>JAKUBN010000016.1:0-178510 GCA_030563245.1 Wickerhamiella azymoides | reverse complement strand
CTCTTGATCCAAATCGGGATCCAACCGAGTTGCCCTGCGCCAAATCCCAAGCGCATGCCCTCAAGCGCGTCAAAGAGCCCAAATAATCCCCCAAAGCTTAGAACCCTTCATAATTCACTAGCCACTCTTAACGGCCCACAATTCTGAAACTAAAAAGATCGGCAGTCTAAAAATGACGCGACGGTAACGAGCGTAACAAGTCGCGTAACTATGTTGGCTCGCATTATGCAGTGACGCTGCGATCGAAGGGGGCGTACGCAGACGCCTGGGTACAACGCCCATCCAGCCCAGCATACCAACATTAGTATCTTGGCACCTCAATCTTTGTAAATGCACGATCATGCACGAGTCCCACAACAGTGCCTCGAGGTACCCCAACTTGAAACTTTGTGGCTCTGAGACATGCTTCGCCAAGACCCGTTAAACCGCCCGTTATATGCACCCTCATATCACTTTAAGCGATCCCAGTGCTGAGCGCATGGCACACAGCACACGGCGCCGCGCAAAAACTAGCACGCTCGCTCATGCGCGCTGCCATTGGCTGCATAGATCTCGGTCTATTTATGCATGCATCTGGTCGTTCTGTGTGCGGGAGCAGTGTAAACCCTGCGGCGTTATGTACCTTCATCACTAATTGTTTACCCGCTAGTTCCTTCTCGTGTATACGCCTGGCTCCTCGCCAACTCACCCCACTACGATGAACCAGTGTGCAGATCCCTGCACTGAGCTATATGCACTGAGCTATATCTGGCCATGGATACGGCAGTGGGCAGTAGCGGTAACAAAAAATGTAGATCCGTGCATCTCAAGCTTGAACAGCTAGAAGCAAAGAAAAGCCGAGTGCACCACACGCGTTTGCGAGTGTTCGCTTGCCGGGCATAAGCGTGCAGAGCCCGAGGAGTGTGCAGCGTGCATGATGGTTACCCAAACCCATGCGTCTAGACATTTATAGCACTGCGCCGCCACCACTTTAAGCGTGCATGAAGTTCTCCGCCCCTCTGTCTTTGCTAGCTGCCGCCTCTGCCTACACCACGTGCGACGTGTGCACTGAGCAGTGCTCAATCAGTCAAAATCCCATTGAGCAGGTCGAAATGTGGATTGCCATCCAGTCTATTCTCAGTGCTACCAAGTCTGCAGATGCGCTAACCAGCGGCCTCAGCACCTTGACTGAGGCCGGTGCCGCTAGCAGCCTTTACAACGCCTGGTACACTGCTCAAAATGTGGCTGCCAGTTATGTTACTAGCAACATCATCAATTTTCAGCAGGTGTTCCAGCAGGAGGTTGACCAGTGGGTTGACCAGCTGCGGGAGGTGCTCAGTGTTGTGAGCCAGTACCAGACCATTGCCGGCGACAGAGAGGAGCTTGCTAGCAAGGCGGCCGCGGTGTACAGTGGCCAGGCTGAAGTCTTTAATAAAATGTCCGCTGTGGCCACCAGTTGCCAGGATTGCAAGTACTGGAGCCGTTCCATCATCCCCAACGCCGAGGCGGAGTACACAGCCTTTGAGGACTTTATGGCCACAATGGACTATAAATGGTGCCTTGGACCCTGGGCTAGTTATGTCGAGTGCTCTACTACGACCAGTATCTAACATTTAATTGCGCTCAAAAGATAGAGATTGCCAGGCGTTGTGGTGACTGCATTCAGCAGCGCATGCCCGCGAGGCGTTTAAGTAGTTGGGCTAGGAGTAATTGCCGGACAAATGACCTTCATTGCTCACAATTGGCCACCATTGGCCACTCTCCATAATCGTACCTAGCGCTCGCACTCACCAACCGTTGCTTCTATCGGGTCTTTGCCAGTAAAGTCCTGAAGCCACAGACTATTATTTGACTCTGTGATGTGCGATAGACACTAGAGGCCCAGCTACAACATGCGACATCTCGACCTTGTTGACCACAATGACACCCACAAGCGTACCCGAGTTGTGGCTTGGCTTTCCCGTGTTTGACCCCTCTCTACTTCGAGCCATCAGCGAGTGCACGCCTTTTACTACAGCGTTTGACACTCCGGCCTCAGCACTCAAGTTTGTCGAGGAGGAGCCAAAGCACTATTACGACGAGTCGCTCGCCTACAAACGTGCACTTGAGCAGAACCACACATCAACAATAGACTTTGACTCGCTGCCCCACATCCTGTTGCAATCGTTTGCGTTTGTGCTAATCATCAAACACAAGGAAAAGCACACCTACCCTCAAACCATTGAGCAGCTGGCATGGCTCCATCTCAGATGAACGCCTGGCTCGAACAATTCTCAAGGCTACTCATGACCCCCGCTACTTGCAGCAAGACAACTACCCGACAGAGTTTTGGCTCGAGTTGTTGAGGGTGTCGCCAATGAGTTTTATGAGCTGCCCAGACAGCGTGCGTGGGAACTCCTGTCTTGCCAAAGATGTTGTTGCTCGCTGCCCCACTCAGTTTGCATTTTGCTCGCACGAGATCCGGCTGGAAAAGGCTACTGCGCTCCTCGCAGTCACTGGCGATGGGACCATGCTCCAATATTGCTTTGAGGAGTTGCGAGCCGACAAGGATGTTGTGGGCGCCGCACTCAAGGCATCGCCGCAAGCGGCCCGGTTTGTCTCCCTGGATGTGCTGCAAAATCCGCAAGCTTTACTACCCATCAAGGGCCGGCTCCAATTTAAGAATCTGCATCCATACGCCAAACTCTGCTCAGGGGTGGTTATTGCCTGCATTAAAGCTGGTGTGAAGGGCGCGGCCGCCGAGGCAATCAGCAATGGAACCCTTGCCGCGAGCCAATGCCAGACACTTGAGCTAGACTGGGGAGAGACCCAACTTGCGTCCAAGCATTGTGTGCGGCAGATCAACGCGTGCACCGAGTACACGACCACCGTACCTGTGATTAGAGCTCCAAGTCAAATTGGCGGTGCCAGCTATGTTCCCAATGTGCCCCCAAAGGGTGTTATTGTACAGAAAGAACCGCCCAAAGTCGCTCGACGCCGTGGCCCATATTTTGCGCGGCCGCCTGCGTCTCCTGCTGTGCCCATCGAGTGGACTTACCAGACGCAGCACGAGTTTGATGGGTCTACTGCAGAGACTGAGGTTTATAGTAGTGAAGATTAATAGAATACTGTGCGAACTAGAAAAGTGTAGAGCCAACAAAAGTAGTCGCGGCTGCAGTGTTGTACGGGTCAGCTTGGGGGAGCCCGCGCGGGCCCGCGGGTCTCAGGGTGAAATCATAAATTAAAGTTAGCCAATGCTGCGCATAGAAAGCGTGAGTTCCTTCTCTTAAATAACCTTCACTGTAATGACTACCCATGGGCTGGGCCAAGCATCTGTGGAGCTCTTGTCCACTATTGCGGAAGCATTCTTCTGGAGCAATAAGGATCTACCGGTACCCCACCTTTACTTGCGACTATCCCTGGTCAATAAAAACTTCTATCGGTTCTTCATGAGCGATGCCATTTGGAAGACTTTGGATGTGCACCGGATTGAGACTGGGATTTCAAGCCATTATTTGCGCCGAAAACAAGATTTTAGTAAGTGGGAACTAGACTATTGCAATGGTTTCGACTATGAAACGTGGATGTTCCCGGATATTACCTTGACTGAGTTTAATCGGTTATCATTGTATACAAGAGCACACATATTGACAGAGAAGCACAGCCGGGGTGAGCGTACGAGAACGCCACTTCATAACAGCCAATATGATCCTGATGTGCTTGCTCACGTTAGTAGAGCAGCCAGCGGCCTAGTGTTTGCAGCTAATGCTGTGACGAGGGACCGGGAGTTTATGCTGAGAATTGCCGGCAAGGGGGTGCATGTCATAAGTTATGTGGAAGAGGACCTGAAAAGTGACAAGGAATTGGTTATGCTGGCCATTGCTGGAGCGCGGAACGCTTTTGAGAAATGCGCCCTGCACAACGACAAGCAGATCGTCGTAGCATGCATCAAAAGATGGAATGCGGGTCTTCAATTTGCATCTGAGGAGCTGCGTAACGATCTGGAGATCGCTCTCTTGGCGGTATCTCGCGACCCTTCCGAGCTGCAGCACTGTTCAGACGAGCTCAAAGATAATTTCAGGCTGGTGATGCATGCTGTGCAGAGTGATGGAATTAATCTCCAATATGCAAGCTCGCACCTACGCAAAGATTGGGCAATCAATGTCGCAGCGGTTCAGTCCAACCCATTGGCGTTCGAGTTCGCGGATAAACGCAATGTGGCCAAGATGATACTCACTGGAGTCAACAGCATTGTCTTGGAGGAGGATGATTTTATGGAGGACGGGTGATGTGAGACGCACGAGCTTGGCTCCCTGTTTGATTGACTGCCCAACAGCAGTTTGTTTGTTTGTTTAATTATTTACTGTTTGGCCTGAGTCCCAAGGACGGGACTGCCCAATAGCTAAAACGTCAATGGCTTACAGTGTCGTATAGAGTCAGCTAGTATATTTAGGGTAATAATGAAGTGCATGGGGGCATATTTAAGCTTGGTCAAAATCAATTAATGTGGGTCTGGTGCTGACTAATCATCACCGCCTCGAATTTACACGTAAAAGTCGAAAGTGACTTCAGCTCAAAAGGCCTCTGCCATAGACCAAAATGTGTTAATTTTTGTTTTTAAAAGTTCATATTCATCCAGCCGACCCAAACCCTCATATCTATCCGATATAGTCTAACGGCTAGGACGCGTGGTTTTCATCCTCGAAGTCGGGGTTCGATTCCCCGTATCGGAGTTTTTGCGCTAGCGAGAGGCTAGCGTTCTCTTTTTGCACCGTTTAGGGGCTAGCACGCTTTGTTTTCGCACTGCGCGAAGTCGAATGGAGTCTTGTCGCATTGCTGGGATGTGTCCCAGCACATGCCCCAGCATATGCCCCAGCACATTGCACACTAGAATATTTTATAGATACACTACTCTAAGAGCTGAGCTTGGCCCTCAAATCATTGAGGTACTGGAAATAAGACGTCTCGCCCTCGGCGCGGTCCTCGACCAAAAATGTGCTTGCCCACAGCCGGAGGCTCGGCTCGCTGTTTTCCTTGAGCACATAGAGGTAGGGCCAGTAGACCACGTCGCGGTGGCTGCGGCTGACGTTGACGATGTTGCGGATGCGGCGGTTGAGCTCGGTGTCGACCTCAGGGAGGGTGGTCTTGCCCGCGGGCAGAGCCTCCTGGTTGTCGACGCCGAACGCGTCGGTGAGCAGCTGGGGCACGGCGTCGCGGCAGATCCAAAGGAAGAGGACCTGGCCATCGTCGATGAGGTAGAGGCCGTGGGGCTCGAGGCGCTCGGCGGTGAGATTAAGGCGCGGCGGCAGCACGACCGCGCCAGTCTCTTCGTCGACCTCGCCGGCACCCTCGGGGAGATCGTGCAGAGCATAGAAATCAGGGTACAAGTACTTGACGAGGTGCGGGGTGGGCAGCGTGGTCAGGAGGTTCATGCCGGCTAGGCGCAGGTCGCTCGAGATGCGGTTGGAGTTGCGTAGCGCCACGGTCTTTTTGAGGGCCGTGATAAGCAGCGGCAGCATGCGCAGGTTGGCGCTGAGCTGGAGGGGCCCGCCGCTGCCCGAGTTTGTGTTGAGGGCGTCGGTCTTGAACGCCTTGAGGATCGTGAGCGCCTGGTTGCTGAGGAACTCTTGGGTGGCCTTGATGCCGCTGCTGGTCGCGGTCTCGACCGCCTTGTGGGCCAGGTACTGCGTGATGGCCAGCTGGTCGGCCGAGGCGTAGACGTCGCTGACCTTGGCCGACGTGGGCAGCGCAAGGTTGATGACGCGCACGCGGCGCTCGCCGTGGCACGTCGTGTGCAGCAGGGCCGCCTGCACATAGAGGTACGGCTTGGTGGTCGGCTCGTCGATCGTCAGCTCAACCACATAGGCCTGGTCGCGGGGGAAGAAGCTGAACGACATGAGGTCGCTCGAGCGCACGAAAAAGTTGCCAAAGTAGTTGCTGCTGCGCACGCCGGTCGAGGCGCGCACCCGAAGGACCGCCTCGGTGGCAACCTCCTGGCTCATGTACTCGCCGAGCTCGTGGGCCAGTTTCTCGACGTCGGTGTCGCGGTTGGCGTTCCAGCCGGGGTAGTGGAATGTGTTACCGGCCGTGAAGCGCGGCAGCGCACTCAAGGAAGCAACGTCCTGGTACTGCGAGCTCAGCAGAAACATGTCGACGCTGACCTGGCTCTTGTTGCAGTCGACGGCGAACTGCTTGTAAAAGTTGTCTGCGGTGTTGAACAGGTCCTTTTCCTTGGCAGTGCCGTACAGCTTTGTGTCCTCGCGCTGGTCGAGCTTGGCCTTGCCGACGTTGGGGTAGCTCGCGCTGATGCAGACAATCTTGCCGCCAATGTTGCTGACGAGCTTGTAGGCGGCTTGGAGCGCGCTGCCGAGCGCGTTGGAGCTGGCCACGTTCGTGCTGTACATCTTGCCGATGCTGCTGAGTACGGCATCGATGCCCTTGCGGCGCTCGCTGAGCCGGCACAGCAGGCCTTCGGGGGTGGGCAGGAACGGGTCGTCCAGGTCCGAGACAACGAGCAAGGAGGGCTCGCTGTCCTCGTCCGAGTCCTCGGGGATCTGGAAAAAGTTGAGGACCCCGTCCACACCGATGAACGCCACGCGCGTGCGCTCGTCCTTGTTGGGCAGCCGGTCGAGGTTTTCGTGGATGATGCGCGCGGCCGTGGCGAGCAGACCGTTGCTGATGGCGTTGACGCTGACGTCCAGCACGAAAACGTACGCGGGGGGCTGCGGCGGGCGCACCAGGTACTCAGGGGGCGCGATGAAGTCGACGACGCCATAGTTCAACTCGGGGCGCTCGCTGCGGTCCGCCCGGAGGTTGGCGTTCGCGTCCCAGTCGAAAGCGGTCGGAACCTCGTTGTTGAGGTTGCAAATGTTGCACGTCCATTTGGTGTCGCGGATCTCGACAAACGGGTTGATGTAGGTGCGGCAGCGGCGGCAGCGCGCAATCACCGAGTCGCCCACCACGGGGACACCCTCATCTTCGTAGCGGAGCGCGTTTGAGGGGCGCACAACAACCGCAAACGGCAGCTTCGACTTGCGCAGCACAGACGCCGCGTTGGGCGCCACGTTTAGCGTACTCCGGATAAACTCGGGGCCGGCGTTGGCGTATTCACTTTGGTAGCATGAGGCCTCAGGGCTCACCGTCAGCGGAGGAGGTGGCAAGCTCAGGTCGCTGATGGAGGGCGGCATTGACGCCAGCAAATCGATCGTGTACAGCTCGTTGAGGGGCACCTTGGGCACCTTGGCCTGGCCCGAGCCGTATTGACTCTGGTAACCGGCGCCATAGCCAGGAGTGTAGCCGGGAACGGCCGGAGAAGCGGGCTGGCCGGGGGCCACGTTCAGGCCCTGCATCTGGTAGGCAAGGTCGGGCGCGCCGGGGGTAAACACACTCCCGTTCTCGGTGGGCGGGGGCGCGGCAGCCTGGGGAGCAGCATTGGCGTAGTCAAACTGCTGGGCCGCGTATTGACGCTTTCTCGACATACGTGTAAGTTGCTTGGTAAGGGGGTGTGCTGGGTGGTGTGTAGGGAGGGGGGCTCTAGGGGGGGTTAGCCGTCGCGCTCCCAACGCGAAATTTCAAAGCGTCGATTTTCAGGGTCAGGGCTTGGAGTGGAGTGGAGTGGAGGCTGTCGATAGGTGTTATCGAGCCACGCATCCATGCTCCTTCGCTGATCTTATCTATAGCTCTATACAGCTCAGCAGAGTCTCTTTTCCTTGGCAACTACTATAGATAAATAGATGCTCTCGCTCCTGCATTCAAGCTACTCGCTCTAGCTGGCTAAAGCTCAAGTTCCTTGCCCTGCAGTCACTCTTAAACCTTCACCCCCCTTACACCCTCCGCTTACCATGCATCCACAAGACTGGGCGTTTGTGCAGCACCTGCCGGTACCGGCGGTGGCACTGCACAATGCAGTTGCCTCATGGCCGTGTACCAATAAACACGGCTGGGGCCCCTTTACGCCTCAATTCGAGCTCACGCCCTGCGCGCTAAGGGCCGCGCTCGGCGCGCCGGACTTTTTGGCCATTGCCGCGCTGGCGTGGAGTTTGTGGGCCCTCAAGGGTGAAAAAATCACCACTTCGACCTCGGTCCGCACGCGCACCACAGCTTCGCTGCTTGTTACGGTCGCCATCCTGCGGTTCCAGCCGGGTGACTCGTTTGCCACCTTGAACACTGTTCTCAGCAGCTTGGCGCTCGGCCTGGGAGCCTTGCTGGCCCTGCGTGAACGTCTTTATACCCCAATCCCGTCCCCTGCCTTGTTGCTGTACCTTTTGTTTGCCGCTTTCAGCCAGTTTTTGTGGGCTTTTTCGCGGTTCGGCTCGGGTGCCCCAAGGGACCGTGCCGCGCTGGCAGGCACTGTTGGCGCGTTCCTGCTTGAACTGTGGACTTCGCCCCACAGCGACCCCCGCCGCAATAACCCGTACGACCGCGCAAACATCTTCTCGCGCCTCACATTCACCTGGATGTCGCCGCTCATGACCAAGGGCTATAACACCTTTCTGAGCACCGAGGACCTGCCAAGCCTTGCAAGCGACGATCGAGCTGATGCATGCTTTGAGGCGTTTGATTTGCAGTGGCGCAGGGAGCTCAAGCGCAGCCCCCAAACGCCCAACCTGTACCGCGTGCTGCTCAAGGCGTTTGGCGCGCGGTTTCTGTTTGGAAACGTGTGCAAGATGGGCCAGGACGTCATGTCGTTCGCTCAGCCGCAGCTGCTCCGGCTGCTGATTGCGTTTGTCGCCGATTACCAGCGAGGCAGAGAGACCACCCTCACGCGCGGCTACTACATTGCGGGCGCGATGCTTGCCGCGGCCTTCTTCCAAACGATGTTCTTGCACCAGTACTTTGACCGCTCGTTCGGCACCGGCATGCGGGTCCGCACCGCGCTCGGTAACGCCATCTTTCAAAAGAGCCTCAGCATGGCCTCGGAGGCCCGGGCCACCCGCACCACGGGCGCCACCGTCAACCTGATGTCGATTGATGCTGGACGCATGCAGGACCTGTTCCCCATGGGCCATATCGTGTGGAGCGGACCGTTTCAGATCATTCTGTGCCTCGTGTCCCTCTACAACCTGCTCGGCAACGCCATGTGGGCGGGCGTCATTGTGATGCTCGTGTGCATCCCCCTCAACCGCAACATGAACGAGCGCCAGAAAAAGTTCCAACAGAAACTTATGCACGCCAAGGACGACCGCACGCGCCTCACCTCGGAGCTCCTCACCAACATCAAGTCGGTCAAGCTGTTTGCCTGGGAAACCCCCTTCACCGCCAAGGTCCAGTACGTGCGCACCCACCTCGAGATGGCCGCGCTCCGGGCCGCGCTCAAAATGCAGTGCTTGACTATGGCCCTGTGGTACTTTTGCCCGTTTTTGGTGTCGTTCTCGACGTTTGTGCTGTACGCGCGCACCCACGACGAGCCTCTCACTTCTGAGCTGATTTTCCCGTCCATCGCTTTGTTTAACCTCCTGAACTTTCCCCTGGCCATGCTGCCGTTCTTTATGAACTCCTTAATTGAGTCTAACGTGGCCGCCCAGCGCATCACGAGCTTTTTGCTTGGCGAGGAATTGCAGACCGGAATCGTCACGCGCCTGCCCAAAACAGAGCTCGGCAAGCCCGCCATTGAGGTCGCGGGCTCGTTCTCGTGGTCAAAGACCGGCCTGCCCATCATCAAAGACATTGACCTCAGCGTCGCCAAGGGGTCCTTGGCGTGCCTTGTGGGCAAAGTCGCCGCAGGAAAGACGTCCCTCCTAAGCGCTGCGCTGGGTGAAATGTACGCCAAAGGCTCAGTCAAGCTCCATGGCACCGTCGCCTACGTCAATCAGAGCCCGTGGGTATTCAACGGGTCTGTGCGCGAAAACATCGTTTTTGGCTTGAAGTACGATGAACTGATCTACAACGACACGGTGCGCGCCTGTGCGCTGCTGGACGACTTCAAGGTGCTGCCCGATGGCGACGCGACTTTGGTCGGCGAAAAGGGAATTTCCCTGAGCGGCGGCCAGAAGGCGCGCATCGCTTTGGCCCGCGCAGTGTATGCTCGCGCCGATGTGTACATTTTGGACGACCCCCTGAGCGCCGTGGACGAGCACGTGGGCCGCCACATCATTGATAATGTCTTGGGGTGCGACGGCCTGCTGGCCTCCAAAGCGATCTTGCTGGCCACCAACTCGCTTCCTGTGCTTCGCCACGCCGAGCAAATCTACATGCTTGAGGATGGCCGCATTGTGGAGCACGGCGCGTACCACGAAATCGTCGGCAAGCAGACCCCTGCGGCCCTGTGGAACCTGATCAAGACGTTTGATGCGAGCGCGAGTGTGGCCCCTAGTGCGAGCGCCAGTGCCGTAGGTTCACCCGCCCCCTCACCCCTCCCCAGCCGCCGCAACAGCGTGCGCCGCGCCTCGGTCGCAGAGTGGGCTGTGGTGCCCCCCGCCGAGGTCCGCAAGGAGCACGTCGAGCAGGGTAAAGTTGACTGGAAGGTCTACACCGAGTACGCCAAAGTGTGCGGGCCCATCATGATGATGCTCGCCATGCTTGTGCTGGTCGTAGGCGGCCTTGTCCAGGTCTCCACCAACGTCTGGCTCAAGCACTGGGCCGATGCCCAGGACACTTCGACACACACCTCGACCTTCTACTTAGGTGTTTATGGCGGTTTGGGGCTGCTTGCCAGCGTCATGATGGCCGCCCAGAACGGCTTCTTCTTCTTTGGAGCCTCGCTGCCCGGCGCCCAGATCCTGCACGACCGCATGCTCCACAGCGTCCTGCGGGCTCCCATGTCGTTCTTTGAGACCACGCCCATCGGCCGCATTGTCAACCGGTTCTCCAACGATGTCTACAAGATCGATGAGGCCCTGCCCCGCGCCGTCTACCAATTGGCCCGCACAATGATGCAGGTCGTCTACACGATGGTCATCATCAGCGTGTCCACGCCCATTTTCCTGCCCTTTGCGGTGCTTCTCGGCTTCATCTACTACTACTTTCAGCGGTTTTACCTTGCCACCTCGCGCGAGCTGAAGCGCCTCGAATCGATCTCCAAGAGCCCGGTGTATGCGCAATTCCAGGAAACGCTCGACGGCGCCTCGACTGTGCGCGCGTACGGCCAGGCCCCGCGGTTCAATTTCGTCAACCAGAGCTACATGGATATCAACAACATGGCCTACTTCCCCAGCATCAGCGCCAACCGCTGGCTCGCTGTGCGCCTCGAGTTTTTGGGCAGCGCGATGATCTTCACTGCGGCTCTGTTCAGCGTCTACTCTCTGCCCGGCGGCAACATCTCGGCGGGCTCCATCGGCCTTGCCCTGAGCTACGCGCTCAACATCACCCAGACGCTCAATTGGACGGTGCGCATGTCGGTTGAGATCGAGACCAACATTGTGAGTGTGGAGCGCGTGCTCGAGTACTGCGAGCTCAAGCCCGAGGCGCCCGTCGTGACTGCGACGCGGCCCCGGCCCCAGTGGCCCGAGCACGGCGCGATCCAGCTCGACAATTTTTCGACGCGCTACCGCAGCGAGCTGCCGCTCGTTCTGAGGAATATCTCGCTGAGCGTCAACCCCGGCGAAAAGATCGGTATCGTGGGCCGCACCGGCGCCGGAAAGTCCAGCCTGAGCCTCGCGCTTTTTAGGTTGATTGAGCCGGCCGAGGGACACATTGACATTGACGGCGTCAACACCAGCCAGCTAGGCCTGTTTGACCTGCGCTCGAACTTGAGTATTATCCCGCAAGACTCGCAGCTGTTCGACGGCACCGTGCGCTCCAATTTGGACCCTGCCGATCGCCACACCGACGAAGAAATTTGGAGAGTACTCGACCTCAGCCATTTGCGCGCGCATGTCGAAAAGATGGACGGCAAGCTCGACGCCAAAGTGAGCGAGGGCGGCTCGAACGTGAGCGGCGGCCAGCGCCAGCTCATCTCGCTCGCGCGCGCCATGTTGACCAACACCCGTGTGTTGGTGCTCGACGAGGCCACCGCAGCCGTCGACGTGGAGACCGATAAGCTCATCCAGGACACCATTCGCACCGAGTTCAAGGACCGCACTGTGCTCACTATCGCCCACCGCCTCAACACCATCCTCGACTCGGACCGCATCCTGGTGCTCAACTATGGCGAAATCGCTGAAATTGGTACCCCACGTGAGCTCATGGACAAAAAGGACGGCATGTTTTACAGTCTGGCCAAGCAAGGCGGGTTCACCGATTGAGCAAGTGCCGCAAACTAGCCGCCGGCGAGCGGTGGGCGAGCGGTGGGCGATATAGGGCCCTCCTTAATTATTATAGACTTTTTGTACATTATTTACCAGCTAGATATTGGGAGGCGGCCCTGACACGCTGCAATTCTAAGCGATTTTTTCCTAATGCATGCTAGTCCGACGTAGTCAGGCAGCACATGCATGCGTATGCAGTGGTACTTTGTTTCACGTTTAATATCAACAGCAAACGCAATCCCCGGTGCCGGATTCGCTAGCCACATGACCCATTCTTGGATTGGGGGTGTGCCACCGCAACACATTTTAACCGGGCGGGCCTTCAAATGCAGGCACCGCCTTGTTGATGTCCACTTGTCTAGGCGGCTTGGCGCTCGCTTATGTACGTTACATAATTCAGGCCCACACACAAAAGGACCCTTGCACCCGCTTGTTTCTGAAGCTCAATCAAAAAAAAATGAACTGGGTCAACTCGGCTTCGGATGTCGAAGTCGCACAAATGAAGCTCATCTACGCCGTCATGTTTGTGGCCGTAGGGATCATGCCCCTGAGCGAGGCCAACCAGCTGCGTCCTCACTCGATTTTGAGCAAATTTGACGACGGCACCGAAGACCACGACAAGATCAAATCGGTCAAGGGCGTGCCCCTACAGGCAAGGAGCGCAACCGCCCCCCTGCACAAGCGGTTCGTGTCCATCGACCTGCTTTTGCCCAGAGCCACCAAGCTCCTCAAGAACTACCCGCGTGAGGCCCTGCAGGCCAAATGGCGCTGGCTGTACCGTGATAATTGCGACAAGATGGTGTTGCGGTACATTAGGCAAATGGGTTCGTCGAAAAAAGTCGTCACCGCTATCGCCGAAACCCTTGCCTCTTACTTTGACTATTACGACCCAGAGGAACTTCTCAGGCACGGCGAGGCGCACTATGTATTTGACAAGCCCAGTGCGCGCATGATGCAGCAGCACGAGGTCGGCAAGCGTGCGATTGTCGGACACGACAAATGGCACCGCCCTGTAAACGTTTTGACAGCCCGCCGCAGTTTCACCAACGCCCAAAGTCGTGACGAGATGCAACGGTACTCCATGTACATTATCGAGCTGACCTACATGATGTGCCAGGACGACGTGGACGGCGCAGTGATTGTGTTTGATATGCAGGGGTTCAAGCGCGTAAACATGGACGTGCGCATCGTCAAATTCATTTTGCTCCAGCTCAACAAGCTTTATCCGATGATCCTCAACCGCATTATCGTCTACCGCGCCCCTGTCACCATGCGCGCAACCTACAAGCTGCTCTTTTCGTTGCTCGACCCCAACCTGCGCGACCGCGCCACCTTTACGTCGAACCCCCAACAGCTGCTTGCCGCAATCGACCAGGACCAGCTGCCCCCTCAGCTGGGCGGTACCTCCAGCCACAAGCATGTGTGGACCAACCCCACCAAGGAGGACGATGCGCCCATGCGCGACGATAAGACCAAGGCAGAGCTTACGGCCCAAAAGGACGAGATCATCAAGCGTCTCGAGCGGGCCACCAAAAAGTGGATTGTCACGAGCGGCAGCGAGACGTGGACCATCGAGCAAGAGCGCCGCGAGATTTTGAAGGAATACTACAACATTTACTGGCTGCTCGACCCGTACGTGCGTTCTCGCACAGTATATGACCGCAACGGGATATTTGGCCTCCAGCGTGCCGAGCTCAAAGAGGGCGCAATTGCCCAGCCAGTCTGCAAGGTGGTGCGCGATGCAAAGCCCAAGCCCGAGCTGAGCCGCACAGGGAGCCGCGCCACGTTCAACGACAATGACACACTTGTTTCGTATGTGGATGGCTTGGACCTCAATCCCGAGCGGCCCACCTCGTTCTCGGCCCCGGTCTCTGCAGGTTCAGTTGCCCCAAGCCTTCGCAGCACTAAGGTGTCGAGTCCGGCAAGCCTGGCGCACAAGCAGCAAAAGGAGGGTCCCACCGTGCAGGAGGCTGTCCAGGCCGCCGTGAGCGCCACCGCGACCGCCAATTGACCTGGGGATGCTGCAGTTACGGTCATTGTGACGAATGCATTGAGATTGCATGTTATTTATTTGTTGCCCGGCAACAGTCGCTAGAGGATGCATTATGCACGTTAATTTCATTTAGAGTTATACCAAAAATATTCCACTTCCCCAATCAGAACCCCGAATCTGGCCCGCCCCCTTGGGTCTTGTCTTCGTTAATGTGCCGCCAAGCTTGCCAAGCATTTTCTGCATGCACGGCCCACGAACGGCCCACCCGCAGCTGCACCTCCCCCTTGTCTAAGCCAACTCACCTCAACTTGACTCGATGAACTGGGTCCAAACGCCGTCGGATGTCGAGACCGCGCAAATGAAGTTGCTTTATGCTGCCCTCTTCATTTCAGTGGGCATCCTGCCGGCCAGTGCCGCAAGCAGCATCAAGATCTCCAAGTGGGCTCGTCGCGAGTTTCACGAGCCCAAATCATCAGGCCATAATGGCGAGTGGATGGCCGCGCCCAGCGGTCAAAAGAGCGCTAGTGTCCCCCTTGAGAAGCGATTCCCCTCAGTGCGATCCCTAATTACCAAGTTCGCCAAGCACGTTGGTAAACATTCGCAGCAGTCGCTGCGCTTCCATCTCCGTCAAATGTACCGCGATAACCCCGACAAGATGATTCTGCGGTACATCCGGGCCATGGGCGACTCGAAAAAAATTATGAGCGCTATCGGCGTAGCTCTCAGCACTTATTACGGGCCCTACAACCCTGTGGACCTGTTGCGCAAGGGCGAGGCCCATTTTTATTTTGAGGAGCCCCTCACCGGCATCCAAGTCCAGCACGAAGCGTGCAAACGGATCATTGTCGGTCACGACAAGCAGAACCGGCCTGTTAACGTGCTGCATGCGCGCCGCGCATTTCCCAAGGCGCAGACCTACCATGAGAGTGACATGTTCTCATTGTACCTTCTTGAGTTGACCTATTTAATGTGCCAAGATACCGTGGACGGAGCCGTCATAATTTTCGATTTGCAAGGGCTTTCGCGCGCCAACATGGACAGCCGGATTTTGAAGTTCATTTTTTTCCAGCTCAACAAGCTGTACCCCATGGTTTTGCACCGTTTTATCATCTACAAAGGTCCCCTTGCCCTGCAGGCTGCGTACCGCATCATGTACGGCTGGCTCGACCCCGCAATGCGCGACAAGGTCAAGTTCGTCAACAGGCCCGACGAGATCTTGGCCCATGTGAGCAGCTCGCAGCTGCCTAAGCTGCTTGGCGGCACGTCTCTCCACGAGCACAAGTGGATCCCGCCTCGCAGGGAGGACGATGCCCCGATGCTCGACACCGCGACGCGGGACGACCTCCTTCGCCAGCGCGAAGCTCTGGCCCTAGAGATTGAGCGCTTCACCTCAGAGTGGATCGTGGCGACGGGACCCATCCTCAAGTTGGAGCAGACCCGCCGCTCCCTGATTGACGATTTTATGGTCTTGTACTGGCAGCTGGATCCGTATATGCGGTCACGCACTGTGTTTGACCGTAACGGTATTTTTGGCCAACTCAAGGCCGAGTGTCGCGAGGGCGGCGTTGCCCAGCCGGTTTGCCGCGTCAAGCGCTCTGAGCGACGCGGGCTGCCGGAGCGCTCGGACGCTGCTACTGTCGACAGTGGGAGGACAAAGTATGAGGTGGCTAGTTTGAACACTCAGTTTGAGGTTGATTTCGCTGGGCAGATTAAACCACTCGAAGACATGTCCCTTTTTGAGTTTTAGGGGCGTGGGTGCAATTTGCATGTGCTCCAGCACATTTGATTTTGCTAGTTTAAATTATTTTTGGGAGGTTGGATATGCAGAAAATTAAAATAGGTTGAGAGTGCCCTCGAGGAGCTTGGCAATCTCAGTAAAGGGAGAGATCAGCACCTCGAACGCAGAGTTACCGTCCACGAGGGAAGCGACAATAGTGGCAACCAGAGAGATGATAGTGCTGAGCAGATGAGCAGCCCCAGGGATAGCATCAGCACCGTTTGTGAGGACAAACAGGCTCAAGTGAATCACAAGGCTCAAGAGAGTGGACAAAAACTGGGAGACAATGGGGATGGTCTGGTGGGTAGCGAGGGAGGTGAGGTCAACGCTAGTGACAGTTTCGGCGAGGCGGTTGAGAGAACTCACAATGCCCTCGAGGCCAGAGGTGAAGTTGGTACCGGAGTCGGCGCCGCCGAGCAAGAGGTTGCTGAACGAGCTGATATCGCTACTAGCGGTACCGAACTCGTTAATGAGGTCAGATGCGTGCTTCGCGGGCTTGGAAAGGGCAGTGACAGAGTCGTTGCGGTAGGCAACAGTGATAGCAGCGCTGAAGGCAAGGAGGTAGGAGGTAGCGAATGTGAAAAGAGAGAGCTTCATCTGGAGTGAAAAAGGTGGGTAAAGGGTCCGTTTTACGAAGAATATAGTGTAACTGTGCACATGCCTCGGACACAATGTTCCCGAACAGGGGTGCGGGTTACCGTGCATTGCATTGCATGGGTACTCCTGCGCGTGCCCGAGAGGCCCGAGAGGCGAGAAGTCTCAGGTACAATCAAGAAATATTAAGCTTAAATATGAAAGCTTGAGCTGTGCTCGATAATTAACAGCTTTTTGAACGAGAAATGCGCCCCGCGAACGCGCTCCGCTCTTTTTTGAAGACTCGAGCGATGGTCACGACACTTCAGGCACCGTTCTGGAGTCTTTGATCCGTTTGGACCCAGACGCATGTCTGCAGACATTGCTAGTTCAATTCCGAGGGCTCGTTATGGTGGTCGGTGCTGTGCAACAAAATTGATCAACTATTTAAGCTAAAATTAACAGAGGTTGAGGACGCCCTCGAGGAGCTTGGCAATCTCGGAGAAGGGAGAGACCAGCACCTCGAACGCCGAGTTTCCATCGACAAAGGAAGCGATAATGGTAGCAACAGTAGCGATGATGCTGCTAAGCAGCTGAGCAGCCTCGGGAATAGCATCAGCGCCCGCAGTGACAATAAACAGGCCCAAGTGAATCACAAAGCTCACAAGAGTGGACAAAAACTGGGTGATAGTGGTGATGATATCAGAGAAAGGGAGGGCAGAGATATCGCTGCTAGTAACAGTCGACGAGAGGTCAGTGAGAGTACTGAGGATGCCCTCGAGACCAGAGGTGAAGTTGGTGTTGGAGTTGTAGCCACCGAGCAAGACGTTGCTAAACGAGCTGATAGTGCTCATAGCGGTACCAAACTCGTTAATGAGGTCAGAAGAATCGCGCTTGGCAACAGCAGCAGCAGTGCTAAAGGCAAAGAGGTAGGAAAGAGCGAAAGTGAAAAGAGAGAATTTCATCTGGTGAAGGAGAGGTGACCACGGGGGGCTCCTTTTATAGACATTGAGGCCCTTATGGCGTAACTGTGCACATTCCTCGGGCACAATGTTCCGAACAGGGGTCGGAGCTACCGTGCATTGCATTACATGGGCCCCTGCAAGGGCCCTGCGCATGCCCTCGGGACGAACCAGAATGCGGGACGCTAAACAGCCAGAAAAAATTAGAGCGTGATCAATTGCTATTGGGCGAGTTTTGGGAATAAAAATTCCAGCGCGCATCGGGAGTTTTGGGGTTACATGCGGGCCTCACCATGCATGGCCTGGTCTGAGGAATGTGTCCCAGCACATTTTTGTTTCAAGGTTAGCCGAGAAGTGGTGACAACGTTTTAGGTACCAAATCCGGCTTGGCAGCACAAGGGGTACTGTAGGGGCGCGCGCATGGCCCGCATCTCGAAATGCTTCGTGCGGAGTACAAGCGGCAAAGTCGCTGGAGCTGTGGAGTTAGAAACAAGAACGATGAGTGTGCACGTGCATTGAGGTATATTCAGAAACGTCAACGCGGTGGGTGAGCGGCTGCCCAGTGGGTTCCCAGTGGGTTGCCAGCCGGTACAGGACTCACCGGCCCGGGCAAGGCTCTGGCACGCTCAAATAATTAGAGATCTACATGCATGGCATTACTGCATCTATCTATGCAACGGCCGATATCTCCACCCCTCCCTGCTGCGCTGGCGCGCTCGCCGCTCACTGAGGCATCTCCTCGGTGCCGACATTGTGAAAGTCGAGAATCTCCGAGTACATCATGACCTTCCAGGTATCGACGGGCAAGTCAGCGCCGTTAAAACTCCAGTCGAACGGCTCTTCGGCAACGGGCTCGTCGGTGGGCTCGTGGTACGCCTCGAGGTAGGGGTGCTCGAGGGCGCCTGCGGCGGTGATGCGGTTGCGCGGGTCAAACACAAGCATCTTTTCGAGGATGTCGATGGCGTCCGGCTCGCAATTAGGGAATTTGTTGACGAATGGCACGGGCTCGCGCAACGGCAGCGACCGCACAAACCGCAGCGTGTTCTCGGTGCCGATCGTGTTGATGACATTGTCTGGCGGCGTACCGAGCAGCTCGGTGATGATACTAAATTGGTGGATGTGGTCTTGGCCAGGGAACAACGGGTGGCCAAGGTACATCTCGGCCAGAATGCACCCGGCACTCCAGATATCGACCTCAATGTCGTAGCGCTGCCAGCTGAGCATAATCTCAGGCGCCCTGTAGTGCCTCGTCGAGACGTAACCGGTCATCTGCGGGTCCTGAATCCGGGCCAGCCCAAAATCGCAAATCTTAAGGTCGCAGTTCTCGTTGATGAGGATGTTTCCCGGTTTGAGGTCGCGGTGCACCACGTTGGCGCTGTGCACGTACTTGAGCGCGCGCATAATCTGGTAAAAAAAGTACTTGATGTGGCGCTGCTCAAGCGGGCGGCTCGTCAGGAGCTGGTGCAGGTCAGTGCCCAGCAGCTCAGTGACAAAGTAAATGTCCTCGAGGGGCGAGATAAAAATGTCGCTGAGGCTGATCACGTTCTCGTGCCTCAAGTGCTTGAGTAGCTTGAGCTCGCGGTACGTGCGCTTGGCCAGAATCGCTGTCGTGAACGGCCGCATGATCTTCTTGACCGCGACATTTTGGCCTGTCAGCTGGTCGCGCGCGCTGCACACAAGCCCAAAGGCGCCCATCCCCACGGGCGTGAGGTCCGCATACCGGCTAGTCACCTCAAAATATGACCCAAACACCTGCACACGCGTAAAGCTATCCATTGGCAGCAGCTTCTTGTAGACTTTGTGTGTGGTGTGTGGTTGCGTAATCGTGGTAATCCCGCCAAAATGGGCTGGCACCAGGGAGGGTAAAGTCAGCCCTAACCCATCATGCCTGTCAGCCCCTGCCCAGATTTAATCAATTTCGCGCACACCGCGCGCCTAAAATTAGCAACAAAATCTTGGGCCTCGGGGTTGTGGGTCAGTCTTGGCGTGGAATGCTTAGAAATTAGAGCGGGTACTATTAAATAAAAGTCGTATCGCTCTAGAGGCTGCCACTTTTGTAGGCGTCTGGGGGGACACCAGCACGCTAATTAAACGATTAAACGTAATATCATTCTACACAATGCCATAGCTCTCATTATACCACCGCTATTTCACGCGTTCCTCTACCAAATCTCGATCAATTCTCCCTCAGTTCGGTAACTCCCACCAGCTCATTCACCCTCTCGCACGCCATTTGATCGTGTCTCCCTATCAACGTATAAGACCCCTTCATGCACCACTAACACCCCTACCTCAATCTCTCTCAAAACGCCTTTCTTATCACTCCCTTCCTTTTCAATGGTGCTTGCTCCAATCGTCAAACATGTTCTGATCCTAGCCCATGTTGTGGCAGTTTTGCTTGTAATGTGGCGTGACAAGGTCCAGCCAGACATCCCTATTGCCGGCCGCAGGCTACTGATGGTCACTGCTCACCCCGACGATGAGGCAATGTTTTTCGGTCCTACCCTCACCTATGCCCGCGATAACGACGCCAGCGTTTACCTTTTGTGCCTTTCAAGCGGTGATGCCGAGGGTCTGGGCAGTCTTCGCCAGGCAGAGCTCATCAATGCCGGACACATTTTGGGCATCTACCCCCTCAATATTACCATCGTCAACGATGAAAAATTGCCCGATAGCATGAACGTCACGTGGAGCGTCGAAGATATTTTGCCCTACATCGATGCGGCCGTCACCAAGTCGCGCCCCGACGTCATTGTGACCTTTGACGAGGAGGGAGTCTCCAACCACACCAACCACCGCCAGACCTCGTTGGCCGTGCAAGAGTATGTCAAGGCCAACCAGCAAGTTGCCTGGCTCCTCAACTCTGTGCCGCTGTGGCACAAGTACGTTGGCTCGCTCGACGTGCTCTCGGTCATTTTCAAAAGGGGCTGGCGCTCGCTCTTCTTTATGAACAGCCTCGACGGCCACTTCCGCACGTTCACTGCCATGTCCTCTGGTCACAAAAGCCAGATGAAGTGGTTCAGGTACCTTTGGCTCATCTTTTCGCGCTACAACTACGTGAACGATTTCCGCCCCCTGAGCTTCCCCAGGGCTGCTGGGCAGGTGGCCAAGGCGGCTCAAACTGTCGCCGAGACGGTCGCCGATGCTGCGCAGACTGTTGTGGAGAACGTCGGCGAGACTATCGCGTCTGCTGCGTCTGCCGTTCATGAGGAGCTCTGAGCAGAAACAATCCTAAAAGTATATACCCCTAGTCACTTAAGTTGTCCTGAAACAGTCCTAAATTGTTACCTGCGCACTATAAACCCCAGTTATCGTCATCATCATCTTCCTTGTACATTTTCAGCTGCTCAACCGTCATACCACTGCGACGGTGCACATAGTTCTGCAGCTTGACCCGCAGATCCAGGCCCTTGTGAGCCCAGTCCCCAAGCAGCCCCAGGCCTTCGAGGGCACGGCCTGTGTTTGTGTAGCCCTTGACAACTCTTGTGAGGGCAGTTTCCGCGAGCTTTTGATACACCTCGCCTTGCATGGCCATGATCTTGGGCAGGTCGGCCACAAGCGCCTCGAAATCGTTGCGCTTGGTCAAAGCCTGGATTCTAATCGACCACATCCCGGGGCTGGGAGAAATGTTGTGGCTCATGGCCAACTGCCACAGCTGATCAAACAACTCGCGCTCGTAGATGCCTGAGGGCTTGACGTTGACGGTGGCATGGCGCAGCGCACGAGTCCACATGTGAATAGCCTTTTGGTTTGAAAGAGGGATGTTGTACATTTCCTGAACCTTGAGCATCTCCTGGATGCCTTGGGGCAGCTCGTTGTTGAATGCATAGGCCTCAATGATCGAGGCCAACGTCGAGTGCGAAGGGTACAAAAGTCCGTCCTCAGACTGCACCGTGCTGAGCCAGGCTTTGTTCATGATGGACTGTACAAGCGAAAGCTTGTTTTGGCGGGCAAACGCAAGCATCACGAGCTCGCATGTGCGGGCGTTGGGCACGACACCATTGACCTCCATGCGCTGCAGCACGTCCACCACGTCTGCCGCGAGCGGGGGAGCCTCAGCTTCACTTAGACGCTTGGCTTCACTGCCTGCACCGGGCCAAAACAGCGGATAAGTCTGGCACGAGGCCTGGATGTAGGCGTTCCACAGGTTGACGTCGGTGAGCATCTCGGGGGTTTTGATCTGAATCTCGTCCCAGATAGCCTGAACTTCATAGTAGTCGTGTGCTTTGAACATTAAATTGAGCAAATTCGTATAGTCGCGTGTACTGAGCTCGTAGCCGGCCTTTTTCATCGCCTGGCAAAACGTCCAGGCTTTGGGGAAATGCTCGGCAGAATCTATTGATCCGTCGGGCAAAAGGGCAAGAAACCGCGAGCACACCGAGTTCTTGAACCGTGTCAAATACAAGGGGTTGCCTTTGATCCCCGTCTCAATCTCTTTCCATGCAAGTTTGTGGTTGTTGTCCAAAATGTGTTCAGTGACTCGGGACGCCGACTTGATGTTGCGAAACTCTTTTTGTAGCGGAATACGCAACCCCCAGCTGTCACAGGCCAGGAGCGGGCTGTCTGGCAGATACTTCAGAGCTCGCACTGCCTTCATGTCTGTCAGCTCGAGAGAGCACGGAGCGATGGGAAAGGTGCTGGCAACGGTGTGCAAACCGGGTGAAAAATGTATTTGAGAGTGAAAAATAGATACTGGGAATGCAAAGCGTGGGATTCTATAGTGTATGTACATTTGTTGGTGTGTGGTGGGTAGAATTAGATCGGGGTGTGTGACTCTGAAAAAATGTGGGGTACAAAGGGTGACTTTGGAGGGCATAGGGGTGCCTTTTTGAGCTAAGCAAGACAGGAACTATAGGGAAATACTCAGTGTCCACAACGCGTACCAACCCCCTCTTGGATCACCCTCCTTAATCCCATGAACCTCTCAGAAAAGCGCCAACAATATTCAAGGTGGTCCGCGATGGTACACTGCCGCAAGCGGCACTTATAACTGCCAGTCTTTTGTTCACCTCTGCTTTTTGACAATGGTCGGCGCGTTTACCTGTATAGTTGCCCTCCAAGTCAAAGTAGAGCGCGTCTAGCGTCAACGCAACGCATGCACAAAAATCGTCCTCAAGGTTTCCAACAATGACAACTGGTTTGCCACTAGCATGCAATTCTTCAAAATGAGCGCAAAGGTCGGGCAGTTTGTTACCCAGCATCCGTGAGCCCTTCTTGCCAGCAGGCAGGCCACTCAGGTCGAGGCAACCAGGCACCTGTTCCGAGCTGAGTTCGAGTGCTGGCGTAGCCTTGACAGTTTTGGAGGTCGATTCCGGTTCCAGCCCCTTGAGCTGCTCCTCTAATTGGTCGTCCGTCTGCACGCGGTGCAGCTCGGGGCACTGCCAAAACAGTTCGGCACTGAGGGAACCAGCCCACAGCTCATGGTCATCTGCCGCGCCCTGCACATACAAAAAGTCCCGCATCTGATGTTGGCCATCCTGGGCCTGGAACGAGGCCGTGCACACCACGATTGGCAGGTACTCATCAAACTCGGGTGGCTCATCCTGGAACTCATCTCCGTGATTGAACCAAATGGGTCTCAGCGGTTTGGCGAGTGTGTAGCTAGTTGTAGTTGCCTTCAACTCAGAGGCCCAGCCCTCGATCCGCTGCTGGATCTGATCACGCTCGCTCTGGGACACCACACGCGGCGGCACCCATAGTTTGGGGTCGAATCCATTGGCACAATTGAGCACGGCACACCAAATGGGTATAGTTTTGGAGGCCGCATCAGGCATGAGCTTACCGCGGCGTGTGCTATCCACAATCACCACACCCTGAAATTTTTCAATTAGCGGCAACAGGTGCAGGTTGAGGCGCCGCAAGCTGAATGACCACTGGTGAGTATGGCCATCAGTCGATTTAAAGTAGCACTCGGCCACGCGGTCGCACGGTGGCACGTACCATGAGCCACAACGGCGATTAGCTACGAGTGGTTTGCCAAAGTATTTTTGCGCCGCTTCGACGAACTTCGCATCGTAAAGAATACTTTGGACCCGGTTATTCAGGGAGCGCGACTGCTTGCGGATTGTATTCAGGGCCGCGATCTCATCCATGTAATCGTCGAGAGTTCAGCTCGTCTAGCTAGTCTATACTACAACCTCAAGGAGACTGCCAGATAGTGTCCATAAGGGGCCCAAACCGGTTCTGAATAGAAGCAAAAAGCTCATTATTGGGGGTCTGGGCCTTTCTATAATTCTCAAGGGCCTGCGCGACCTCGTTTGCGTTGCGCATCCCAATCACCGTGTGAGGCCAGTTTGCAAAGGCATACTGCGAGGCAATATCGGCCAGCTCAACAGGAGCAACTTCATTGGCGATCTCGTGCGTCCGCTCGACCAGCTCTCGCGGGGCGGGGTGCCAATCGTGGGTTTGGCCCGAACGCAGCAGCGACATGCCCAAGGGCGAAGCGCTGAAAGTGTGCTTGACTCCGGCAGCCTCGAGCCTGCCTTTGTACTGCTGGAGTAGGCGGCACTGGATGGTCAGGTTACAGTAGCTCAAAATCGCGTCGACCTTGAACTTTTCAGCCAGCTCGGCCAGACGCTCGAGAGGCAGCCCCGAGAACCCGATGAAGCGCGTAACCCCCTCGGACTTCAGGGCCGCTGCTGTGCGTAGGGCCTCAACACATTCCTCCAAAGATCGGAACTCCACGTCATGGATGAGCAGCAGGTCCAAATGGTCGGTGCCCAGACGCTCGAGGGTACGCTTGACTGAACGGCGGATCGACGCCTCAGAATAATCAAATTCGTTTGTTTCCCAGCGTCCTGCCTTTGAAATGATGAAAAGCTCGCTGCGTGGTTTCCCGATGGTGCGCAAAGCCTCGCCAATGATGATTTCCGAGCGGCCATAATAGGCAGAGGTATCAAACGCATTGATCCCGGCGTCAAACGCGGCCTTGAGGGCTCCCACGGCATCCATATTATCGTCTGCACCGTACTGGACATCGTTGAGCGCGCCGCCGCCAAAGATGATGGGGTGGATCGCCGAGAAATCCATCGATGGAGTGAGCAAGGTGAGAGGCAAGCCAAGCGAGCGAGCAAAGCGAGTCAAGCCAAGCACAGTAAGCCGCAGCCGGTTTGGCACTCGTGATTGCTGATCAGCCCCTGCTTGACATGTGAAAATGGTGTTGCGTTTAATTGACGGGGGAGGTGCCTGCAGATATGCACAAGGTGCATAAGGGGGGTCAAGGCGTCGGTGTCAATCGGAGGTACATATACTGTTCCGTTTGGCTCTATATACTACAAAAAAGTGAGTATCTCGTACAAGTGTCTCGTACGAGTATCTCGTGACCCCACTGACGTCACCTGAGCCCGAGCGCGCCCGGAGAAATATTTAATCAGCACAGCCCGAGCGCTCGACTTTTCATGCCAACCACATTGAGCGCCGAACTTTTGGCCGAGTTGAGGGCAAAGAAGCGCGTGCTTGTTTACCTTAACAAGGACAAAGTCTATGATGTGACCGACTTTTGCGAGGACCACCCCGGCGGTGCCGAGTTGATTGAGGAGTATGCAAACAAGGATATTTCACTAATTATGGCCGATCCCGCAAGCCACACCCACAGCGAGAGCGCGTACGAGGTCCTGGAAGAGTTTTTCTTGGGAGTCAAAGACGACCCCACCGAGAGCGACTCGAGCGAGGTTTTGCTGCATCAAACGACCGATGCGTCGCGTGATTTCCAGGAAAACAAGTTTATTGACCTCAATAAACCGCTGCTGATGCAGGTTTTGCGCGCGAACTGGACTAAGGAATTCTACCTCGAGCAGGTGCACAAACCGCGCCATTACGGTAAGGGCAGCGCGCCAATCTTTGGAAACTTTTTGGAACCACTTAGCAAAACTCCGTGGTGGATCATCCCTGTGCTGCACATCCCTGTCAACATTGCCTTTGCCCTGAACGGCGCCAAGGGTCTCAGCCTGTTTGGGGCGGTCTTTTTCTACTCTTTTGGGCTGTTTCTGTGGACGCTTGTGGAGTACGTGATGCATCGCATGCTGTTCCACCTTGACGAGTGGCTGCCGAGGCACCAGCTGGCCTACACCGTGCACTTTTTGTTGCACGGCGTCCACCACTACCTGCCGATGGACCGCATGCGCCTGGTGATGCCGCCCACTCTGATGGTGGTCTTGGCCTGGCCGCTGTACAATTTGTGCCATGCCATCTTCCGCCACTTTTACATCTCCCAGGAGATCTTTAGTGGCGCCTACATGGGCTATATTTTGTACGACTGCACGCACTACTTTTTGCACCACAAGCAGCTGCCCCAGATCATGAAGGGAACCAAAGTGCACCACCTCGATCACCACTACAAGAACTTTGAGCTTGGGTTTGGCGTCACGTCCAAGCTGTGGGACGTAGTGTTCGGCACTGATTTTGTCCCGGAGGACAAGTAGGTGCCGGAAGCTGGGATAGGGCTGGGACCTGGGCATATGCTGGGGCATATGCTGCAGCACATTTCGTTCCTGCAGCGGCTGTCTCAGTTGAGCGCGGTGCCCCAGCCCCCCAGGAGCTCCCGGTGCCCCTCGGAGCTCATCCCCCAGCCAGTGCTCCATCCTGGCACGCAATCCCGCCCTCAATTGCTGCGGTCACCCCCTGAAACTCTTCGCCCAAACCTAACCTCAGCGTTGCTATTTATCTAGAAAAAAACTTAAAGCTCCATCAGCTCCTTGGAGATCTGCTCGAGCTCGGCCTCGGTGGCCTTGTGCTTGGTCTGCAGCTCCTCGTAGCTCTGCTCGAGCTGCTCGCGCTCCTTCTCACCCGAAGTGACCTGGCGCTCGAGGTGCTCGGCACGCAAACCGCTCTCCTTGAGCTTGGTCTCGGCCTCGGTGGCGCGGGCCTCAGCCGCCTCGAGGTCCTCCTCGAGCTTGGCCAGACGCGTCGACAGCGCCTCCTTGGCGGTGCCGTGGGCAGCACCTTCCTCGGCCTGGCCCTTAGCCTCGCTCAGCTTGGCCTCGAGCTCCTGGACCTCGTCCTCAAGCAGCTGGTTCTTGTGGGTGAGCGAGGCCACCTCCTGCTCCTTCTGGAACGTCTCGTCGGTCAACTGCTTGATCTTCTTGTTGGCCTCCTCCATCTTGTCAAAGTGGTCCTCGGCCTCCTGCTTGAGCTGCGCCATCTTTTCCCGGAGCTTATCCATCTTGGTGTTTGGGTATAGTGTGGGCCAACGACACGTCTGTTTATAAATACAGGGGTAAGGGATGACTAAGACGGCTCCCACCGGCTCGCGCACAAGGCCCACGGGCCCCCCGCTGCCAAGAGGGTCTTAAATATTATAAGTCCCATCACTCACACACACAGCCCACCCATCTCACAGCCCACATGTCGACATCGCGCGCTCCGAGTTCGATGCGCACGTCGCGCGTCTCCTCAGCCATGGCAATGAGCCCCGCGTCGCGCAGCACCTCGAGTCTCCGCAGCCCCTCCAGCATGCGAAGCACCTCCAGCCTCCGCAGCACTTCCAGCCTCCGCAGCCCGTCCAGCTTGTTCAGGGGCACGATTCTCGTCAGCGTTAGGGCAAAACCCGACCAAGAAGAAAGCCAGTGGGTGCTTGATGAGGACCTAAACTCGCTCAGCCACCCGCAAAGCGGGAGCTTCTCGTTTGACTGCGTACACGGCCCCACCACGTCCAACGCGCACGTCTTCAATAGCTCGGTGCGGGAAATTGTCGAAAAAGTTGCCGAGGGCTACAACGGGACCGTTTTCGCCTACGGAATGACTGGTTCTGGAAAGACTTTTAGCATGCAGGGCAGCCCCGAGTTCCCCGGTGTGATCCCCCAAAGCGTTGATCTGTTATACTCACTGCTCCGCAATCAGGGCCAGCCGTTCACAGTCAAGGTCTCGTACATGGAAATTTACAACGAGCGCGTCGTGGACCTGCTCAACGGCGAGAACGAGCTCACGCTGCGGGACGACCCCGTGCGCGGCGTCAAGGTCGTGGGGCTGCGCGAGGTACCCGCCGCGAGCGCCAAGGAGCTGCACACCCAGATTCAGCTCGGAGACCAGCTGCGGCGCACCTCCAGCACCCAGTTCAACCTGCACTCGAGCCGCTCGCACGCCGTGGTCCAGGTCAGCGTCCAGGCGGCAAACCGCTCGAGCCTGCTTTATTTGTGCGACCTGGCCGGCAGCGAGCGCGCAGTCAACGAGGCACAGCGCCGTAAGGAGGGCGCCTACATCAACAAATCGCTGCTGACCCTCGGCAGCGTGATCTCGCGCCTGAGCACCGGCACCGGCGGCCACGTGCCGTTCCGCGACTCGAAATTGACGCGGCTACTCCAGCCCTCGCTGTCGGGGAACGCGCTGGTCAGCGTGCTGTGCACGGTGCAGACCCGCCCCCAAGCTCAGACAGAGACGATGAGCACGCTGCGGTTTGCTGCCAGGGCCAAAAACATTGTCGTAGTTGCCCACAAAAACGAGGAGCCCCAGACCGCTGCCCAGAGCGCCGCCCTCGACACACTCCGCGCCGAGAACGCGCGGCTCAAGGCCGAGAACGCCCAGCTCAAAGTGAGCCTTGACGACCTCCAGGGCCAGCTCGATATGTACATGCGGCTCGACGATGGCACGGCCGACGAGTCCTTGGAGAGCATTCTGAGCGCCTCGACGCGCCCGTCCACCACCGACAACAAGGAGGTCGAGCGCCTCAACGAGCAAATCTCGGACCTCATTCAAAAACTGGCCGAGTCCCAGCACAACCTGCTTCGGGCCAAGCAGCTGACCCACCCCGACGTGGCAGTCCAGGACCTGCTGGACGAGATCTCGGAGCTCAAGGAAACGATCGCAGACAAGAACCAGGTCATCAACTACCTCAAGGGCAGCTCCGAGCGGCGCATGGCAATGAACACCATCGCGTCGCCGTCCAAGAGCCGCATGTCGTTTGCACCCGTGCCGCTCCATTAGCTATTTATTATATAGGTTATTCCTTAGACTGCAGGGCAGAGGTAGGGCAGAAACGGAGGGATCACTCCAGAGCAGCGCCAGGGCGCAGACTGCCCGCAGTGGGTAAGGGTGGAGGGAGCATGCAAATGGATACGCCACTGAATGAAATTCATAAATAAGTTTACTCCTTTTTCTCCTCCTTCTTGGCCTCAATTGGCTCAACCTTTTGCTTCTTGGGCGCATCGCCCTGGGCTTGGGGGGACACCCTCTTCTTCTTCACAAGCGACCCCAAATCCTGGGCAAGCCCGCCCCGCGCGCTCATCATCTGCTCAAGCTTGTCGACCGGCGCACTAGCTTCAGCCCCAAACGACTCAATCTCTTTGCTTAAATCGTGAGCCTTTTGCTTGAGGTCTTGCATCGTGGCCTTGTCCACGCCCGCCTTGCGGCCAATCTCGACAGCAGCCTTCATGTGCTCGAGCGCAAGCTTCTTGTCCTCGAGCTCGTGGCCCTTCATCTCGTGGGCAAGACCGCACATGTAGTGAGCCGAGCTGAGCTGGCGGTCGTTGGGCTCCAGCAGCTGCTCCTTGATCTTGAGAGCGCTCTCAAAGTCCTCGGCAGCCTGGCCGTACATATCATCATCAATCGAAATCTCACCCAGCAAGTTGTACACCTGGGCCATCTTTTCTTGCAATGGGCGCTTGTCCTTAGCCACCTCGAGCTGGCGACCGTACAGCACACGGCACAGGTCAATGATCTGCCACGCAGCGGTGAAATCGTCTACATTATCGTCAAGGGCCTCCGCCTCTCCCTCAGGGTCATCTTTCTCGTCGATATCCTCCTTTTCGTCCTCCTTCTCGGGCTCGTCTGGCTCGTCCGCCTCCTCGGTGTCACCGCCAATGTCGGGCAACGGAGCAAGCTCGATATTATCTGACTGGGCATTGGGCTTGGCCACATTCTCAGTGTTTAGCAAGTTGACCTGCTCGCGAGCAAACTGGAAAAGGGCGTGGCCATACCGAAACAAAATGTCCGGATCCTCCTCGCCATCGTGGGTCTCTGCGTGTGCAGCACACGCACTGGCATAGTGCTCAGTAGCTGTTTCCCATTGCTTGTTTTTTGCCGCGTAGGCAGCTTTTTCCAAATACTCCTGTAGGGACATTTTTATTACAGAGGAGAGGACGCGTCCTTCGCGTTCCATTTATGTGGTGGCGCCAACGCCACAAATTTTTACCAACCAGCCGTAGAAAAAAATGGCACCAGTTCAGGACAAGCGTAGGCGCCGTAAGAGAGCCCGTACTGCGGATTTCAGCGATAGTGACAGCGAAAATGTCAAGATGGCTAGTGAAAGCTCGAGCTCGAGCTCTAGCGAGGCCCCCGAAAGCGACAACGACCAAAGCGACCACAGCGACGCCGAGCAGGATGAGCCCACTTCTTACGCCAATGCACGTCTCAAGGTGCACAACGCCCCCAGTGTGGACGGTGATTTTAACCAATACTTTTTGCAAATGGTCACGCAGCAGTTTGGCGACGAGCTTGAGCAGCTGCGCAAGGCGGCTGATTTCAACGAGTCATCGCTCGAGCTGCTGATTGCGGGGCTCAAACAGGGTGCCAATATTTTTGATCCCGAGCAAAAGAAGTTGTTGCTCAAGGCGTAAGAGTGTCCGCAGATGGTAGATCGAGAGCGCCCGAGGCCTCCCCCTCGAGCACCCTCAAACACCCTCAAGCACTCTGGACTCAATGTGCTCTAAACTAGCATCACGTCTGGCACCCGGCCTGGCATTTATTTGCCCACGTGCTTTTCTCGGCACGGTGGCGTTTATTTAATTCAAGCATTGTGAAATAGTTGGACCCGAAATTTTTCAGTAAATTTTCAGAGAAATTTCGGGTTGATCTGCCTGAAATTTTGGGATGCGCGTGTTTTTCCCTTGTTAATGTAGCTAATTCCTTAAAAAATGACAGCCTGTGAGCTACCCGACATCCTGCTACCCTACACGGGCTCCTAGCGCTGTTTGGTTGCGCAGCTAGACCTCTCACCCAAGATGGATTGCAGAATTGTACCATTCTACAAAAGAGTTTATATTCGCCACCTACACCCCTCCTCGAGAAATTCCACGCCATGCCCCAGACTATAAATTTTGTCATCTGACATCTTTTTCTTCATGTCTTCACAACTGCTTCCCCTTGCTTCTTACGGACTTCAGATCACTCCTGGTGAGCCTGTTGCTCCCATCGACCCTGAAGTCGACTTCCCCTGCTCGATCCGCATCACCATGGCTGCTGTGGACGCTGCCAACGCCGCTGACGACGAGGCCACCCCCAGCGTGCTCCGCATTGTGCGTCCTGCCATTGACCTCAGCGACGATGAGGAAGAGGAGGACCCCGAGCGCGAGGACGAGGACGTTCCCACCATCGAGACTGTGCTGTGCACCCTCGACCCCAAGAACTTCCCCCAACAGCCCTTGGACATTGTGATCACTCTTGCCGAGGATGTGCTGTTTGCGGTGACTGGTTCTTACCCCATTCACCTTAGCGGCAACCTCATTGAGCACCCCTACGACGGTGAGGACTCTGAGGAGGAGGACGACTACTCCGAGGAGGGCGAGGAGGGCTCCGACTCTGAGGACGAGCTTGACGGCGAGGAGTACGACCTGACTCCCGACGAGGACGAGATCGACGGCAAGATCCAGGAGCTTGTTGGCGACGAGGATGCCTCGATGGACGAGAGCTCCGAGGAGGAGATCGACGAGGAGGAGCTTCGCAAGCTGATCCAGGCTGAGGAGAAGAAGAAGGCCAAGGCTCAGAAGGCCGAGGCTGCCAGCAGCAAGCGCAAGGAGGCTCCTGCTAAGGAGGCCAAGGACGCCAAGAAGCCCAAGGCCGAGAAGAAGGTCGAGTTCAGCGAGCAGCTCGAGAAGCAAAAGGGCGCTTCCGAGTCCAAGTTCCCCACCAAGAAACTTGACGGCGGCGTTGTCGTCGAGGACCGCGTTCAGGGCCAGGGCCCCGGCGCCAAGCGTGGCGACACCGTGGGCATGCGCTACGTGGGCAAGCTCAAGAACGGCAAGGTCTTTGACAAGAACACAAGCGGCAAGCCGTTCTACTTCAAGCTCGGTGTTGGCGAGGTCATCAAGGGCTGGGACGTTGGTGTGGCCGGTATGAAGGCCAAGGGCGAGCGCCGCATTGTCATTCCTGCCGCCATGGCCTACGGCAAGAAGGGTGTTCCTGGTATTCCCGGTAACAGCGAGCTTACTTTCGACGTCAAGCTCGTCAACATTAAATAGATCATCTGTAAACTTTGCTAAACTTTTGTTTTCCGCGGTTTCACTCTCTTGAGTACTTTCTTGGCCACGCTGCAGTCCCACCCCTTTGAAAATGTGACCCAGCACACTTTGTGTGTTACAGCATATGCATGCTCATTAGCGCCATTAAACTATTTTGTGTAAAACGCCCGCTTTGAGTGGTCTATATGCTCACATGGCGCCCTCTTCACCACCCCGCTCACTCCTGAGACCCCCCACCTACCCCAGATTAGTCCCCCGAGGTCCCCCTGAGGTTCCCCACACACCTCCATGTACCCCTCGGAGTTCCACACCACCTCGAAGCCGAGCGAGTTTGTGCTTCATGTGCAATTCAACCGCCCCAAAAACCTCAATGCCATGCACGGCCCCGCGTACCGCGAGTACGGCCAAATCCTGTTCCAGGCTGCCGTGGACCCTGACGTGCGGGCGATCGTGGTTAGCGGCACCGGCCGGGCCTTTTGCGCCGGCCTAGATGTCTTGAACGAGGCCAGCACCTTCGCTAAGATGGCCGAGCTCGAGGCGAGCCGCAAGGGGATCATCCTCGGGGAGCATATCAAGGAGTTCCAGCGCTGCGTCTCAGCGCCCTGGATCATCAACAAGCCGGTAATTGGGGTTGCCCATGGCCCTGCAGTTGGCCTGGCTATCGACCTACTGAGTGCAATGGACGTGCGGTTCGCCTCAGAGGACGTCGTTCTCAGCGTGCGCGAGATTGAAATTGGCATGGCCGCAGACATTGGCACGCTGCAGCGGCTGCCCAAGCTTGTCGGCAACCAGGGCTGGGTTAAGGATTTGTGCTTCACCGGCCGCAATTTCGGCGCCGCAGAGGCCCACGCCCAGGGCTTTGTCCAGTTTGTCCACCCGACCAAGGACGACGCGGTAACCAGTGCCCTTGCCTACGCCGAGCAGCTGTCGCTCAAGTCGCCGGTGGCAATGCACGGCACAAAGCGGGCTATCCATTATGCTTATGACCACACTCACCAAGAGGGCCTCAACCAGATCGCCGAGTACAACTCGTTCGCGCTGGGAGAGGACTTTGCCACGGGGTCCATGTCGTTTATGAGCAAGGAGAAACCCAAGTACAGCAAGCTTTAGGCTCTATTTTATACAGAATTGAAGTTAGAAATGCGGTTTCCCCAACGAGAGCCCGAACGGCGGGGACGGTTGCGGGGCATCAGCAGGTAGGTATGCTCGTCCACGCTGATCATGGCCTCACGCGTCGCCGGCCGCTGAGGGCTAGTATGGACAATAATCTCCTGGTGCAGTGGCACGCGCGGCGGCGACAGGTATGCTCTGTCTGCCGGGTACGACTGCTGGCGCGTGTGAGCGCGCGGCACTGAGATGGGGCGGGAATCGGACTGCACGCGGCGCGACACAGGGCGGGTGCGTTGTAACCGTTGTTGGCGTTGGTGGTTCTGCTGGCGCTCAAGCTCCTGCTCCTGCTTGCGCTGCATCTTTTGACGCGCTTTGCGTTCGCGACGCCGGTCGGCTCTGAGCTGGCGCAGCCGTTCCTTGCGCTGAAGCTTGCGCTCGCGGCCATGAGGCACTCGTGGACCATTCAAAGCACTGCGGGTCTGCACTAGAAACTGGCCCTTTGTTTCATGAGGTTTGGCACTGACCCAGACCCCGGCAACAACAAGCACCAGCCCGCCAAGAAATTCGAGCTTGGACACAAGGCCGCACTGCCTAAACTCGTGGAAAATAATTGCAGAGCCCATACCCGACAACACCGTAAAGAAGGCAAACAGGTGCGGCACTGCCTGCCAGATGGGGAACCGCTCAAAGATACTCACAATCATCAACATTTGCAGGAGGCCAGAGACCGTAACAACCAACGCCAGCATCAGCAGCAGCCCACCCTTTTCCTCGTCACGGCTCCACAGTACCAGCCCAATACACTTGATGCTCAAAACGCAAAAGGTGCCCATGGCCGCCGTGATGCACGAGTCGACGCGAAGTACAATCTTTGGAGCCGAGGCTTTGGAGCGCACGAGCGAGCACGCACTGATTAAAACACAAATCGAGGCCAGAAACAGCTTGGCGGGCGGAGCCAGTGGCCAGCTAAACTCAATGTCGTCCTGGGGCGCTGAGACAATGAGCAGCAAGATGCCGGGCAAAGCGATGGTAGTGCCCGTGATATTGTGAATAGTGGGCGTTTCGTCAAACAAAAGGGGAGGGATAATGCAATTGGAGATCACAGCCAGCACGCCGAGCGGCGAAACAATTGAGGCGGGGGCGAGGCCATAGGCGACCAAGTTTATGAGCTGGCCGGCAACAAGCAGCGCCATCGCCAAGAACCGCAGAGAATTGGCACGCGTCGGCGCATGGACGCCATAGAGGGCGAGACGTATGAGCCGGTGTTTTGCATACCGCTGCAGGTTTAGGGCGACATTAATTGCGATATTGCCAATGACCGCCGTGACGATTCCTGTTTGCGAAGTAGTTGGCATTACATAGTTTACTGGCTAGTGAGGCATTTGTTTGCTCAGGTACGACATTGACATGTTGTGTGTCTAAGTGGCGCGCAGCCCCCCAGCCCAGCCCTGGGCCAAGCAAGGTCCCAACTCCCAGCGGTCGCCTGGAACAGAGCGCTGACAAGCTGCATGGAGGTGGCGTCAGCCACAACTCACCACACGGCAGCATCAGCAGCGGCGGAGCCTGCGGAGTTGCGACCACTGACAGCGGGACGACGCGGATCAGTTTGTGCAGGCGACAGCTGCCAAAGCAAGTGGCCGGATGTCGGCCCGTGGCGCGGCCCAATGGTGCTAATTACGCGACGGATCAGCTATTTCGATTGTTTGTTTGGGCAAAACATGCCAAAAATGTCCTAGACCAGCTCACATGCATATGCATGCTCGGTAATGCACTTGCGATCGTTATCACCGAGAGTGAAAATTTTGCATTGGGGGTTTTTAGGCCATTGTAGGCGCTAGAATTGAGGACAATGCGGCTAGGGGTATATAAAGTTGTAGTTGGCCAAAAGAGTCGACGCGTACGCGTCCCGGAGCTGTGCAGCTGCACGGGCTTTTGTGCTACCAAGGTGGTCCGGAGCCGTGAAAAAGCGTGGGAACTCGCTGTAACCGCGCAATTGGGTTTCGGAGCTCCGTGGCAACTGATTGGCCGCCTTGAATAAATTTTTACTAGCCTCGGGTAGCCAAGGATACGCGCACCCCCACACGCATCTTACTGTCATCCCCAAATGTCTTCGTACAGCGCTAGAGACGCCCACAGGCGCGGCAGTGTTGTGCCGCCGCTGGCAGGAGTAGACCGTCCGGCGCTCAAAGTGGTGCCCGAGTCGTGCGATGTGCTGATTTGCGGCACGGGGCTCGTCGAGTCGGTGCTTGCGGCGGCGCTTGCGTGGCAGGGCACCAACGTGCTGCACATTGATGCCAATCCGTTTTACGGCGATGCGTGGGCCTCGTTAAGTGTTCCGGAGCTGCAGCAGCACCTCGAACGCGACGATACGTTCTTGGCAGGCGCCCAATTTTACGCGCCGCCTCGCGAGGACAAAAAGATGCTGATTGACCTGAACCCGCACCTTCTTTTTGCCAAGAGCGATATGCTCGACCTGCTCATCAAGTCCCGCGTGTTCAAGTACCTCGAGTTCAAGGCGTTGGGTCAGTTCCACACCTACGAGAAAGACACCTTTGAGAAGGTGAGCGGCAACAAGGAGGCGATCTTCACTGACCAGAGCATGAGTGCGACCACCAAGCGCCGGCTCATGAAGTTTATCAAGTGGGTCGTTGAGTGGCAGATCGATGCCAAGAGCGCCGAAGAACTCGGCAAGGTGAGTGCGGCCGAGTTTCTGCGCGACCAGTTTGAGCTCGAGCCGCAGCAAATCAATGAGCTCGTGGTGGCCATTGGGCTCTGCGACAACCTCGAGGTGACCGCCGTCAAGGCCCTCAAGCGCATCCGCCGGTACCTGCTGAGCCTCGACATTTACGGCTACTTTAGCGTCTTGTTCAGCACCTACGGGTCTGGCGGCGAACTCTCGCAGGCGTTTTGCCGGAGCGCAGCCGTCGCCGGCGCCACCTACAAGCTGGACACGCGCCTCGAGAGTTTTGACGCCGAGCACCAGATCGCCACTTTGAGCGACGGCAGCAAGATCCAGGTCGCCGAGAAGGTGTTTGTGTCGCCGACCCAGCCCAGCCCGTTCCAGAAAGAGCGCACCCCGACCCCGGGGGAGGCCTCCACTACCCACACCACGCGCCTTGTTGCCGTTGTCTCCAACGAGTGCAAGGAGTGGTACGGCCCCAAGGAGAGCGCTGCCGTCGTAGTGTTCCCTCCTGGATCCCTAAAGGACAACAAACAGGCGGTCCAGACGGTCGTGTTTGGGCCCGGCTCGGGCAGCGTCCCCAAGGGCCACAGCGCGTGGTACTTGAGCACCCAGGAGCAAGACGAGCGCAAGGCACGGCAGGACCTGTCTGACGCGCTTGAGCGGCTTGATGCGACCATCTTGCGCGAGTCGAGCACCGACTTTGACCTCGGCGAGCTGAGCTCGAACGACGTGGCGTTCAAGCCCGACGGCACCCCGATCGTCTCGTCTGTGCGCCTTGGCCAGTCGATGGCCACGTTTGTGCCCAAACGCAAACTGCAGTACCTGGTCAAGCTGGGCTACCGCCATGAGTGCGCCACAAAGGTCGAGGCGGCAGCCGTGGTCGAGCCGCACGTGCTCTTGGTGCCCCACACCTTGGCCGAGATCTCGTACGATGGAGTTATTAGTACCGCCCGCAAGCTGTACGAACAGGTTGTGGGCTCAGACGATGACTTCTTTGACGTCGACTTTGAGGACGAGGAGGAGGCCCCGCTCGACGTTGCCGGCTTGGACGAGGAGGTTATGCACATGGAGATTTAGATCTGTAGCTATTTATTGGTGAGGTGGGCTGGGTGCCCAAGGGTGACCCCGTGTGTGGGCGTGTGTGTAGGGGGAAGCGCGGGGGCGTGCGGGGCTACCCCGGAGTATTTATTTAACTTAAAGATTGACTACGAAGAGCACTGAGCTTCTCAGTACACTAAATTTCGAGGAGCCCAGACCTTCTCAGCATACTAGACTTTGAGGCCCTCTTCCTCCTGGCACACCCTACCCCTAAACCCAGCCATGCTTGGCCAACCACAACTCAATCCGCTCATTCACCTCCGGAGCAGAACTCATATTCGGGGCATGCCGCTCACCCTCAATCACAAACATCTCGCTGTTCAAATTCGCAGCCATGACCTCTGCGCGGTCCAACGTGATGGCCTGATCCTCACTGCCGTGAATCACAAGCGCCGGCACCTTGATGGCTTTGATGGCATCCGTGATATCGTCGCGAACAATCAACGTATTCAAGGCATTCAGCACATGTCTCAAATCATATGTCGCCCACAAGTCGACCCACTCCTTGGTACGGGGCCACTCGGGGTGCATGATGATCCCGGCAAAGTGCTGGCGTACTTCCAGCGGCAAGGGGCCAGGAAGGAAGCTCTCGACTGTGGCCTTGTACCCTGCGCTTTTTTCAGGGTCCTCGAGTCCCGCCTGGGTGTCAATGAGTACAAGCCCAAGCACACGCTCAGGATACCGCAGGGCAGCCCTGAGGCCGAGGTAGCCGCCCTGCGACATTCCCACCAGCACGGCTTGCTTGATGGCGAGTTCATCGAGAATGGCCAGCAAATCAGCCGCAGAATCATAGTACGAGAACTTGCTGTAGTCGTCCCGGGCAGTCTTGCCGTGGGCACGCTGGTCCCATTGGATGCAGGTGTAGGACTTTTTGAGGACCTTGACTTGCTCATCAAACATTGAGCCGTTCATCAAGAGTCCGTGGCTAAACACGAGTGCCGGGCCCGAGCCCTGGACGGTGTACCAAATGGGAGGGGTAGTTGCGGTGTATGGCATGAGAGAGTGCGGGGTGCGGCGTGGGGTGCGTATTTGTGGCTCGGGATTGACTAATAAATAATTAACTATGCAATTGGGCTGGCCGGGGCCGGCATTGGTGACGTGGGCAGCCTAATATCAGACTGAGAGGGGTCCGGGGGGGTCCCAGGGGGAGGTGTCAAAGGGGTCATCTGGAGCCGTCAACAGCGTCGCCCAGGCAAAATTCAAGCTAGGTTTAAGCTCAATTGATTCTCTGCTTGGCTTGTCGCGGGACTTTGAGAGCACCCTCAGCGGTCATCCCTCATAGCCGAGGCAGCCCAGGAGCCGAGCCCTTCGTAGGCCGAAGGAGACAATAAATACTTGCGTAGGGCACTGCAACAACTTGCACAGTGCACTGCACAATGCACTGCAACACTTGCACGATGAACTACCCCCTCAACCGCCCAGCATCTGGTCATTCACGCTGTCCCTCTCCGTCCTGGCCTTCTTGTTCAGAGGCACTTCCTCGGGCTCCAGCAGCTCCCTGAGGCGTTTTTCAGTGTCCTCGCTAAATTGCGGGAGCCCATCGAGCACATTACGCAGCGTGTCGCGCTTGGCCCTGAGTTGTTCAAGCTTGGCTTCGCGCGCCGCCAGCTGGTCCTGGCGCTGTTGCAGTAAGTACTCGGCGTGGTGCAGCTGGTCGAGGCGCTTGACTGCTTCCTTGGGCCGCGTAAAGTCGACGTTTTCCTGCGTGGGCGTGCGCACCCAGCCGTTATTGCGGAGGTCCTCGGGGATGTTGAAAATGTTGCGATTGACAAAGACTTCGAGCCGCTCGAACGCGCTGTCGACGCGGTTATTGATGAGTTCGCGAATCCTGGCGCAGCCGTGCTCAAACTCGACGCGGTGGCGGCCGTGGGTCCGCTCCTCGGCCTTGTCCAAAAACTTCTCGAGTCCGCCGTAAACGCGGCTGCTCACAATCTCCATGGTGTTGAAGATCTTGTCAAACAGCTGCCGCGGGTCCCACGAAAACAAATCGTACAGGAACCACGTGCTGGCGCTGATCGGGGTGTGGGCTTGGGCCGCGAGTGACATAACGCGTCAGAGTCCCAGCTCGGCCCCCTGGCAGTAATGGGCGGTCCGGGTGGGCTTGTTGCCGGTGGGGCACACCAGCAAGGCTGAATCGTGGGCAAAACACAACGGGGAAACGCGCCGCACCTTGAGAGTCAGGGGAGACGAGTCCAAGTCTGAGTGGGCTTTTTGGCCTCCTGAGCAGAGTTCACGCGTACCCAGCTGCACTAGCTCGGCAATTGAGCCGCGAGCGTAATTGTGGTCATCGAATTTCACCCTTTTTGCTTCTCCAACTTCAACGAACCGGCGCCGCTTGGCAGGATTCACCATGAGTCAGACCTTGAATTATTTGTCAAGTAGACTTTTCACTAATATGCTCCGGTTTCGCTCGCGTTTGAGCATAGCGCGTGTGGCTAGAGTTGCGCCCCTGGTCCGCCTTTACTCTGTCCTCGATGGCAAGTCGCTGGCGCAAAAGATCAGGACCCAGGTCCAGCAGGACGTTGTGGACTTTCGCTCCTCAAAGATCGCCTCGTTCATGCCGAGTTTGAGCATCATCCAGCTGGGCGACCGCCCCGACAGCACTGCGTACGTGACTGCCAAGCTCAGGGCGGCCGAACGGGCCGGAATCAACTGCAACATCATCAAACTGCCCGAGCAAACGTCGCAGATCGCCCTGCTCAACGAGGTCGAGCGCCTCAACAAGGACGCCACGGTGCACGGAATTCTTGTGCAGATGCCGTTGCCGAGGTCCATTGATGAGAAGGAGGTGATTGAATCGATCGCCGCGGCCAAGGACGTCGACGGTTTCCACACCCACAATATCGGCGAGCTCGCCAAGCGCGGCGGCAACCCGCATTTCATTCCCTGCACGCCCTACGGCATTGTTGAGCTCATCAAGGAGGCGGGCATCCCCACCAAGGGCAAGCACGCCGTGGTTATCGGCCGTAGCGACATTGTGGGCAACCCCACGACGTATCTGCTGCGCAACATGGATGCCACCGTCACACAGTGCCACCGCGAGACTGTGGACCTTGCGAGCATTGTTAGGACCGCAGACATCGTTGTTGCGGCGGTCGGCAAGCCCCATTTCATCAAGAGCGACTGGATCAAGCCCGGCGCCCTGGTGATCGATGTGGGCATCAATGCGGTGCCCGACGCCTCCAAAAAGAGCGGCCAGCGCCTTGTGGGCGATGTGGACCCCGCGTGCTTTGACGTGGCAGGCCCCATGACCCCTGTTCCTGGCGGTGTCGGCCCCATGACTGTGGCCATGCTCATGAAGAACGTGGTGCGTGCGGCCAAGCTGGCCTACGAGAACCGCGCCGAGGTGCATGTCAATGTGCTGCCCGTGGAGCCCGCCAACCCCGTGCCCTCCGACATTGAGATCAGCCGCAGCGTGACCCCGAAAAACATTACCCAAGTCGCCAAGGAGCTCGACCTCACCGAGAACGACTTTGAGCCGTACGGCCGCTACAAGGGCAAGGTCAGCTTGTCTCTGCTCGAAACCCTCAAGCACCGCAAGAACGGCAAGTACGTTTTGGTGGCCGGCATCACCCCCACCCCTCTCGGCGAGGGCAAGTCCACCACGACCATGGGCCTGACCCAGGCGTTTGGCCACCTCGGCAAACTGAGTATCGCCAACTTGAGGCAGCCTAGCATGGGCCCCACGTTCGGCATCAAGGGCGGCGCCGCCGGCGGTGGCTATGCCCAGGTCGTGCCGATGGACGAGTTCAACCTGCACATCACGGGCGATATCCACGCTGTGTCGGCCGCAAACAACTTGCTGGCGGCCGCCATCGACACGCGCATCTTCCACGAGCAGACCCAGACCGACAAGGGCCTGCTCAAGCGCCTTGCCCCCGGTGGAAAGTTGAACGCCGTGATGAAAAAGCGCTGGCAGAAAATGGGGCTCCCCGATGTGCCTCTCAACGATTTGACCCCTGAGCAAGTCAACAAGCTTGTTCGCCTCGACTTTGACCACGAAACAATCACTTGGAAGCGCGTTGTCGACTGCAACGACCGTCACCTCAGAGGTATCACTGTGGGCCAAAACGGTACCGAAAAGGGCTTGACGCGCGAGACCGGGTTTGATATTTCTGTGGCGTCCGAGGTTATGGCTATTTTGGCTCTCTCCAACGACCTCAAGGAGATGCGCGCTCGACTCGGCAAGATCGTTGTTGCCTCGAGCAAAGCCGGCGAGCCGATCACTGCCGAGGACATTGGCTGCGCGGGCGCCATGTGCGCGCTCATGAAGGACGCGCTTCAGCCCAACCTCATGCAATCGCTCGAGGGTACGCCTGTGCTTGTGCACGCCGGGCCGTTCGCCAACATTTCGATTGGTGCCTCGAGCGTGCTCGCAGACAAGATCGCCCTCAAGCTGGCCGGTACCGACAACCTCAAGAGCGAGCCCGGCTACGTCATTACCGAGGCCGGTTTCGACTTCACCATGGGCGGCGAGCGCTTCTTTGACATCAAGTGCAGATCGTCCGGCCTCGTTCCCGACGTTGTGGTGATTGTGGCCACGGTGCGCGCCCTCAAGCTGCACGGCGGCGGCCCCGAGGTCAAGCCCGGCACCCCTCTGCCCGCCGAGTACACCGAGGAGAACTTGGACCTTGTGCGCGAGGGTGCTGCCAACCTCCAAAAGCAGATCGCCAACGCCAAACAGTTTGGCCGCCCCGTCGTTGTGGCCATCAACCACTTCAAGTTCGACACCAGCAAGGAGCACGCCATCATCAAGCAGGCCGCTCTTGAGGCGGGCGCTGCCGATGCCGTTGTGTCCAAACACTGGGAGCAGGGTGGTCGCGGTGCCACTGACTTGGCCAAGGCCGTGGAGGCTGCGGCCAACTCGAGCGATGCCCCCCTGGAGTTCCTCTACCCCCTCGAAGCCTCGATCGAGTCCAAGATTGAGGCCATCGCCCAAAAGATGTACGGCGCCGCCAGCGTCGAGTTCTCCGAGGCCGCCCAGAAGAAGATCGAGTCCTACAAGCAGCAGGGCTTTGGCGACCTGCCGGTGTGCATCGCCAAGACCCAGTACTCGCTGAGCCACGACCCCAAACTGCGCGGCGTGCCCTCGGGCTTTGTGATGCCTATTCGCGACATCAAGGTCAGCGTGGGTGCCGGTTATTTATATGCTCTGGCCGCTGAGATCCAGACTATTCCTGGTCTGCCTACTCTGCCGGGATACATGAATATCGAGGTCGATGATGATGGAACGATCCAGGGCATGTTTTAATAGCTGCATCTTGCAGCATATAGCATTTATAGACATAATATCAGACGCCAAGAAGCTTGAGGCCTTCTCTCTCAGTGGCCCCCTGGGCCCTCTTTCAGGGCGCCCCTCCTTTTCCTGCCCTCTTCCTCACTGAAATGTGTTGCAGCACACTTTTTGTGCCCCATCATATCCGGCGAAGTCGTGTGAAATTTATTGGGCTGGTGAGTTTCCATAGGTTTGGGTGTATCGGTGCGACCACGCTGGGTTGGCAGTCCTTGACCTCTCGCGCGGCCCTGAACCCTTGGAAGGACCGTGTTTTGGCCATCGTTGGCGAGGACGACGACGCGCGCAACGGTACAGCGCCGGGCATGCCAACGTTTTACGCGCAGTTCAAGGACCGCGTGGTCGCGCCGATACACCCAAACCTATGGAAACTCATCAGCCCAATACGTAGCAAAACTCGGTGGCCTTGAGACCAGCTGTAGCGGAGTTAACGGGTCTTAGGGCCTTGTTGTAGTTTACGATGTGTGAGCTAGTCGTGTGAGCTAGTCGCTCTCCCACACATCGTAAACTACAACAAGGCCCTAAGACCCGTTAACCCCGCTACAACTGGAGATTGTGCGCAGGTAATGCGTGTGAAATCTGGGATTCGGTGAGCCGCTGCGCCAAAAACACCCAGAGCCTCACCTGTCCCTTGACCTACACCCACGCTTCGTCATGAAAGACATTGGCAAGACGCAGGTTGCCCGACTCGTCAAGCCCATGGGCGGGTTCCTCCACGGCCGCCACATCCCCAAGGAGAGACTAAACCATAATACATGGGCGCAGCTGCTCAAACTCGAAAAGCCGCCCCAGGACGGACCCTACCAGCTCAAGTCGCAGGTCGATCCAACCCTCGTGGCAAAGCATGCCAAGAGCGTGCGCAATACAATGGAGATCTCGCAGCTGGCTCATTTGCTCAAACTTGCCATTGCAAATAAAAAAATCACAAAGAAACCCATCAAAAAGGTCGCTCGCGAGGCTCCAACCGTTTCCGACTGGAACGAGATCTCGCCCGATCTCGAGGCAGAGTACCTGGGTCTCGAGCAATTGACCCATGGACAGTCGATTGCTATTGTAGGAGCCGGGATCTCGGGTCTCAGTCTTGCGTGGATCCTTCACAAGGCTCGGCCGGACCTCAAGATCCACTTGTACGAAAAGCAGGCTCGCGTGGGTGGTTGGATGGAGACAACCACAAATGCGGGTAAGAGCGCCCTCTGGGAGAGTGGGCCCCGTACTCTGCTTCCATCACACCCTGGTACCGCCGTTCTCGTGCACATGCTGCACCAGATGCAAAAGCTCGATCAGCTCACGGGCGTGCCCAAGACTTCGCCCACAAACACAAAGGGCTTGGTGTACGAGGGTAAACTCGTGCAGCTGCCAAGTTCAATGGGAGGTGTCCTAAAGTTTTTGAGCTCCGCGCTTATTCTGGGCCTCAAATGGCCTCTCCTTCGCGAAACTTGGCGTAAAGCCCGTAGCCCCGCGGTGCACGACGAGAGTGTAGGTAGCTTTGTGACGCGGCGTTTTTCCCCTGAGTTTAATGATCGCATTATTTCGGCTCTCATGCGCGGCATTTACGCAGCCGATTCCAACGTCTTGAGCGCGCGCTCGGTGGCCCGGTTCAAGCGCATGTTTTATTTGGAGAGGACCGAGCAACAGGGTATCTTGAGTGGCGCTATCACTGGTTCCCTCGGGTACCTCGACTCGTACGCGCGCAAGGCCGTGCCTATGCTCGCCCAGTCTCTGATTGTACCCGAACGCAAGGCCAACGATAAGATTGACCTTGGGTTTAATCCTGGCAAGTACTCGTTATTTGGGTTTAGAGAGGGGATCCAAAGTTTGCCCGAGTTGCTCGCCACGGACCTCCAAAAGAGCCGTAACGTCAAAATTCATCTGGAGTCTCCTGTGACTGGCCTCAAGCTCAAAGGCGAAAAGGTCGAGTTCGACACTCCTCAGGGCACAGTGGAAGCCGATTTTGCTGCTGTGAACTGCGCTGGCGTCGACACCTTCGCCGACGAACAAGTTGCCTCCAAGATCTCGCAAGTCCACAGCAGCTCCCTCGCCGTTGTCAATGTGAGCACCACTCAGGAAATTTGCAAGGACTGGTTCGGCGTGCTTGTGCCTAAAGCTGAGGACGGTAACAACCCCGAAGGCGTGCTTGGCATTATTTTCGATTCGAGCGTGCGCAACGCCAGTAGGCCAGTACTCGGTGGTGAGCTGCCCAAAGCCGGCCCTAATTTGACTGTGATGCTCGGCGGCGATTTATGGACTGATATGACAAAAGAGCAAGCCGTCGAACGCGCGCTGAGTGCTACTGAAAGGCTGCTGGGGCCGCTGGACCGCTCGCTCGTCAAGACCCGCGCGAGTTTGCAGACCAACAGTATCCCGCAGTATCGCGTGGGCCATTCTGCGTTGTCGCAATCAGTGCACGAGCGTGTTGCGCATATTTACGGCGGGCGCGTGGCCCTGGGCGGTATGGCTTTTGGCCGCGGGGTGGGCGTGAGCGACCAGATTTTGGACTCTTTGTTTTTGGCTACGCGGTTCAGCCCACAACGGCAGCTGCTGCACCCCGAGTTTTTCTTTAATGAAATGTGGAGTGTTAGCAGGCCCGATTGGTATGCCTAGGGCGACTGAGGGGCGACTGCCCATTGTACATAGCATTATTTGCATCTATCTATCAGCGCAGGTGCATGTATCTGCACGGCATTCTACGCCACGCGCTAGATTTTTACTCTCCATCAGCCGACTTTGCTCAACATAGAAACCAACTTCTTTTTCCCTATACGCCTGTATATACGCCTGTATACCCACCCCCGTATATATATGCCCCACCGCTCCCACGTGCTGACCATGGACTCTACCGACACCACCCAACCGGGGTCCCCTAGCGGCCATATTGGCGTGATTGGCGTGTGCGCGATGGAGCAGAAAGCGCGCTCCAAGCCGTGCCAGGCCATCCTGAGCAACCTGATGGCCTCAGGGGAGTTTGAGCTGGTGATGTTTGGCGATAAGGTCATTCTCGACGAGGAGGTCGAAAGTTGGCCTCGCTGCGACTTTTTGATGTCGTTTTTTTCCAAGGGGTTCCCGTTACAAAAGGCCATTGAGTACGTCAACCTGCGCAAACCGTTTTTGGTCAATGATCTCGAGCTCCAAAAGGTGCTCTGGGACCGCCGGCTCGTTTTGCGGCTGCTGGCCGCGTCGGGGGTCCCCACGCCCGAGCGCCTGGTTATCTCAAGGGATGGCGGCCCAAAACTCGACCCAGAGACTGCGGCAAAGCTTAAGGCGCACGGCGTTGAGGTCGGCGAGGAGCCCGAGCTCAAGTTCCGTATGCTCAACTACGACACGCTGCAACTCGAGGACGGCCGCACGATCGAAAAACCGTTTGTCGAGAAGCCCGTAGACGGCGAAGACCACAACGTTTTCGTCTACTACAACGAGAAAAGCGGCGGAGGAGGCCGGCGGCTGTTCCGCAAAGTCGGCAACAAATCGAGCGAGTTTGACCCCGAACTCGTGACCCCCCGCACCGAGGGCAGCTTCATCTACGAAAAGTTCCTCGATACAGACAACTTTGAGGATGTCAAGGCCTACACGGTGGGCACCGACTACTGCCACGCCGAGACGCGCAAATCGCCCGTTGTGGATGGCATTGTGCGCCGCAACACTTATGGAAAAGAGCTACGGTTCATTACGGAGCTGAGCGAGGAGGAGTGCCGCATGGCGGCGAGCGTGAGCAGCGCGTTTGAGCAGGCCATCTGCGGCTTTGACCTGCTCCGCGTGGGCGACAAGTCGTACGTCATCGATGTCAACGGGTTCAGTTTTGTCAAGGACGACAAGAAATACTACGACGACTGCGCCAAGATCCTGCGCAACATGTTTGTTGGCGCGAGGGCCGAGCGTGTGCGCAGGCTCGGGGTCAAGGCCCTGACCGAGCAAAAGCGCGACGAGGGCGAGCAAAAGTGGACCCTCAAGGCCCAGATCACCACGATCCGCCACGCAGACCGCACCCCGAAGCAGAAATTCAAGTATTCGTTCAAGAGCCACCTGTTCACCGACCTGCTCCAGGGGCACCGCGTCGAGGTCATTATCCGCGACAAGGCACATTTGCGGCGAGTTCTCGAGATCACCAAAGTGGCGCTCGAAACAGAGGCCGAGGACCCGGCCAAGTTGACCCAACTGCGCACGGCCCTCGAGAAGAAGCTGGAGCTGCCGGGGACCAAGGTCCAGATTAAGCCGGTGTTCAAAGACCGCCAGCACGACCAGCCCCTGGAAAAAGTGCAGCTCATCATCAAGTGGGGCGGCGAACCGACCCACAGCTCCAAGTACCAATCGCAGGACCTGGGCGAGCAGTGGCGCAAGGATACGCTGCTGCTCAACCCCAAAGCCTTGGACAATGTTCAATTCTTCTCGAGCAGCGAGCGCCGGGTGCGGTACACGGCGTCCCAGTTTGCCTCCGCGCTGCTCCAGAGCGAGGTCCCCGACGACGCCATTAAAGTGACTGAAACACTCCTGGACGACTCAAACGCCGCCAAAACCGAGATGGACGAGGTCAAGAAGCACCTCAAGCTCATGCTGCGCAAGGGACTCTCGCCGCCGCCCCAGTTTACGTGGCCCGAAAAGGTGCCCCAGCCGTTTGTCGTCCTCAGCCGCGTCGTGGAGCTCATGAAGCACCACCGCATCATCATGCAGTGGCACTTTGACAACGACAATGTCGAGTCGTTCCAGGAGCACTGGTGCTGCAACGAGGACGCCCTGCTTTTCAAGGAGCGCTGGGAGAAGCTTTTTGTCGAGTTCACGTCGGTGGGAAAAGTGGACCCCAGCAAGATCAGCGAGCTGTACGACACAATCAAGTACGACGCGCTGCACAACCGCAGCTTTTTGGAGCACGTTTTCGAGATGCCCAGCGACCCCGACGCCGTGCCGCCCCTCAAGAGCGACACCTCGATGCCGAGCGTGATGCCCAACGAGGCCGAGTACAGCGGCAAATTCAAGTTCGCCAAGGCGCCCATGTCGCTGTTTGACCGCAAAGAGTACGCAAACTTGAGGGAACTTTACCTCTTGAGCAAGATTTTGTTTGACTATATCTGCCCGCAAGAGTATGGCATCACCAACGACCAAAAGCTCGACATTGGGCTCCTCACCTCAATGCCGCTGCTGCAGCGGATCATTGAGGACCTCGAGTACAACCTCAAGAGCGATAAAGGCCGCTCCTCGTTCTATTTCACCAAGGAATCGCACATGTACACGCTTTTGGGGACCCTCTTTGGCTCGAACCTGCCGGTCAAGATCTCGCGCAACCAGCTGCCCGAGCTCGACTACCTGGCCCAAATCACGTTCGAGCTGTACAAATGCAAGGCAAACGGCGAGACAAAGTACCAATTGCGCATCACCATCTCGCCGGGGTGCAATGCCCTGAGCCCCCTCGACGTGCAGCTCGACAGCAAGCACTGCATCAGCTGCGTGCCCAAGCGCAGCTTCACGCACTACATGGATGCCGACGAGATGATTGCGCGCCTGTCCTCGAAGTTCCCGCGGGTCTCGCTGCCGAACAAGTTTTTGCCGGTCAAGATCAGCATCAACGAGAGGGACAAAGCCTGATGCATGACGCACGAGGGCGCATGAGACATGCATATATTAGTTGTAGATCCACTTAGTACACTCCTCCACTTGCATCATGCCCCCCAAAAAGCAAAAGCTCGAGTTTTCCGTTGGTGCTTCCATCCCCTCCGTCACCCTCTACGACCAGGACGGCACCGAGCACGACATGGCCTCCATCAAGGGCGTGCTGGCCCTGTTCTCGTACCCCAAGGCCAGCACGCCGGGATGCACCAAGCAAACCCGCAAATTCGGCGAGATGTACGGCGAATTCGAGGAATTGGACGCCACCGTCTTTGGCCTAAGCGCCGATTCGCAAAAGGCCCAGACCACCTTCCGCAACAAGCTGGACGTAGCTTTCTCGCTGCTCAGCGACCCCCAGTACGAGCTTTTGGAGCCGCTGGGAGCCAAAAAGACCCCCACGGGCGGCGTGATCCGCAGCCACTGGGTGTTCAAGGACGGCAAGTGCGTGTTTGTGCAGCACGGCGTCAAGCCCGATGCCAGCCCTGTGGATACCTTGGCTGCGGTAAAGGAGGCCTTGGGTGTGGATGACGGCGAGGGTGAGTCTGAGGACGAGGGCGAGGGCGAGGGCGAGGACGATGAGCCCAAGGAGGAGGACCCCAAGGATGAGGAGCCTAAGGACGAGGACCCCAAGGATGAGCCCAAGGAGGACAAAGAGGAGCCCCAGGGGGAGCCCGATGCCAAGGAGGACGAAGATTCCAAGGACTCCAAACCCTCTCGCACCCTCGAGGCCTCTCATGGCGACCACAAGGTGCAGGCCACCATCTCCGGCGACAAGGTCAAGCAGAACCCCGAGGTCGTCGCCAAGATCGCCAGCAAAGTGATTGCCGAGGTTGTCACAAAGGCTTCTGATGTCGAAGTGGACCCCGAAAATGTCGAGCTCAAGGACAAGGCCGCGAGCGGCGAGCCCGAGAAGCTGGAAGAAGCCAAAGAGGACGATAAGATCAGTGGCAACCAGCCGCACAAATAGGAATCTAGCTCAAACATCTTTTAAACTACATGAGGGCGCGTATCAATCGGCTGGCGGCCGGAATACGCATATTCCAGTGCCATAACCGACGTTCAGGCCCTAAAACATTCATGTAGCGCCCTGCTATACCTTTCAGCGTGTAGTTTTCAAAGGCGTAAATTGAATCGGCACTGCCTCCTGTAGCCTCGTGAATGTTGAATCTTGCCCAAGCCAAGTCGCTAGTGAAATAGTGACCGAGTGCCCGATTGACTTGTGCCAGATTTATGTATTGGAGCATTGGGGTCTCTCCAGGTAGTTGGGGATAATTTTGCACACCGCAACTGGCAGCATGGCGATGGGGTCAGAACTCCAAGGCACTTCAAATGTAGGCCGATGCACAACCGTGCATGCTGTCCCGTCTAGTGCAGGAAAATGCTGCAGGGGATTGGTGCAGGGAAGTGCAGGAATGCGACTTGGCCAGGAGTAACCCCGATCTTTTTATCTATGGGCACGTCAAACTAATAAACACTTTGAATCTTTTTATAGATTTTGAGGCTTCAACCGCATTTCCAAACATTTGATAATCCATGAGCCCCGAGTATTTGGTGCTATTTGGAGCAGTGTTGGCCGACGATAGCTCGAGTTCGAGTTCGAGCAGCTCGGATACAAGCTCCTCTAGCTCCAGCACTAGCACTAGCAGCTCTAGTCCCACTAGTTCGAGCAGCTCGAGTACGAGTTCCAGCTCGAGTTCTAGCACCAGTAGCAGCTCCAGCGACTCCAGTTCAAGCTCAAGCAGCACCAGCTCTAGCTCAAGCTCAAGCTCGAGCACCGATTCCAGTAGCAGCACCAGCAGCTCCAGCACCAGCAGCAGCTCGAGCACAAGCTCGTCCATCACGAGTTCGAGCAGTTCAAGCTCCTCCACTGCCGCGACAACATCCACACTCACAGCCTCGTTCACGGTGGGCGTCCCCGACCAGTCTGGCAACCCGTTTATCGACCAGAGCGCCCTGCCCGAAGGCACGCTATTTATCGCCTGCGGCTCGATTTTGTTGGGCATTCTGGCGCTCGTCGTGCTGTGGAGGATAGGCGCAAACGTTGCCGCGCGCAAGGCGTCCAAGATGACCCAGGAAAGGTACCAGGAATTGGCCGGGGCCCCTCGCCTAAACAAGGTCGAGGCCGACTATGACCTGACGATTCCCGGCACATTTGATTCGTCGCCAAACATGTTCTTCTCGCCGACCAAAAACGCCATGAAGGTCGGCGGCGCAGGGCCCATGGTCTCGAGTGCCTCGAGCACGACGTACCTGCCCAGCGGGTACTACCAGGCCCACCAGCGGCAGCCGGGCGCTGACCAGAGCAATTTGAGCTTGGACACGAGCGACAGCCCCTCGTTTGGCGGGCCCACTATGGCCCCGTTGGCCGGCGAGGACCACTCGCAGCACTTGGCGCCTACCGGGCCGATGAGCGGGACGGCCAATCCGCCGCGCCGCCGCAAGCAGCGCCCGCCCAGCGAATATTTAACCGATCTTTTGAATCACTAGCATACGTTTAGCATTTAGTTACTTTTTTAGTTTACCCCGTACATTCCGAGCGCAGCACGCGACGCGTCTGCACACCGGCCCACCATGCATAGGAGTCACTGCATGAGCCGTATCATATAAACACTCAGCACCCACCACTCATCACCCACCCCTGCCCCACACATGTCCACATTTGCCCTTTCTCTGCGTCTCGAGGCCCTTGGCACTGCCTTGGCCCTCTACCAGATGCCGCTGGGGCTCACGGGGGCCCAGACGCGGGCTGTTGCCGACGACATGCTCACGCGTCTTGAGGAACTCCAGAAGGAGAATGCCGCGTTAGAGGAAGTTTGTCGGGCTCAACGCGAGCGTAATGGCGGGCACTAATTTCTTCTAGCTAACGCTAACGGCTCCCTCGGGGCACCCTGCCCCTGCCCCATATCCAATCTCCATATTTTAAAGTTATAAAAATGCTAACGATCAACCTCGCCAAACACCAAGTCCATAGAACCGATAATAGCACAGACATCAGGCAAAAAGTGGTTGCGCACGACCTGGTCCATGGCCGCCAAGTGCGCAAAACCGGGCGCTCTGATGCGCACGCGGTAGGGGCGCTCGGTACCGTCCGAGACCACATAGACACCCATCTCACCCTTGGGGGCCTCGACGGCTGTGTAGGTCTCGCCGGGGGGAACGCTGACGCCCTTGGTGTAGTACAAAAAGTGGTGGATCAGGCTCTCCATGTCCTCCTTCATGGCGCTGCGAGGCGGGGGCGTGATCTTCCAGTCCTCGACCTTGTAGGGGCCGCTGGGCATGTCGGTGATGCACTGCTCGATGATGCGCAGCGACTGGCGGAACTCGGCCATACGCACCAGGTAGCGGTCGTACACGTCGCCGTTGGTGCCCACGGGCACGTCAAAGTCGACCAAGTCGTAGGCGTCGTAGGGGGCGCTCTTGCGGATATCCCAGGGGATACCCGAGCCGCGCAGCATGGGGCCGCTCATGCTGTAGTTGAGGGCCTCCTCAGCACCCACAACACCGCAGCCGATCGTGCGGAACTTCCAAATACGGTTGTCGGTGAGCATCTCCTCGATCTCATCGAGACGGTCGCCAAACTGGGTCGCCCACATGTAGATATCGTCCAACAAACCCTCAGGAATGTCCTGGGACACACCGCCGGGGCGCACGTAGGCCGCGTGCATACGAGCACCCGAGGCACGCTCGTAAAACTCCATCATTTTCTCGCGCTCCTCAAAACCCCACAAAAAGGGGGTGAGGGCACCAACGTCCATGGCACCACTCAGCACACTCATCATGTGGTTCTTGCAGCGGGTAATCTCGCCAAACATGGTGCGAATGTACTTTGCTCTGAGCGGCACCTCGATATTAAGCAGCTTCTCGGTGGCGAGCGAAAACACCTGCTCGTTGACCATCATCGAGCAGTAGTCGAGACGATCAAAGTAAGGCAACGCCTGGTTGTACGTCTTGTACTCGCACAGCTTCTCAGTGCCTCTGTGTAGCAGGCCAATGTGGGGGTCGGCGCGCACAATCTCCTCGCCGTTCAGCTCCAAAATCAGGCGCAAAACACCGTGGGCAGCAGGGTGCTGGGGGCCAAAGTTGATCGTAAAGTGGCGGATCTTGTTCTCACCGGGCGTCTTGTCCTTTGTGAGCTCGAAATCCTCGGTGATGGTTGTGCGCCCAAACTCGGGGTCCTGGGGCTTGCCAATAGGGCTGGCAAAGTCGGGGATCTGCTGCGCGTGCATGAGGCGCACCGAAGAACGCGCAGCCGAAGCCACGCGGACCGTGCGTGCGCGCGCACTTGCCTGCCGCCAAAGAGAGAGCATAATAGGTAAGCTTCGATTGGCGGAATTTCAGGGGGTAGAGAAGAGGGTCTAAGGCTTAGTAAGAGCACTTCTTTTCGGCTCCAACCGATCAGGGTGCTCAGCACGCAGTCTCAGATTCCATAGCTCAAATACCCTAGTTAGCCCAGACCTCCTCTCACTTTTGTGTGCTCCCTACCCAATGAATCTATCTCCAAAATTATCTCCTACGCAGACCCATAACAAACCCACTAATGAATACGGCCCAGTGTTCTGGGCGATTTTGCGAGTTGTACACAAGCGACAGAGCTTGGCAAAGGTTCAATTTGTACTGCATACAAAACGTGTACGGACATTTCCATTCACCTGGCGCAGGCGCTGAAGCGCTCAGTTGCGTTGTTTGAATGTAACTGGGAGCTTCCACGCAGGCGAACAGCTTCATACTGGCTGAAGCCAGTGCCGTTGCCTTGTCGCGCTGGCGGCCCCAAGAGCAAAGCTGAGCCATCACCCAATGAGCCGTCAGCTGGTCCTGATCCTACTCCTAGTGCTGATGCTCTGTATGCTTCCCCATTACCCACCGCGCGCAACGAGGACGATGCAGAGCCCAGGCAAACGGCAAAAATCAAATTAAATAGGGGTATTATATAGCTATGCAGGGTCTTTGCCTGGTCTCTTACCCTGTCTGTCCACATTCGGGGTCAGATCAATCAACCCCAGCGGCCGCACTCGCTTGAACTGCGACACTGGGAGTGCCACTGGGAGTGCCGCTTGGAGAGCAGCTCGCGCCAAGTCTGCTGGAAGGACGGGCTTCCGAGGGTTTGCCTGAATTAATTTGCCATTTAATGGCGCTTCGGGAGCAACTTCAACACTCTGCTGGCCATGATGATGAGTGAAAACACAGTGGGTAGGCATCAGCGCCCACCCACTCAGAGGACCAATCTTTGCGTAATAGAGCTTGAAGCTGCAGCGCTGATTCTTGCCATTCGCGTCCTTTGAGCACATGACCTTGGTACACCCAAGGGTGGTAGACTTGTCGCGCTTGTATCTCAGTTGGCGGAGGAAGAATGACGGCTTTTGAGAGAGCGACCAATTTGCCAGCTCCTTGGCCACAAACTCATGGTCGACGTGAGCTTCAAAGGTCTCGGGGAGTGCGGGCGCAAGGGGGGCCGGGGCTACGGGGGCTGGAGCGGCGGCGACGAGGGCTGTGGATCGATGCTCCTCCTCCGGCTCAATTTCAGGCTCCTCGGGGTGAGGCTCAGGAGACATGGCGGGTGGCAAAACGGACATCGAATTAGTATGGTTCTGAATGGGCTCAAACTCGGCCGCGGTCGCAAGAGTGGGCGAGCGAGTGCTTGGAGCAGCCGGGGCAGGCTGGGCGACTTGGGCGGCGGCCAGAGCGTTCTCAACTGCAAGCTCGACCTCGCTCTTAAGCACGACTGGCGTTTCAATCATACTAAGATCAGCAGCACCACCAGTATACGCGACCTTGTACAATTTCTCATGGCGGGCCGCGAGGTCGCTGGTGACCAGCTCCAGCTCGGCCCTGTGCTCGTGCATCAAGTCCAGCAAACCGAGGAGGGTGTGCTCGGCTTTGAAGAACTCCGATCGAAGGTTGGAGGAGCGCATCCTAAGCTCGTCGTACGCATCTTTTTCCCGCTGGTAACTTTGGCTGTTGCGCTCGTGGCGGAGTTGTTGGCGCATCTCGTTGATAGCTTGACGCTCGTGGGCCCTTGCACGCTCATCATCGGCCAATTGTTGGCTGAGGCGCGATTGGGTGGATGGATTTTGGGGCGCTCTGGTCGCGTCGAAATGCATGTCAAACTGCACGTTAATTACCCCAGATGCACGCGAGTTGGGAGTTTGGTGGGTCTGCGTGGCGAATGTGGCAATTTTAGATCAGATTTGATTTTGATCTGACGTAACCAGTGGCAACCCACCCCAATTAGCACCCCGGTCTAAGCTCCCAAGGCCAGCCCGCCAGCTCGGATCTCCAAGCTGACATTGACATGGACGTGAACCAATTGCTGGCACAGCGCGGAAGAGGACTGGGCGCGGATACGGCGGTTGTGGACAACAGCGAAACGGTGTACATCTCAAGCCTCGCGCTGCTCAAGATGCTCAAGCACGGCCGCGCCGGCGTGCCCATGGAGGTGATGGGCCTGATGCTGGGCGAGTTTGTCGACGATTACACGGTGCACGTGATGGACGTGTTTGCGATGCCCCAGAGCGGCACCGGCGTCTCGGTCGAGGCCGTGGACGAGGTGTTTCAGACCCGCATGATGGAGATGCTGCGGCAAACGGGCCGCGACCAGATGGTGGTGGGCTGGTACCACTCGCACCCCGGCTTTGGCTGCTGGCTCTCCAACGTCGACGTCAACACGCAGCACTCGTTTGAGCGCCTCAACCCGCGCGCAGTGGCGGTCGTCGTCGACCCCATCCAGTCGGTCAAGGGCAAAGTGGTCATCGACGCGTTCCGCATCATCCCCCAGGCGATGCTCATGATGGGCCAGGAGCCCAGGCAGACCACCTCGAACCTGGGGCACCTCAACAAGCCGAGCATCCAGGCGCTCATCCACGGGCTCAACCGGCACTATTACTCGATCAACATCGACTACAAAAAGACCAAGTACGAGGAAAAGATGCTCGAGAACGTGCACAAGGACGACTGGGCGGCCGGCCTCGCGATCCAGAACTTTGACACCCAAAAGAAGTGCAATTCGCAGGCGGTTGCCCAGCTGGTTAAGCTGGCCGATTCGTACACCGCGCGCGTCAAAGAGGAGAAGGAGCTGAGCGAGGAGGAACTCAAGACGCGGTACGTGGGCAAGCAGGACCCCAAAAAGCACTTGGAGGCCACCGCTCTGGGGCGTCTTGAGGATAATATCGTGGGCCTGCTTGCCACCAGCGTTGACCGCAGTAGTTTTGCTTAGGGCCTGTAAATGTGCTAAATGTGCTGGGACATATGCTAGTTAGGGTAAGGATCTGCTAGGTGCGAGGGTGCTTGGGATGTGCCAGTTGGAGGCTAGTAGGAGGCCGCCAAGGATGAGGGATATAGTTGGCGCCGCTAAGGTGCTGAAATATGATAACTATACTAATACATAAACTACAACTTGCTGCGCTTGTCAACAACAGTGACCTGGCCGCCCTTGGACTCGTCGATACGCTTCTGAACGCGCTGGTGGTACTCCCACAGATCCTTGTACTTGGTCTCAAAATTGGGGATCACCTTGACCGAGCCAAGCATGGCGATCGTCAAGTTGTACATGATATCGGCGCCGCTGAGGTGGCCGTTGCTAAAGTAGCCGCCGTTCTTGCGCACAGTGTCCTGCAAGTTGTTGAGGCAGCTGATGACCTCTTTGCGCGCGTAACCGGCCTCAATCTGGTCAAGAGCCTTGCCAACGATGTAGCCAACACCCCACGGCATTTTCTGGCGCGCAATACTGTTGATGTACAGCTGCATCAGGCCAATCATCATGTTGGACTCGCAGGCGATGATACCCTCGCGGATGTGCAGGCTCTCCTGCTCGGTCTTGGCCTCGAGCTCGCTGCCCTTGCCGTACTTTTCAACCAGGTACTCGACAATCAAACCACTCTCGGCAATCACAAGGTCGCCATCCTTGAGCACGGGCGCCTTTCCGCTGGGGTGAATTTTCTTGAGGGCAGAGTCGGCAAGCTGGGTTTTGGGGTCACGGGCGTAGACTTCCTCAGTGTAGTCAAGGCCAAGCACCTTAAGGATCCAATTAATGCGGTCGCTGCGCGAGTGCTCGAGACTGTAGAGGGTGATCATTTGAGGAGGCAGGCAGCAGTTGCTCTCAATATAGAACCTCAGGTGCAGGGGGGTTAGGGCTGGGCGGGCAGATTGTGCGTTTTTATTTGTATAATTGATCCTGCGTAACTTTAAGGCATTTGGACGGGGGTATGAAGAGATAGGGCCTGTTCTGGGCCTGGGATAGACCCTGCAGTGGTACTGAGCAGATCGATAGCCGCAAAGTATGGCAATCAATTCTCTTTTATTTTTTGCTAATTCACCCTTTGCCTTTTACTAGAGTTACACTCCTGAGTGCCAACCTTTCCTTGTTGCCACTTTATCTCGGCCCCCTTGGCACTCCCCTAGAGCACACTCATACACCCCAGCCCAGCGCCCCCCGGCTGACATGATCCCAGCCGCTCAAGCCAAGACTCTCAAGGGCCGTTCCAGCACCAGCCTGTCGTTTGAGGCGCCCGCTGCGCAGCAAGTGAATGGTGCGCACCCCCTCGAGGCCCGGATCCGCGGGTGGGACGCCGCGCAGCACGATATGCGCCTCGAATCGTACCGCCGCAACTTTGGCGCCGCCGAGCCCATCCGCCGCACCATGGAGCTCGAGATTGTGGACAGGGGTGTCAGCGGTGTTCACGGCAATATTCTGCGCAACAAGGAGATGCACATTGACTGGGAGGACGTCTACCCCGACGAGCTGAGTGGCGACGTGCACAGCCGCCTGGGCGCCACCACGAACCTCCGCGACTTTTAAAAATAAAGTATGCCGCTGGACGGCGTACAAGGCACGTGTGTATGTGTAGGAGTTAGTTTTGGGCACTCGATTTAGGCCGATATCGGCAGCCCCAGGGACTCCCTTGGGACACCTTGGGACCGCTGACCCCCCCCCCCCTTGGGACCCCCCTTGCGAGGGGTCAACCCCCCTTAGCCCTCCAACCTTCGGCCACTTTTTGCTCGCGCTTGCAATTTTTATAGATTAGATCGTTAAACCCCGCCTCGAAATCCCCTGACCCGCCAACGCATGTTCCTCCACGTTCCACGCGTTCATCGAACCCCAGATTAATGGGCACCCCTTACTAACTTTTTCACAAATGTCTGAAATTGACTCGTACGCGCCAGCGCTAATGACCGATAACCGCGACCTACTCGCCCTGCAAGACGGCCACGCCGTCCTGACGCCAGAAAATATGCTGAGCCTCTTCTCAAAAATGCGAGACGGCGACATGCTGCAGAGCCCCCTCGAGGACAACCCCGAGTTTAGGGGCCAGCCCTGGCTCGACGTGGACGCCAACGTGCCCTATTCGCTGCGCCCGCGTATTCCTCCCCCTGAGGAGCCCGCGGCCGCTGCGGCGGGCCCTAACGCGGGCGGCGCGGGTGGCCTCTACGGCGGTCCTGGCGGGGCGCTCTCTGGCGGGCTCTCTGGCGGGCTCTCTGGCGGGCTTTCAGGTCTCGGCGGGGCGCCCAGCGGCGCTCACGCGGGCACCCCGGGCACCGCCTCGGCCATCTTGGGCCACAGCCCCAGCCATGGCCACAGCCAGACGTATGGCCAGCCCCAGCCCGGGCAGTCCCCCTTCACCAAGGCCCAGGGCCTCCAGGGGCTCCAGGGGCACCAGGGGCACGCTCAGGGCCAGGTTCACCGGGTTGACTCTCAGAGCAGGCTCTTTGAGACCCCAATCTACGGCAGGTACCAGCAGCCGTACGGGTCGCAGGCCCCAAACCCCTCGGGCAGCCAGGCCCATTTGGGCCAGGTCCACGCCCATGCTCAGACCCCTGCGGCGACCCCTGCGTCCCAGAACTGGGGCTACCCGCCCGGGTTCACGCCGCCAACCGTCTCGGTGGACACCATTCAGTGGGTGTACACCGATCCCAACGGCATGCAGCAGGGGCCGTTTGGCTCGGCCGCGATGAACCAGTGGTTTGTTTCGGGGTGGCTGCGCGATGACCTGGCCGTGAAACGCGTCGCCGACCTTGATTTTGTGCCCATCGGCGTCCTCAAGGCCCGCCTCGACACCGACAACCCGTTCAGCGTCCAGGCGACCGCCGAGCAGTGGGACGCGGCGTTCTGGAGCCAGGCCCAGCAGCAGCAGCAGCAGCAGCAGCAGCAGCAGCAGCAGGCGCCGCCCCCGCAGCTCTCCCAGCAGCCCCTGCACTCGCAGTCGCAGGCAAACCTTCTCTCTTCGCGCTCGGGCACCCCGTTTGGATGGGGCGGAAACTCAATGTGGGGCGGTTTGGCTCCCTCGCTTTCGCAGGTGAGTCTGCAGCAGCACGCCCCGCAGCACGCCCAGCACGCCCAGCACGCCCAGCCCAGCCTCAGCCAGGTCTCCCTTGCCCAGGCAGTGGCCGATGAGCCCCAGCAGGACCACGAGGAGTTTGAGGTCAGCGGTTTGCTGGGCCAACTGGACATCCAGAGCGACGACGAGTTTGAAAAGAGCGCGTCGCCCGCCGCCCCGGTCGAGGCCGTCGCTGAGGCCCCTGCCACCGCTCCCTCGCCCAAGGCGCCTTCTCCCGCGGCTGCGCCTGCTGCTGCCGTCACCCCTTCACCTGTGGCTGCTCCTGCACCCATTGCTGCCCCGATTGCTGCCCCCATTGCCGCCCCCATCGCCGCTCCCATCGCTGCCCCCGCTGCTGCTCGTGAGCCCAGCCCAGAGCCCACAGAGGCTACGCCGCCTCCCGCGTACTTTGAGTTTGCCGAGGAGAGCGTTGCGAGCGAGCCTGCTCCTGAAGAAGCCCCCGAGGAGGTCGCTCCGTGGGCCGCCAAGCCCAAACGCGCCGTGTCCCTCGCGGAGATTCAGGGCGAGGCCAAGCGCAAGGCCGAGCTCCTCAAGCGGCAGGTGCAGCAGCAGGTGCAGCAGCAGGTCCAGCAGCAACAGCAGCGCTCTCAGCAGGTCCACTACGCTCCCCTGCCCCCTCAGTTGGCCGCCAACGCCACCAGCGGCACCGCCTGGGCCACGCCCGTTTCGCAGGCCCCGCGCCGCTCGGTGGCCGAGATCCAGCGCGAGCAGGCGCTTGCCCAGCAGCAAAAGTCCAAGACGGCCGGCCCGGCCAAGCCTGTGACCGCCTGGAGCGGCGCAGGCCTCGAGGCCTCCCGCAAGCCCCCTGCCACCGCTCAGTCGTCGCTGCCGATCGCCGTGCAGCACGCGCAGGCCCAAACCCAGACCCAGCCTCTTGCCACGCCCAGCCCCTGGCAAACGGTGAACCGCAAGGCCAAGGCCGCTGCCGCCCCGGGGCCCTCCATGCCGCCCGCGGTCAAGCCGGTGGCCCCTGCTCCTCAGCAAATGAAGCCCGCGAGCCGCACCGACGAGCTCATTTCGTGGTGCAAAATCACTTTTAAGCAGAGTTTGGCCAAGGACGTCAACAGCGACGACCTGCTCAGCCTGTTTTTGACCATCCCCGCCACCGCCGACGGAAAGGAGTTCATCGCCGAGAGCATTTACTCCTACTCGACCACGCTCGACGGCCGCCGCTTTGCCTCTGAATTCATCCAGCGCCGCAAGCAGGCCGAAAGCGACCTCAAGGCCGGCGAGACCTGGAACGACGTGCTGGCCCACGCCAACCCCAACGCAGAGGTCGACCCGAGTTTCCAGGTGGTCACCAAGAAGCAGCGCTCGCGCCAGATCGCCCGCTTCGAGTAGCTTAGCTAGTGTATATAGTAGAGCGGCGAGTGCCAAAATATCTGAAGTCGTTGATGAGGTGGGTCCCTGGTGTCAACGCGCCGGACGCAGAGATAAATTTTACAGCCTCAATTGAAGCAAATGCGCACACAGCGCGTGCAACCGACTCAATTAAAGCCACAGGCGCCCACAGCGCGTGCAAAGAATAACTCGCTGCTAAAAAAGCAAAAAGAAAACCTGCAGTACCACCCGTTCTCACGTGGTCTCCCACCGTAATACTGAATGTGGCTCTAGCGCGTTTGACTATGATTGATCGGACGGGAAATCGTCTATTCGCGACTGAAATGACCGCAGGCGAGAGTTTAAATGGCATATTTTGTCAGATCTGAGGCGATATTATACAAATTGCGCGTTTTTACGTTTGAAAAAAATCTGTATTGGCCAGATTTTGCCATTTTTGTAATATGCTAGATAATCTAAGCCATTTTTAATTTAAAGGTTCTTCACGTTTTAAATCAATTTTTTTATGCTTTATATTGTTTGAACAAGAAATTTAGTGTTCTCCGTTGATTCCTCTGAGCACACTAAATCTTAGAAGCCAATGATGATTTTGAGCGATTTGGGTGCCAAAACATGGACCTTTCCGTTTTTTCTACGTGAGAAAATACTTTTCAAAGTGCGAATTATTCTCCTGACTGTTTTCAGGTCTCAAATAGATCGGCATTGTGCTCAAATTTGAAGCAATTGGTCGTGGCACTGTGGGACACCACATAGCCCTATATCGACAGTTTGGAGGTAATCTAAAAAGCAATGTTACTCTCAGTTCCTTCAACAATAGGTAAGGTACCTTTAATCTGCGTCATGATGGGTACATCCCTCACTTTATGGCCTATCTACGGGGCCAAGCTCCTAGGCGCTGAGGGTGAGCCAGCAGCCCTACAAGCTCTCATCTTTTTCCGCTGGTACCTTCTTTACAGCTAGTTCTATCACTGTAGAAACCCTCGACGTCGCTAGGCAGCTCCCTGTGCTTGACCCAATGTCCTCTTTGGTGCAACCGCGGTCGACTTCCGAATCAGCCAGCTCAATAACTCTCAAGATGTAGACGATGCGAACGTTCATTCAAGTGGGCACATAGCACTGAGCACCGTGTCTGAACCGGTGTGCTACTTTTCTAGCTATCTATTCTTTAGCCATCTAGGCGGGCAATCAATAGGTGGCCAGTGTGGTAGCAGCTCATCACAAGTGGCACTCTCTAGCGCTATCCAGGCATGCTAAGGACTTATAGGCCCGTCGATAACATCAGAGCTCTCCAAATGCTCATGGCTAGGCACTGGTCCCAGGTGCTCCTCGATAATGGCCCTCACTTCCTCGCGAGAGCCATGGTTCTCCTTTTCCCCAAACGGAATCTTGAAGGCCGCCACGATATGCGTATAGTCTAGCTCGAGGTCGAGAGGAGCCATGGCAGCAAGTCTACGCAACATACCACACCCTAACCAGTCAAACTTCAGCGAGGGGCACGCGAGCTTTTCGATGCTCAGCTCCAACAGGAGCGGGTCGTAGCGCAGCGGTTCCGGCATCAGATAGAGAGGAAACATCCACTCAAGCTCAAACAGCTCGTACACTTTGTCGGGCTGAGCCAGGATTGCCGCGGGTATGTCGGGCGGTTTGTACTTGAGAATCTTGGCGAGGCCGGGGTAGGCGCCGAGCGCCTCCCAAACAACGAGCCAATCTGCCTGAAGTTCCTCCGAGATATCGCGAAGCGCGTGAGGGAAAAAGGGCAGCCACTCGAGCACCAGCTCACGGTCACCACAAATAGAGTCGGGGGCATAAGAAAAGGGATTTGTGTCAAGGGGCATCCTGCGCTGCTCCATGTACACCTCAGCGTACGCGCAAAATACCTCGGCATTCTCCTGCATGTGAATCTCAAGCTCCTGATAAACAATGTAGTCGATGCGCACCGCGTGCAGAACAACCTCAACATCAAGCATCAGCTGCGGCGAGAAGTAGGCGGGCCAGTCGCTATCATCCTCAGCATAGAAACCTGTCCACGATTTGCACTGCAGAGCCGCGGCGCGGTCGTCCTCATACATCGGGTGCAGGCCCTGGGTGCCAAAGCCTTTAGCCAACAGCGCGTAGACGAGTTCCTGGTCACTGTGGAAAAGTGGGTTCACGTGCAGAAAATTGAGCTCCAGGTACCCACGGTTCTCAATTCTGCTCAGAATCCAAAAGAAAGATTTGGGCGCCCAATCCAGGTTGAACGTGGAAGAGGGCAACCAGCGCGTTTGGCAGAAGCTGGCGAGCATGTGGTACAAGTTACGCGTGTGGGTCGGCGGCCCATATTTGTCAAAGCAGCATTCCCAATCTTTGCGCTCGCACGCGCCTTTAGTTTTGAGGTAATCGCTGCAGATGCCGCGACCTAGCCCATGCACGTCGTAGTGGTCCCACGCCGTGTCGCTTGTGAAGCATGCATACCACGACTTGCATACCAGCGCAGCCATCAGCAGCTCGTGCGGGTTGAAGAACTGGGCAATAATTGCAGCTGCGGTCAAAGGCATTGGGCTTTGAGTAGCTTTTATGGGCTCAAGCTTGAGGCGCTTGACCTTGCTCTCTGACTCCATTGGCAAGGGTAGATGCACGACTCCCCCACGCGCGCCCCTTAATAAATGGATATGCAGGTACGCGGAATGTGTCCTAGGTGCTACGCCAGGTGTGCTGCAGCATATGTCCCAGCACATGGAGTGCATGGGCCTGGCGATCAATTCGGCTCGGGAATCATCATAAAAGCACTCAATCGCTTATAAGCTCCTGGAGTAGCTCAACTTGTTTCACAAACTTGAGTGGCCGCCCGATTTACACCAAGGACGCGGAAGCAGTCACCAATAAGCCTAAATCCTATTGTACTCGGACATAAGACTAACATATTATCTACAATTCTCGCAAACTTGAGCTCAATTGTTCTATTTACGTTCAAAAATTCAAGTCTGTGTGCTAAAGCTGTCTTGTTATCAGGTGCAGCACCAGATCGGCACTCGCAACACAAAGTGTAAAGTGAATTCTAGAGCCAAAAGTTTGGCCCGAATGTAAACCAATCACAGCACACGCAAAAACACCCTTCGATGCACCCTTTAAACGCGACGCGACCTTAATTACGCTGAATCATGTCACAGCGGACGTTGGACTTTTTCGCCAAAAGGCCGGCTGCACAGGCGAAACCAGCAGCCAAAACGGCTCCAAAGGCCCCAGCTGCGGCCACCGCACCTTTGCCAAAACGTCAAAAAATTCGCCACGTCGGGCTGGAGGCCTACACCCGTGGAAACCAGGTCGACCCAGACTATCTGAAAAATCCCCAAAACAAGGCGCGTCATGAGCGTGCGATGCTTGCGTTTGGTCCTAAACCCAAAGTTGCCGTGCCCAAACGCGAATACAAGCCTATGGAACTGCAGTTTGTTGAGCTTAAGCGCCAATACCCCGACACCATTTTGCTGGTCGAGGTTGGCTACCGCTACCGGCTTTGGGGCCAAGATGCAGTGACTGTTGCTCGGCATTTTGGGTTCAAAGAGTCTAATGGCTGGCTTGGCATTGATGAGGAGCGCGAGTCGGATAAACTTTACGACAAATTCGCGACCTGGTCGTTCCCCACGGTGAGTATCGCCAGTTATGTGCAAAAGCTCGTGGATGGCGGCTTCAAGGTTGGCCTTGTCAACCAGAGCGAGACCAGCGCGATCAAAAAGAGTGGCACAAACAAAAGTGGGCCCTTTAAGCGTCAGGTGAGCGCTATTTATACCCGGGGCACCTTCATCAACGACTTTGACGTGCGAAAGACGAGCACCGAGTCGACGTCTGGTGGCGTGGTGATGGGAATTTATGAGCTGCAGCCGCTCAAGTATGCCATCTGTAGCGTGTCTGCCTCAACGGGCGAGATTGTCTATGACGTTTTTAGCGACTCGGCTATGGCCACCGAGCTCGAGACGCGCATGCTGCACCTCGAGCCCTGTGAGATTATTCAAATTGGCGAGCTGGGTTCGCCGTGTTTGCGCATCATTGATATGCTCAAGGTGCGCAACAATGCCCGCATTGAGGAGGTCGAGCTCGACCCCACCGTCGTCGAAGGGTTGCCTGATTTGGCTCAAGGCGTGCAAATCGCCGCATCTCACGTCTACCGCTACCTCCAAGGCTTCAATCTGGAAGCGGTGTTCAAGTGTGCGAGCTTCAATGCATTCAATATTTCCTCGAGCATGGTCCTCAACGGCAACACCCTTGCCTCGCTCGAGATCTTTCAAAACTCTACCGACTTTAAGACTGTGGGCTCGCTGTTTTGGGTCATGGACAGCACAAAAACAAAGTTCGGCCAGCGTATGTTGCGCAAATGGATTTCGCAGCCGCTCCTCGATCGTGAAAAACTCGAGATCCGCGTGGCCGCCGTGCACGAGCTCCTCCGAGGGTTTTGCAACCTGACATCGACTCTGCGCGATCGCCTCAAGACCTTGCCTGATTTGGAGCGGTTTCTGCTGCAGATCCACTATGGCCGCATCACTCGCAAGCAGCTGTATGAAGCTGTATTCCAATTTCACCGGATCTCCACGTCCTACACATTGGCCCAGATCAAGGCCAAAAAAGTCGAAAGCCCGCTGCTGCGCGAGCTGTTCGACACTGTACCGGCCAACACCGAGTTTATGGAGAGCTGCCTCAAGCGGATTAACCCTGCAAACGCTCGCGACGGCAAGGTCATTGGGTACTTTCACGACAACGAGTCCAAGGACATCACAAAGTACACAAATGAGATCCAGAGCATCAAGGAGGAGTTTGATGAGTACATTAAGACCCTGCCGCTTAAAGGAACCTATGGAGACGAGTATATGATCGAGGTCAAGCAAGCTGATGCCCGCAAGGTGCCCGAGTCGTGGCAAAAGATGAGCGCCACCAAGGCCCTGCAACGGTTCAGGACCCCCGAGACTTTTGAGATGATCAAACGGCTGGAACTGGCTACTGAGCGACTCGAGGCTGCCAGCGACGAGGCGTTCTCGGCGTTCATTGAGCATATCAAGACCAACTTCACCGGTCTCCAAGAGCTCATCAAGGCGCTGGCGCACATTGACTGCCTCATGTCGCTTTCTGCAATCTCGTCCAAACCCGGTTACACAAAGGTCGACTATGTGGATGAGCCCTGCATCCAGATCGAGCAAGGGCGTCACCCCGCCATTGACGAGATCATCACCGAGCACTACATTGCAAATGATGTCAAGATGTTCTCCGATAGCTCACGTACAATGATTATTACGGGGCCAAACATGGGCGGTAAGAGCTCGTATGTGCGCAAGGTAGCCTTGACAGTCATTATGGCCCAAGTGGGCGCGTTTGTGCCTGCATCCAAGGCTCGGTTGTCGCTGTTTGATGCAGTGTACACTCGCATGGGTGCATATGACAACATGATCGCCGGCGAGTCCACTTTCCAGGTGGAGCTCAAGGAGTGTGCCGAGATCCTCAAGCACGCCACGCGCCGGTCTCTGGTGTTGCTGGACGAGATTGGCAGAGGTACCTCGACTACCGATGGTGTAGCAATCGCCTACTCGGTACTAGATCACATTGTTTCCCAAATTGGTGCCTTCACCCTATTTATTACCCACTACCCCCTCATCACCGAGCTGGCCCAGCAGTACCCGCGGGTGTGCACCAACTGGTGCATGGAGTTTCTCGAGAATGAAGAAACAAAGGTTGTGACCTTTTTATACAAAATCAAGCAGGGCGTGTCGCACCGTTCATACGGTCTCAACGTGGCACGACTTGCAGCCCTGCCCGAGTCCATTCTAGAGGTTGCCGCCGTCAAGTCCCAGCAGTTGGAGCGTGAGCTCGAGGCGTATCGCCTCAAGGCTCTGGTTCAGAGAGCGCTGAATGGCGACGTCTCAGGTCTATATAAACGCTTAAATATCTAGCCTTGTCGCTAGTCGAACCAGATCTTTATGAGCTCCTCCGAGACTCCCGAGGGGGTCAAGACGCCCAGATCGGTGATTAGAGCAGTAACGAATTTGTGCGGGGTGAAGTCGATCTGGGGGCATTTCGACAAGTCAAAATCAGAGTCCTCCGTGGTGAATTCGAGGTGGTGCTCAGCAGGCAGGTCTGAGGGACCCAGGGGGTACATGCGAACAAACTTGTGCGACTCTGCAAGCACGTAAACAGGCTTGTTGTTCATAGAGGCCAACATGGCGACCTGGCAAGAGCCAATTTGGTTGATAACACCACCCGACTCGGCAACACCCTCTGCACCCAAAAACACCTTATCGACCTTGTCAATGATGAATGCCACAGCGCTATCGGGAATAATGCACACCGGGATGCCGGCCTTTTTGAGGAGCTGGGCGCTCACGAGGCCCTCGGAGCACACTTGAGCCTCGGTCACATAGACGCTAAACCGCACAAATTTCTGGGCTGCAAGCGCAAGTAGACTATGGACGGCGCGTGATTTGCCGTGTACAAGCAAAACGTCATTGTCCTTGACAAACTGGGCGCCAGTGTGGGCGATTTTGGAGCGAGCAGCCTTGGCACGCTCAGCAAACAAGCGGCCGTTATCAACAAGAAAACGTCGACTGGCATCCCAGTCCTTGTATTTGTCGATGTTGCGGAGTACGAACCGCAAAAACAGATCGCAGCCGGCACTCAAACCGATCGAGTTTTTGACCGACTTTTTCAGCTGGCTCGAGGCGTCCTGCAGCAGCTGGATGAGCTCGGCACTGGTGCTGGGCTGGACGTCTGCGAGCAACGCAACAAGCGACTGGATCGCCGCAACAGGCATTGTGATCTCAGAGTCATTCTCGAGAATGTCAAAGTACGTTTTTTCAACGTTGATCATGTCAGGATGGTCGCGGCGAGCGGCGATGCTCGTGCGACACTACTCGCGAAATATCGGTATCATTGCCCATATTGATGCCGGTAAGACCACAACTACCGAGAGAATGCTGTATTTCAGCGGCACCACAAAGAGACTCGGAGATGTCGACCACGGCGACACCGTGACCGACTTTTTGCCGGCTGAGCGCGAACGAGGCATCACTATCCAGAGCGCAGCTATCAGTTTTGGCTGGAAGGATACTCCCATCAATTTGATCGACACCCCCGGTCACGCAGATTTCACTTTTGAGGTGATTCGCTCGCTTCGCGTTTTGGATGGTGCCGTCACTGTGCTTGATGCCGTAGCCGGCGTGGAGGCCCAAACCGAAAAAGTGTGGTCTCAAGCGGCTGCCCTTGGCATTCCTCGGGTCGTCTACGTTAACAAAATGGATCGGCCAGGCGCTGGGTTTGGTCGTACTGTCAAGGAAATTGTCTCGAAATTGAGAAGCCCTGTGGCTTTGCTGAATGTTCCTTTGTTTCAGAACGACGAGTTTAAAGGTGTTATCGATGTTCTCGACCAACAAGATTTGCTTTGGACCGACCCCACAGGCCGCCAAGTCGAGGTCAAGCCGACCGCCAGTGCCGAAGCAGCCAAAGCCCGCGAAGCCCTGATTGACACTCTAGCCGATTTGGACGAGGAAATTGTTGATTTGTTTATGGAGAATGAGTATGATATCCCCAGCGACGTGCTGCGTGCAGCCATTCGAAAGCACACCCTCGCCAACCAGCTGGTGCCGGTGCTCTGTGGAGCCTCGTTCCGCAACATTGGAGTGCAGCCGCTGCTTGATGCGGTTGTGGACTACCTTCCTGAGCCGACTCTTAGCTCCAACAAGCAGGTCTCGGCCCTTGCCTTCAAGGTAACCCAGGACCCAATTCGTGGCCCCCTGTGCTTTGTGCGCGTCTATTCGGGATCTCTCAAGAAGGGCGCAATGGTCTACAACACAAACACAAAGACCAAGGAGCGCGCCTCACAGCTCCTCCAAATGCAGGCCGATGCCCCCGTCGAGATCCAGCAAATCAAGGCCGGCGATATTGGCGTTATTACCGGTAGCCAGCACATCAAGACAGGCGATACGCTTGTTGCCCATGCTCTGAAAAAAGATGGAATCAACCAGCTCAGCGCCAAAGACAAGGAGCTCGCGCTGGTGCCTATCGCTGTGCCCCCGCCTGTTTTCATGACGCGCATTTCCCCCAAGACAGTGGCAGACAAGCGTAGCATGGATACCGCCCTTGAGATATTGATGCGCGAGGACCCCAGCCTTCAAGTCTCGTACGATGACGAGAATGGCCAGTGGTTATTGTCGGGTATGGGCGAGCTACACCTTGAGATCGCCCAGGGCAGGCTCCAAGACCTCAAGGCTAATATTGAAGTGGGCGACATTATGATCACTCTTAAAGAAACTATTGGGTCGACTTCGAGTGCCTCGAGCTCGAGCCTCGACGGCCTTGTCTCTGTGGATGTCACCGTGAGCCCTTGGACCGGCGAGCCCAATTTGGGCGAGAACAACTTGAAAGTCAGCGTCAACAGGCACCCTGTCATCACCAAAGACGCGGTCGAGTACTATTCGATGGTCGGTGTCACTCCGGTGGTTGCCAAAGGCGGTAAACTGGCTCGCGCAGCGCTTCGCAACGTCGCCTTTGATGTCAAAATTAACGTTGCGCCCGAGGCCCAGGATGGTGATGTCTCAGCTCTTGTGCGCCAGGCAGCTCAAGAGGCCATTGATTCTTTGAGCGACTTCACTCTACTTGAGCCGTTTATGCAGGTGACGGTCCAGGCCCCTCAGGACGAGATTGGTAGCGTCATGACCGATTTGAGCAACGTGCGCCGCGGAAATATCCTTGGAATGGGCGAGATCGAGTCGAGCGAGGAAGACGTCAAGTTCCGTGAGCTCTCGGAGCGCGTGTTTGTGCCCACTGACCACACCATGTACATGTCCAAAGAGCAGCAAAGCCGGCCTGCTAGCGTTCAGGCAATTGTTCCCTTGCGTACAATGATTGGCTACTTGAGCAGTTTACGCAGTTTGACCCACGGCCGTGGCACTTTCCAGATGGCCTTCGACTCGTACGAGCCGGTGCCTCTTCAGGATGTCGAGACGGTCGCAAACATGTAAAGAGTGTGGCGTGAATGCAGGGGCATTAGTGTATATAGATTAGAATTACAGTCAAAATTACGGCAAAAGAAAAGAAACTACTTGGCAAAAGAGTACTTGCCAGAAAGCCACTGGTTGAACATGCTCAAACTCTCCTTGGGCTTGTTCATGGGCACCATGTGGCCAGCGTCATAAATTCTCAAAAAGGTAAAGTGCTCGGCGTTCTTTGTTTCGCCAACAATGTCGCCATCAAAGTACCAAGGGTGCATGGGCGCAGCCTCAAACTCCTCATGGTGAGTCCACTCGAGCTTGTTGGACCACTGCTGGTTGCCCAGCCAGTTACAGTTGTAGTCCTTGTCGCCGAGGTAAAGAAGCACAGGAATTCCGGCCTCAAGCAGCTTGATAACGTCCTTCTTGCGGCTAAGACCGCGGTCGCCAGCCATAATGTAGTCCTCGAAGACACTACCCGAGCAGCCTTCATAGTCGACGGGCTCGGCACCAAGTGCCTCCTTGACGTGGGTCTGATTGAGGTACAAGGCAGTAAGTTTCTCCTCGGGGTAGCAATCGTCATAGCACACATCACGCATATCGTACGAGTTGCGGCCAGTCTCATAGTAGGGCGTCTTGAGCGTGCTGCACACCTCGTTGGCAATCACGCAGCTGAGCGGGGACTCCAAATGGTCGCACAGCTCGGATAGTTTCAGGCAGTAGGGCAGCGCCTCGTACAAATCTTGGCATTGGGTCTGGTTGAGCACCGCCTTGACGCCACCCATACCGCACGCCATGGAGACCTGTGCATCCGCCTGGTCGGTGAGGTCGGTGATGCCGTTACCGATCAAAACGCTGGTAAAGTTGAAGTTGCGGTCGTCGTGATCCAAAATTTCGGCGCCAATTGCCGGAAGGTAGTGGCCGGCATAGCTCTCGCCGCTGATGTGGAAGGGCAGCTGCGAGTACTCGGGGAACTCCTCAAAGAACAAGCTCAAGAAGGCATAGACATCCTCGGCACCGAGCGTGCTTGTGGCGACGCGCTCCTTGGAGTACGAGAAACCAACATTCACCGGTTGGTCCAAAAAGATGATGGTGGCATTGTTGGTCCACGAGTGAGGGTTGGAGGTCAGACTGAGATCCTTGTTGATCTTGGCAGGACCCAGCTCAAAAAATAGGCCCGTGGAGCTCGAGCAGCCGGGACCACCGTTGATCCAAAGCACAATTGGATCGGTCGAGGGGTCATTGCGACTCTCAAACATCCAGAAAAAAAAGTGCTTGTCGTCTTTGAGGAGATCAATGTATCCACTGCGCTGCTTGACCGTATCGACGCCCAGGCTCGAGGGATCTTTGACTCTGAGGGCGTGGTCCGGAAATTTAGGGTGCTTGATCTCGTCAAAGTCGGCGTGAGCGCTAATCTGAACGGGATCCTTGGCCTTGGCGGAGAGCAGCTGCTCAAACCGTTCAGGGCTGGACTCGAACAAATCGTTCCAAGCTTCGGCAATTACGGGCTCAACAAGCGAAGTTCCAAGTGATTGCATCGCCACATCGAACCCATTTAAGTTTTGGAGGGGAGTCTGAGTTGCCAAAACGGCCGAGACTAGAGCCAGAGATAACATGAGATAAGCCATCCGAGGCGGACAGATCTTGCATATGGCTACTCGGATTAGGGCTTTTTGAGGGGTTGCATGTCCTGATCATCTCGATCTGTGCGCCACTGAAAGCTCAGACAGAAGAAATTGCGGCATGCAGGAAAAAAGGGATTAAATAGCTACAGCTTAAACCGGATACCAGTGATCGTCTTTCCACTAAACTTTAAAATTCCCTGCTCCCCCTCACCCCAATCCATCACCACGCCCCCGTCTGTGGACTCCAAAAGCTTGGGCTGGATTGTCCTCGTTGCCAACTCTTGGGCCAATTGCGCGGGCTCAATGTGCACCAGTTTGCTCAGCAAATAGAATTGAGGAGGAAACAAGAGGATTTTGCCCTGTTCAAACTGCTCCAGGCACGCTTGGGGGCTTATCCAAGTCAGGCTGTCGGCCTCGGAGTTTGGCTTGAATTGGTTGAGGTTAGGCTCGTTTTGGCATTCAAACAAAAAGAACTGGGTTCTAAAGATCTTCTGGGCGACGATGGCGGGCGTTGTCCACTCGCTCACGGGCGCTAGCTGCGGACTGCGAGCCGGCAGCTTATCGGCAAAAAATACTTTTTTTGAGGTTTTATCAATAATCAAACCTGTCTCTTCGAATAACTCTCGCAGGGCACACTCCTCGAGGCTCGAATCTGTGTCGTCAAGAGCACCTCCTGGGAACACGCTTGCGCCGGGAAACGAGCCATGAGGAGGTCTCTTTAGCATAAGAACTCGCTTGAGAGATGAGACCAAGACAATTGACGCGCTCAGACGTGCCATTGAGGTTGTCAGCTGGGCAAGTGGGGGGGGAGCCTGGGGAGGGGTGCCGAGGAAATAGGGGTGGTGGTAGCACCATGTTGGTACATATGCAGACACTATTTTAGCTATTCAAGACTTGCTGCCGTCAATGGGACTCAAAAAAGTGCTATAGAAGTGCTCTCCAGGCTACATACCTGTCCATGGCCTGACCCTTTAGCCTGGCCCTGGTGCCTGCATCTTGCTGCACCCACCCCTATCAGCTAGAATGGCGTCTACAGCCCAGCAAACAGACAAGACATGTTATGATGGGTTTATTGTACTAGTATGCGACGCGTATTTTGCCGATATCGATCCTGCACGCCGAGGAGAAGCACCGCTCGAATAATCGCTGCAGCTGCATCTGGCAAGCCGGCAAACACGAGGAGGCAGCGGTATACACAGAACAAGAGAGACGCCAAGGCTACAGAAGAGGCAAAGTAGCAAGAAATAGTGAATGGTGAGGCCCAATAGTTGCTCTAGGACGCTATAGTCTGCTCACCTTTGGGGTGGCCAGACTGCAAGGCTTTGCACGTACGAATCAGATATCGATTGCAGATAGCACTACCGCATTAATTTTATATCTAACCACTCTCTATACTGCTCTTTAGACCGAAACCCTTTGAAGTCTGGGGTACATTAGGGCTTTGACTCAGCAGATGACTAAACACCAAGGGCACACCACACCACCATTGCAAATCGACTCACTACTGGGCCGGGAAATTTCAACTCACTAATGGGCGCCTACAAGTACCTCGAAGAGATCTCTCGCCAGAAGCAGAGCGACGTCAACCGTTTCCTCCTCCGCGTCCGCTGCTGGGAGTACCGCCAGCTCAACGTGATCCACCGTGCTTCGCGCCCTAGCCGCCCCGATAAGGCTCGCCGCCTCGGTTACAAGGCCAAGCAGGGTTTCGTGATCTACCGCATCCGCGTTCGCCGCGGTGGTCGCAAGCGCATGGCTCACAAGGGTGCCACTTACGGTAAGCCCACCAACCACGGTGTGAACCAGCTCAAGTACCAGCGTGCTCTCCGTGCCACCGCTGAGGAGCGTGTCGGCCGCCGTTGCGCCAACTTGCGTGTGCTCAACTCGTACTGGGTTAACCAGGACTCGACCTACAAGTACTTTGAGGTCATCCTCGTCGACCCCTCCCACAAGGCTATCCGCCGCGATGCCCGCATCAACTGGATCGCCAACCCCGTGCACAAGCACCGCGAGGCCCGCGCTCTTACTGCCACCGGCAAGAAGTCCCGCGGTATCAACAAGGGTCACAAGTTCAACAAGACCTCTGCTGGCCGCCGCAAGACTTGGAAGCGTCACAACACCCTTTCTTTGTGGCGTTACCGCTCTTAAGGGGCTTAGGCTTCTTGAGGCTCTCTATAGCATAAATATAGTAATTTCACGTTGATACCTCGTGTTCTGTTTCCACGCCTCTCGGCTTGCACCACGGCATTGACTTGAAGCCGCCCAAAGGCGGGCCAAGAGGCGCCACAGCCAAGAGCCCAAACGGGCCCCAGTCGTCTATGTATATTCTATTTCTAAGTACAATGTATGCGGAGCCTTGCTTTGCCAACCCACAGGCACCGTTTTACTTGGCTGTTATGTGGGGACTACTCCCAACCCCTCCAAAGCTGTGCCTCCTTGCTGACAGTTCGACTTACGTAGCGATCGGTGGTGGGGCCTGAAAGATCCTCGCGGGGAATTGCCTTGCCAAGCCCGGCCGTTATAGGTCCCGTCTGCATGTGACGTGCGCTGGGGATTTCCCCCTGCATGAAGCTGCATATAATCCACAACCCGGGGCATTTAAACAGATACTTCAACCCTAGTCCACTATCGTAACACTTTGGATCATGTTGTTTGGCCATTTGAACTCCAAACTCTGCAGAAAATTGGTCTCCATTCATTTACCCCTAGCCCTGTTTTGATCTGAGAAATCCCTGACTGGCGCAGAAACGCTTTGGATCGCCAAGTCTGTTGTATTTTTGGGAAACGCTAGCTTTCATATATCTTTCTGCAAAGTCTGGGCCCTTTTTGTGACCCTCAAATCTATCAAAATTCCGGAGTGGTCTCCCAAACGCGCCGCCATGACATCATGGTACAGCACTAGTGCATGTTTGTGCATCACCCCGTTGGAGATCAATGCGTGGTGAACTGGCAAAAAAAACACGCTCAAAGACGCTCCAAAAGTTGATATTTCATCTTAGCTAGTTTTGTTTACTGTAGGGCCGCAGAAATTTGGCCTGTTTTCGGCCACAAGTGGATCGCGCTGGTCTTAATATAGCGCGCGCAAATTTTTGTCCCAATTGGGCGCGCGCCGTGAGGGGATTCTGATCATATGCTCGCTAGCGCTGTTTGGAACCGTATAAATACAGGATCCGCGCTAGGTAGATCCAGCCATGGAGAAGAGCGAAGTTGTTTCCAAGTGCGTGAGCGAGTCCACCTACACTGAGCAGGACCAGGAGGGTGAGCGCACTCTACAATTCGATCACCCGGGGCCCAATGAGCTTCGTCCCGTCTTTGAAGAGCCTCATCGCACCGGCGCTCGCCTCACCACCGAGTTTCGTACTCTCAGTTTGCAACTGAGTCGCACCGACCTCAGCTCCATCGACCTTGGTACCCACCCTCGCGAGCAAAAGGAGATCGCTGAGCTTCAATGGCACCGTCTCCAGGTCGACGAGACCCTCAAGCGCCTTGGCTCATACACCCATGGCCTTGAGACCTCGCAGGTCGAGCGCCGTCGCAAGTTCTGCGGCCGCAATGAAGTGTCCAAGCCCCCTTCTCGCATGTTTCGCAAAATTCTCGGTTACTTCTTTGGCGGCTTCTGCCCTCTTCTACTTATTGCCGCTGTTATCTGCTTTGTGGCTTGGAAGCCCCTTGGCGAACCTGCCCCACAGACCTCTAACTTGGCCCTGGCCTGTGTACTTCTTTTCGTCGTTTTGCTGCAAGCTGTGTTCAATGCTGTTCAAGATTTCAGCACCTCGCGCATCATGGCCTCCATCTCTGGCATGTTGCCCGTTGAGGTCTTGGTTCTTCGGGGCTCAAACCCTTCCAGACTGCCTGCCGCCGACCTTGTGCCCGGCGATGTTGTGATGGTCGGTATGGGTGATAAGGTCGCCGCTGACTGCCGCATTATTGAGTGCTCTGATGCTAAATTTGACCGCTCTGTGGTCACCGGCGAGGCCGAGGCCATCACTGGTGCCGTGGACTGCACCGACGAAAACTACCTCGAGTCACGCAACATCGCTCTTGCTGGCACAAGCTGCGTGAACGGTAGCGCCAAGGCTGTTGTTGTGGCTACTGGTGACGACACCGTCTTTGGCCGCATTGCCAAGCTGTCCAACAAGCCCAAGGCTGGCCTCACCACACTCGAGAAGGAGGTCCGCTTTTTTGTGCTGGTGATCGCGTCTCTAGCCGTCGCTATCGCCGTTATTTGCGTCATTATTTGGGGCGCGTTCCTGCACCGCAAGCACCCCGACTTTATGAATGTTGCCTCTATGCTTGTCAACGTCGCCTCAGTGGTCGTTTCCTTCATACCCGAGGGTATGCCTGTTGCTGTTACTCTCAGCTTGACCATTGTGGCTCACAAGATGGCCAAAGCCAAGGTTATTTGCAAGCAGCTGAGCACCTGCGAGACCCTCGGTGCTGTCACTGTTCTGTGCTCCGACAAGACGGGTACCCTGACTTCCAACCAAATGTCGGTAGTTGCTGTGGGCTCATGGCACATTACTTCTACAGTCGACAATGCCCGTGACTCTATTGTGTGCAACTCCAAGGATGCCTCTCTTTTCAAGCAGCTGCAGTGGGCTGCTGCCGTGTGCAATGCCGCCTCCTTTGACCACAAGACTATGGGTTTACCATACCAGCAGCGTACTGTCTACGGTGATGCTACTGACTCTGCTATTCTTCGCATGGCCGAGGGTATGGGTGGCGTGGACACCGCCAACGAGGATTGGGTCATGGAGCACCAAATCTCGTTCAACTCAAAAAACAAATTCATGCTCAAGCTCATGCGCCCCATAACTGAAAAGGCTGTTGTCAAGGCTTTGAGCCCTCAAGAATCCTACGACTTTGGTCACAATGACTGTGTGCTCTTGTCCAAGGGTGCGCCCGACGTTTTGCTCAAGCGCGCTAGCCACATCATCAACGAGGTTGGCGAGCGCGTGCCTCTTACCGAGATTTTGCACGAAAGCCTTGTACAAACCCAGCAGGAATGGTCTAGCCAGGGCCAGCGTGTGCTTCTGGTTGCCCGTCGTCTCATCCCCGATTTCTCTGGCCGCCTCGAGGACGAGGAGGCGCTCGAGCTCAACAAGGACCTTACTGTTATCGGTATGATTGGTATCATAGACCCACCTCGCCCCGAGATCCCCGAAGTTGTCAAGACCTGCCGCGGTGCTGGCATCCGCTTCTTCATGGTTACTGGCGACTTTCAGCTGACCGCCGAGGCCATTGCCAGGCAGTGCGGTATCGTCACCACCAAGGTGGAGCACTTTGAAGATCTTGGCAAAGACCCTCTTGAGAAGTACGACACATTTGGCGACATTCACAACACTCGTGCTCTCAGCCTCACCGGTACTGATATTTCCAACTTGACCGATCAGCTGTGGGACCAGGTGTGCGCCTACGAGGAGATTGTGTTCAGCCGCACCACCCCTGACCAAAAGCTGCGTATTGTTACCGAGTTCCAAGCTAGAGGTGACTGCGTGGGTATGACTGGTGACGGTGTCAACGATGCACCCTCTCTCAAGCAGGCAAACATTGGTATCGCCATGGGTGGTGGCTCCTCGGTCGCCATGGAGGCTGCCGACATGATTTTGCTCGAGGACTTCAGCTCTATTGTGCAGGCTCTGATGTATGGCCGTCTCTTGTTTGTGAACCTCAAAAAGACTGTTGGCTACCTGCTGCCTGCAGGTACCATGGCTGAGCTGTGGGCTGTGCTCTTGAGTTTCTTCTTTGGTCTGCCTCAGATTCTGAGCAATTTACAGATGATTTTTGTCTGCGTTGGTACCGATGTCTTGCCCTCGCTCTCGCTCTGCTACGAGAAGCCCGAGAGCGACCTGCTCCGCCGCAAGCCTCGCAATGTCAAGACCGACCGCCTCTGCAACTTCAATCTACTCTTCCAGGCCTACGTGATGGTTGGTCTCCCCGTGACTATTATTGCTGGTTGCATGGCCTTTTGGTGGATGGCTCGCCAGGGTATCCCGTTCAGCGACATGTGGCTCAAGTACGGCGGCGGTAGTGTCCAGACCAATGACCCCGAGTTCTTCACTAAGACTCTCTACGACGCCAACTCTGTCTACTTTTTTACGTTGGTTATCTTGCAGTGGTTTAACCTGTTTGGCTGGCGCACTCAGCACCTGTCGACTATCTTCCAGCAGGTGCCCATACTCAACAAAAAGACCCAAAACCTCTACATCTTTCCTGCCATCATCTTTGCACTGCTGCTGGCCATCTTTTTGAGCTATATTCCTGGTCTCCAACATGTGTTTGGTACTAGAGGCATCGCTGCCGAGTACTACTTTTTGCCAATGGCATTTGGTTTGGGTCTTCTCGCTGTTGACGAGACCAGGAAGCTGTTGGTAAGAAGCTATCCCAAGAGCTTTTTGGCTAAATTGGCTTGGTAGATTTATAGAAATGATAACCATTATTCGTATTTTTCCGAGGCAGTTATGACAATGGTGGGGTATGACGAGCCTGGGCAACCCAAGCTCTCAATATCACCGTTTAGCATGAATTTTCAAACTAGTCGGGTGGAGAAAAGTCTACTCTGCACCGCTCAAACCACTCAAAAAGCCAATTTTTCAGACTTGGGCAGACCTGACAAACGATGGGAAAATCAAGCAAAGATAAACGCGATAAATACTACAGAAAAGCCAAGGAAGAAGGCTGGAGAGCCCGTTCTGCATACAAGCTTCTTCAGCTTGACGAGGAGTTCCATTTCCTCGACAATTATACCAAGGTTGTCGACCTCTGTGCTGCCCCCGGCAGCTGGTCACAGGTGCTCAGCCGCCAGTCACAGTCGCCAGACAAGATCATTGTTAGCGTTGATCTGCAACCCATGGCTCCTATTCCTGGTGTTGTGTGCATTCAGGCCGACATCACCCACACAGCGACCGTCGAGCGCATTTTGAAAGAATTTGGCGGCCAAAAGGCCGAGCTCGTGGTGAGCGATGGTGCCCCTGATGTCACAGGATTGCATGATTTGGACGAGTATGTGCAGGCCCAGCTTGTGTATAGCGCTGTTCAGCTCGCTACCGCGGTGCTTGAGGTGGGAGGTACCTTCATTGCCAAGATCTTTAGAGGCAGGGATATTGACCTCATGTATGCTCAGCTGGGTCGTTTGTTTGAGAAGGTAACTTGCGCAAAGCCACGATCCTCGCGTGGCTCGTCGCTCGAGGCATTTATTGTTTGCCAAAACTACACACCTCGCGAGGGCTGGAACCCCATGGCTCTTGCCGGAAATGACACCATTTTGATCAGTGCTACCGGATCCACGACGGAGGAGCGCATTGTTGCCCCCTTCCTTGCTTGCGGTGATCTCAGCAGCTACGACAGTGATGCCACATACAACGACACAGAGGGCGGTTCTTCACTCGACCCCGTGCAGGGTCCTACGGCGCCCCCGTACAAGCAGGCAATAATGATGAAACGCCAGGGTCTGATCAAGAGCGAGAGGCATTAACGTGAAACACAAACGTCATTTCTAGATATATACACTATAATCAAAAGCTCAAAGGCTCCTTGGGCAGGGGGTGCTTGATGGCATCGGTGATGCGCACGAGGCGGCCGTTGGCGCCAGGAACGCAGCCCTTGACGAGAACGAGACCAGTCTCTGCGTCGGTGCTAACAACCTGCAAATTTTGGGTTGTGCGGGTGTCAAAGCCCATGCGACCGGCCATCTTTTTTCCGGGGAAAACACGCGCAGGATCGGTGTTTTGACCGGTAGAACCTCCTGATCTGTGCACCTTGGTGTGACCGTGTGACGCGGGCATACCGCCAAAGCCGTAGCGCTTCATGACACCCTGAAATCCCTTACCCTTTGTCTTGGCCTGAACATCCACGTATTGGCCGACAATCAGGTGCTCGGGGCCGACCTCGGTGCCAAGTGGAAGAATGCCAGTCTCATCTCTAACCTGAAACTCTTGGATGTGACGCTTGGGCGCCACTTGGGCGCGGGCAAAGTGGCCCAAAAGAGGACGGGTGACATTGGTGAATTTCTTGGATCCAATGCCGAGCTGCACAGCCCAGTAGCCATGTTTATCCTGGGTTTTGACATCTGTGACCTGGAGACGGTCAACCTCGAGCACAGTGCACGGCCAGTGGGTGCCGTCCTCGAGGTAGAAGGAGGTCATGCCACGCTTGTAGCCAAGCAAACCAACCCGATTCCTGAGACGTCTACGGGCGTGTGCGGCCTCTGCGGACTCGAAAAGCACCGGCTTAGCGGTCTGAACCACATTTTTCACGGTGCGAGCCGTCAACTTGGGGATCATGATTTTTCAGCGAAGAGTTTGGGAGATGTAGAAATAAAAGGTATTGGGGAAGTGTGTGAATATCAGGTACATATTGAAATAAACGATTAGCTGGTATAGTCCGGAGGATTGTCTGCATATTTGGAGTCCACTACGGGCACCCCGGGCACCTCGCCTGGCCCAACCTGAGGTGCTGCTGGGGGGTAGGCCCGAGGTTGCGAGTACTCAAAGGCGCTAGTCGCTCGGCCGTTCTCTTTGATCTGGGGCAGGATTTGTAGAGGTGCTCCAAAGTGTAGCTCTTTGACATTCTTGCGATTTCTCAGGGCGTAAACCTCAATATTGATCTCGAGCCAGTACCCCAGATTTAGGCGCATCGTCCTGAACGAAGGTACCAAAGTTCGTGGCACACACAAATCCCGTAGCTTGCCGGCAAGGGCCGCGGCATCCAAAACTTCTCGGCCCTTGTCTTCCAGCACACAGATGCGGTCCACGAGCTTCTCCTTCTGGCTTTGGGCCTCGAGGGAGGTCTCCATTCTCACCTCAATGGTCAATTTGGAGAGACCGAATTCGCAACCTGGCGTACACTCCAACTCAATGGGAATGGAAAATACTTGGCCGTCTCGTACTGCACGCGGAAGCTTGGTTAGGGCAGCGCACTCTACTGTTTTGCGGCGCTTGAACGCACCGCCAACGTCAAAAAGGGCTCGCTCTTTGAGTGTCTCAGCCCCCAAATCTGAGGCGTATGGCTCGCCCAAAGTCTTGAACCCAACAACTTTTTCACTAGTCTGGGTCTGGCCAAACTGCGTGGTGCGGTAGCAGCTGGCTTTAAGAATGTGCTCGACCTTACCCATGCCATAGGCTACTTCAAAACTTGTCAGGCCTTGTCTGTATCCATCACCAGCATGGCCGGGCAGCTGGATCTTGAACGGAAAAACGTACGAGCCGGGTTTCATCATAGGCTCTTGGCTGTTGGCAACCTTCAACTTGATCACCTGCTCAAACTCGACGGTCTTTGAGGTGAGTGTGGACGATTTCCGACCGCTACTCATCCGTTTATCGTGCTTTTTACTCCTCTTGACAAGCTTTTTGGATTTGGTCTCATCGCGCTTCTGCTCCTTGACTCGACGTTTCCGCAGCTTCTTTTGCCTCTCGTCGTATTTTTTCTTGAGTTGTCGTTGGCTCAGATCGCTCTCGTCCTCGCTGCTTGAAGACGAGCTCGAGGAGGAGGACTCGCTGCTCGAGCTAGAATCGTCAATATAAATTTGGGTTGAGGCCACCACACTGTACGAAATATCTACAGCTCCAATCTCGACAACTTCATCAAGGTCTAGACGCACGCGGCCTTCGATTTGATCGCCTGAAGAGTAAAACTGCCGCGGATCATGGATCTCGATGCTTGTGCGGACATTTGCTAGCCAATTGAGCTGATCCTGCTTCTTATCATCTGGGCCCCAGCCTAAATTCTTAATTGCCGCGAGAATACCCATGGCGATGAGGCGTAGTCACAAGAGGAAAAGGCTTGCATATGGCTGATGAATCGCCGTTACTTGACGCCTAGGCACAGTTTAGAAGTTGAATGCTAGCTAGTTTTCTATTTTGAGTCTCTCTGGTAGTTTTGTCTCTGCAGCCTAGTATGGGCTGTCCCGAGCCGCAGCCAGGAGGTCGTGCGGCTCGAGGCAAAGCAAGCGGTGCAGGCAGGGCAGTGCCGAGGTACAAATTTTTGAGTACAAATCCTTGGATTGCAGATTATATGGGTGTTTGGAACAAGATATCTTATCTATGCAAATTCCACGCGGCACGACGTTGGCGAGGTATAGGCTTAGATCAAGGGGTACACGGGTGCATCTCTGAGACATGCGTTTGGGACAAAACGCCGTCTGTTTGGGATCAAAAGTTGTCTTGAACGTAAGAACTGAGCTATTTTTTGTGGGCTTAGGCAAAAAAAATCACTAAAAATAAAGTTTCGGCGTGATTATTGGCAACAAAATGAACGATAGCGTGGGCACGGGATAAAGGGGTGCAATGCCCAGGATTTAGAAACCAATCTACTCCACACCCTCAGCAAACTAGTCCTGCATTGCAGCTGCATATGCATTAACTAATGCATGCCAGGTATTTAATACCTCAGGGGCACCCCCTAAGAGCTGCACATGTCTCGCTACGAAAATTGGCAATCCCAGCTCGACGACAACACTTTGCTCGGCTCGCTGAGCATTCCTGGTACTCACAACAGTGCTGCGTGCCGCATGGCACTTCCCTCTGTGCAGTGCCAAGGAGCGTCTATCACTGACCAGCTTAACAACGGTGTGCGTTTCCTTGATTTCCGCGTTGGCAAGTACCCCTTGAAGAGCGGCGATGCTGCCAATGAGCTCACTGTGTGCCATGGCAAGTTCCCCATCGCGCTGCCCTTCCCTGTAAAGTTGACCGACGCGCTGCAGGAACTCTATGCTTGGCAGGACCAGCACAAGTCCGAGGCGGTGCTTGTTTCGATCAAGGATGAGGGCACGGTCGACTTTGACTTTGACAATGACGAGTTTGCCCAGTTGTTCACCGACAACTACCTGACCCCTGCCGGTGACCGCTGGTACCTGCAGACGCAGATTCCCCGTCTTGGCGACATTCGCGGTAAGCTTGTGCTGTTCCGCCGCTACCGCGTCAAGGACCAGAGCCGTGAGTTTGGGTTTGCTGCCAACAGCTGGCCCTACAACTGCAAGGCCGACGACCGTGGCGCGTTTGTGGTGCAGGACTTTTGCGACGTCAAGGACGCGACTATGATGCCCGAGAAGATCACTGCGATCCGTGACCTTGCCACCAATGCTCAGCAGCACAACTCGAGTGCTACTGACGGCAAATTGTTTGTGAACTACACCTCTGCCTCGAACTTTTTCGACCGCGCGTGCTGGCCCGAAAAGATCGCCGAGGCCCTGTCCCAGGACAACCTGCTTTCGTCGCTCGGCAAGGGCAGCGGTATCATTGTTCTCGACTACGCCGAGGCCAACAATTGGCAGCTTGCGCACGGCCTGGTTGACCTCAACTTCTAAGAGCTGGCAGGGTCGCCAGCAGGGTCGCCTTTGAAGGGCAGAAACTCGATGCGATAAGCTAATTAGCAAGTATGAAAGGTTTAGCCAGAGGACGAATAACTAAAATTAAGAGCGGCGGCCAACAATGTACACGGCGTGGATGATTCCGGGGAACCAAGCGAAGCAACAGAGAACGACGTTGATGAGCAAGTCCATGCCGCAGCCAGTCTCGAGGAAGACGGCCAAAGGAGGCAGGAGCAGGGCAAGAATAAGGGCGATGATATCCATGGTGTTAGCTGACAGCCGGGGCAGCCTCTATATATATGTGCGGCTTATGCTGCAGGCACGTAAGCATGGCGCGGTCAAGATTGCTGCTCCCAAGGCCAGTTTGGGCAAGTTTAGGGTAGAATGCAGGGGCAATGCATGCAAAACAGCACGATTGCGGTAAAGTTTATAGTAGCAACTGTCTGTGAGACGCGGGGGGTGCAGCGTATCTTGGGAGCTTATTCGCTTCAGCTCCTGCAGCCACCCCAATGTCACCAACCGTCACCTCTTGGCGATGGCTGCTCAGCGCCCTGCCGCCTGCCTTACATGAGTACATGCTCCTCAGACTCTGCTTTTTCGTCCTCAGATGAGGACGATGGAAGACCTATTGTAGTGCCCGAGTTCCAAAAAGTAACATTCAAGGCCCCTCTGCCCGACCTCTCGGGATTTTACGCCAAGCATGGCTTTGGTGAGGAGGCCCTCACCCAGCGTCAACTGGAGGACCGCATTGGCTGGTGTAACGAGATTTACCAGCAGCTTAGCCTCCAGCTGCAATCGCTAACCGAGACACTGCAATCTGAGTGGACGGCAAAGGAGCAGTTGCTCGAGCAGCTCCTCGAGAAAGAGACCGGCCTCGATTGGAAACTTCCTTGAAAAAATTTGGGAAAAAATCGGTAGACTCGGCGTGCTTACGCGTCTTTGAAGCTTGCGCACGCCCCCACCCATTCCTTTGCTCTCCAATCGACGAGCAACCGGCAAGGAGCCCCCGGCGCCATCGCTGCTCAGCCTTTGCCTAGCGACCCTGGCCAGCGCTATAGAATATCCCGTAAAACTATTTATTATAGAGAGTTTTAAGGTTTAAATGCTTTTGCAGCCGCTCGCTGATCCATTGTGGCTAATAGGAAGCTCGTTGTTGGCCGCCACTGGGTCACCCGCATGTGTGCCTGCAGAAATTTGCATGGGAACGTGCATGTCAGAGCACGGCACTCTGCATACCGGTTGGCGCAGTGAATTGTGCTAACCGCACAAACATGGCGACTGGAATGTAGCAAAATATGGACACCGCAGGTTAACAAAGTACTTTGCCATGCGCGCCGCACAAGCGTAACTGCTCATGGGGTGGCGGCTGTTCTCTTGTGAGTTCACTAAAATCAAGGGAAAAGAATTCTGGCAGCCGCGTTTTGCATTAGCTCTCAAGCATTTGTAGCAGACTTTGCACATTCTTGCACATTCCGACGCCCTGTGTCTCAGACTATACATGAGTCTTCCCAATCGAGCGCTTCACGCACGCTTTAGGATAAGCCAAGCAGAGAGTGCAAATCCTGTTGGGGCGCAGTAACACAAATCGTCTACATCATGGTTGTTTTCCCCAGTGCACTCAAAGTAGCGCGGCTCGGAACCTGCCAGGAACACGCCCTTGCATGCTGGGAATATGTCGGCGGGCCCACCCCTGGCGCGGGTGGTCCTGCGGGCAATGTGAATCGGCCCAGGTTGGCCGTGTTTTGGCAGGATAAAATGAAAATTTGTCCACTGGGGTTTGCTACATCATATTGATACCAAGAATACCGCCTAGCAACCCGATGTTTATGCGTCAGAGCCGCCTCTACAAACCTGAAACACCCACTGGAATGCAGGTTACCAAATACCCCTGCATACGCCAATGCATGCGGGTAGGCAAAACCCCGCGTATAAATAGCGCGGGTTTTCCACATTCCCTGTAAACAATGATCGCTGCCATTCTTTTGTCCCTCGTTTCCGCCGTTACTGTCACCAACCAGGTCACCACCACTCTGACCTCGTGCCCCCCCTGCCCTGAGGAGACCGAGAGCATCTCGACCCTCGGCTTCTCCAACTCGACCGGCGTCGCCAACTCGACTGTGCCTGCCGTCACCAACAGCACCGTTGTTGTTTCCACCAGCAGCAGCAGCACTCCTGCCATCGAGACCGCCAGCTCGAGCACCCCTGCCGAGTCGACCACCGCCACTCCCTCTGAGTCCACTGGTACCTCCACCGGTACTGTTGCCGTCAACGGCGCCGCCATGGTTGCTGCCCCCATTGCCGCTGCCGCCGCTATGCTTTTGATCTAATTCTGATGTACAACTCCACCACAACTTGTACAACATTCTTGCAAAACATCACCCCCTCATAAATTAATTAATGTTATTCCTTTTGCTTTTGCAATGTTGCACCCCGAAGCAAACTCGGACTCGGACTGCTCGCTGTCTGATCTCTCGAGCGTTTCGCTGCAGGAGCTCAGCGAGTCTGAGCATCCCATTGTGCCTTCCATCACGCCCGATCTCTCGATCCAGCTCGCCATCAAGCAGGCGCGGCAGTACCTCGAGCCCATCAGGGCAGTCAAGGAGGCCGCGCCGCCCATCTCGCTGTCGGCTCCCGCAGGTCTGCTGCAAAGGCTGCCGGCTCAGACCGTCGGGCTGCAGCTGCGCAAGCCGTTTACGTTCAACATGATGGTCGCGGGGCGTGCAGGGCTCGGCAAATCCACGTTCTTGAGCATGCTCTTCTCTGAGGAATTGATGGACGAGGTGCATCAAGCTCACGGGCAAGCTCACGGTCAAGCCCACAGCCACGCCGACCGCGTGCCCAGCCAGAGCGACTCACCCGACCTCGATGTCTCGTACTTTGCTCTCGAAGAGAACGGCGTTATGGGTAACTTCACCGTGATTGAGACCCCTAGCTTTGGCGATGCCGTCGACAACTCCAACTGCAGCGTGCCCATCATCAACTACATCGACAAGCAGCTCATGCGCTACATGTATCAGGAGGAGCAGCCCGACCGACGCAAGATCCAGGACACGCGCGTCAATGTTTGCCTGTACTTTATCGAGCCCAACAGCCGCAAGCTGCACCCCATTGACCTCGAGGCCATGAAGGAGCTCGGCTACCGTACCAACCTCGTGCCCGTAATTGCCAAAGCAGACACCATGACCACGGTCGAGTTGAGCATCTTTAAGGACCAGGTGATGTATGAGCTTGCCAAGAACGAGGTGCGGGTCTTTGAGAACCTGCGACCGTACTCGATTGTTTGCAGCACTCAGCTGGCCTACCTCAATGGCCGCGAGTGCTTTGCCCGCGTGCACTCTTATGGCGTTATCAATTGCGAGGACCCCATGCACAGCGAGTTTAGTGCGCTGCGCAACCTGCTGTTCCAGCACAAGACCCTTGATCTGATCGATGCTACCCAGAACCTCTACTATCACTATGAGCGTATGGTGCTGATGCTCTATCGGAGCAAGCGTGTTGGTGACCCCACAGGCACGGGCGGCGCCGGCTCTACTACCGAGTCGATTGACGAGACCAAGGACCCGTTGGAGCTGCTGCGCGAGATCCAGCAGGTCAAGCTCTGCGACCTTGAGAAGGAGCACCTGCAAAAAGACCCCCTGTTTCTCCAGCAAGTGCGCCGCATCCAGCTCAAGTACAACAGCGTTGGGCGTCACCAGAGCCAGCGGTTCTCTGAGATGCAAAAGGAGCTGCAGGCTACCCGGATCAACAGCGAGCAGGAGCTCAAGCAGGCGCGGTTTGACATCAACGAGCTGCAGGAGCGTATTATGGCACTCCGCGTGCGTACCAAATGAGCGTCTGTTGGCCCCCCAATAGGCCCTGCATGTGTTCCGTGCAGCGTTAATGCATGGCACGCTGCACGCTGCGAGACACCTGCACCTTGCCCGATTGGTAATAAAGTAGTATTAGCGTAGACTAGCATAGAAATTAAGAGTATTATAGAGAGTTTGGGAGTGGTTAGCGCTCCAAGACGGACTCGTCACGCCCCTAGCAATCAGCACGCCCTCCTCCCACCTCCCTGCACCACAGCAACGGCTCCGCTGCGACTCTCAGATGGAGGACAAACATTTGGTCTTTCTGATCCACGGGCTTGGCGGTTTCCCTGGGCATCTTGACGCTATAAAAGTGGCACTAGACGCCCAATTCGGGTCCGAGCTGGTAGCCTACGCAGCGACATCAATTGCCGGCTTCCGCACGTTTGAAGGCGCCATGTACGGTGCAGATAGGCTTTGCCATGAGTTCTTTGAACTTTTACTCAAGTTGGCCAAAGAAAGGACCCGCATTTCGCGCCTATCTTTTGTGGGATATTCCTATGGAGGCATCTGGGCACGGTACCTAATTGGCATGCTCGAGGAGCTGGGAGCTTTTGAAACAATCGAGCCGTACTCGCTGACCACTTTTGCCACGCCCCACGTGGGCACAAAGGCCCCCAAGGGCAGGTGGACGAGGTACTTTGTGAACGGCATTGGATCGACATTGGTGGGCATTACGGGCCGCGACTTGTTTTGGAAGAATAGCGTTTTGGCTGATCTGAGTGATCCAACCCAAAAATATCTCAAAGGGCTCAAGAGGTTTAAGCATCTTGAGCTGTTTGCCAATGCCGCCTTGGACCGCACGGTACCGTTCTGGACGTCGTACCTGACCTCGAAAAACGTGTTTCACGAGCGCCAACATCTTCAACTCAAGTACTACGACCACATGAACGGCGAAACTTACGACGCAACCGACAGGGGGCGGCTGCCGTTCTTTGTGGATATGGACCGCTCGCGGTACTCGGCCGAGCCCACCAACGAGGCGGATGGGTTCACCCTCGCCCAGAAAGCTAACAACAAGTTTGTGATACTGACACCGATTGCTATACCGATTTTGCTCACTCTGTTGACGGTGGGCACGGTGGTGTCCTACGTGCGCACCCGCTGGCACCCGCGGTATGATCATGCGGAGGAGTGGCAGCAGGTTCAAGCGACGTGGAATAGCTCTGCCCCTTTTCCCTCTCCCCCCTCGAGTGCCTCCAGCACCAAGAAGATGGACTTGGAGACCAATGATGCCGAAGAAGAAGTGGCCGGGCTCACCGAGGAGATGCTCGAGCAAGTGGCGGTGAGCGGCGAGGGCAACCGCGGGTTCGGCAACGGCCACATAACCGCGGATAAAATCACCGCGGGACTTGCTGCACCCATAATTGGCGTGGGCGCGCTCGAAGAACAGGTACCTTGGGAGCTCGAGATTGACCCTGAGATCAAGGCTGCTCTTGGCAATTTGAATGCGCTCAAGTGGCACAAGTACGCTGTGAAGCTGCGGAACTTGTACGCGCACGGCGAGATTGTTGACAGGCACCGCGCGAGTGGTCAGGGCGCCGAACTGGCCAAGTTTTATGCCAGGCTGATGGCCCGCATTTTAGCGGGTGAAGGGGCGTGAGTGACCGAAAATGAGCCCCAAATAGAGCTAAATAGAGCTTCACAGAGCTAAATGAGCTATAGAACAGGATAGAGCTAATCTACACACCCCATACCCTACTGCAAATCAACAAAGTCCGGGGGGAACAGGCCGACCTGGCCGTTGAGCTCGCCCGACCACCAATCGGCGGAGGGGAACTCGATGTTGACGATCCTGTCGCCGGCCTTGAACGCGAGCTCGTCGTCCTCGTCAGCCTCGTAGGTGGTGTGGGCGATTGCGGTGACTCCTGCGGCCTCGCCGATGGTGCTGGGAGCAGCCGAGGGTGCGGCCGAGGGGGCAGCAGCAGGGGCGCGCGCAGGGGGAGGGGGCGCGCTCTTGCTCTCCGGCTTCTTGTCACTGACATTCTCCACCGGGAACAGACCGTGCTCGCCCTTCTGGTTGACGCCCGCCCACCAGTTCTCGTCGAGCTTGTCGACGTCGGTGATGGTCTCTCCGACCACGAGCGAGATCTCGTCGTCGGCGTCGGGGTCGGCGTCGTACGCGGTAATCACGTACACAACGTTGGATGCAGGGGCCGCCGCGGGCGGAGCGGGCGAAGGCGAGGGCGAGGGCGAGGCGCGGGCGGGGGGAGGAGGCGGCACACCGCGGGAAGCAGGAGCGGGGGCGGCCGCGGGAGGAGGAAGGTTGCGTTTAGGCGGCTCAGGGACGCTGCGGGGGGCGGGCGAGGGTGCCTTGGCGGGTGCCTCGGGGGCCTTTGAGGGGGCAGGGGCTGGCGCCCTGGCCGGTGCAGGGGGCGCGCTCTTGGGCGTCTCGGTCTCCAACTTGACATTTTCCTTGGGGAACAAACCAGCTGCTCCCTTGGAGTTGGTGCCAAGCCACCAGAAATCGTCGAGCTTGTCGATGTTTGTGACCTTCTCGCCCACCTCGAGCGAAATCTCGTCGTCGTCGTCCTCGGCGGTGTACGCGGTGATAACCACCGCGGTGGTGCTCTCCGCAACTTCCTGGGTCTTGAGGGGCGCCTTGGACTCAGGCGCCTTGGTCTCCTTGGGCTCAACCGGGGCGGGGGCAGGCGAGGGGTCCTCCTTCTGAGGGTTGGGCACGTAGGGATCCTTTTTGGCAAACTTGCTGGTGAGGTCCGAGAACGAGGCTTTGGGCGAGCTGGACTCGGTCTTCGGGGCACTCTTGGGCTCGTCCTTGCCGGCATTGAGGAACGCCGCCTTGGCATTGGACACAGAGGTCGGTGCTTCCTCGTCGCTGGGCTCGGGCGAAGGTGACTTGGGGGCCGCCTTGGGAGCCGCCTTGGGAGCCGCCTTGGGCACGCTGGAGCCGGAGCTACCCCAAGGAGTGGTGCCGGTGCTCTTGGGGGCGCTCGCAGCACTCGAAGCTCCGCTGGGGGCACGGCGAGGAACGCCCTTGGAGCTCGTGTCAAACTGCGGTTTGGCGCTCTCCACACCCAACTTGAACGCGTTCATGCGGTCCTTGAGGCTCGAGTACTGCTCCTCGACCTCGCGGCCACTCGCCTCGGCCTGCTTGCGGGCGTTTTCGTGGATCGCCTTGAGGTCCACCTTGCCAACCGGCTTGTAGCTAGGCTCGCTCTTTTCGGGCTTTGTGTTGGCGAATTTGTTGTACTTGTCCTGAGCACGGATCTCGCTGAGGTCAATCGGCTTGGAGGTGTCCTTTGCGGGGGCCGAAGAGGCGCCCAAGGAGGAGGAGCCCTGGGCACCCGCTCCCCGGTTCTTGAGAACCTCGACCTTGGTCTTTGTGTATGCGGTAGGCACCTTGGTAAGTTCCGAGGTCTCCTTGACCTGGACAGGAGCCGAGTCGCCCCAATCGTCCTCGTTGGCGCCCGAATCGGCCTGGCGGTACTTGGGCTTGGTGCTGGGCGCAGACTTGCCTTGAGTGAGGCTGTACTTGGCACCCGCACCGCTAGCAACCTTGGAAACAATTAGGGCCGGCGTCAGCTCGTCACCCTCGGCCGCAGCGAGCTGCACGTGGTACCCGGGGAAGTAGCGGGAAACGGCGCTAAAGTGGGCATTGAACGCCGTACGCTTGCTGCTCGGGGTGCCCTCGCCGACCCATCCAACTAGCACCACCTTATTGACGTTGTTAAAGTCCACCTGGACAATGCCGTACTGCACCTGCGAGTCGTCAAACGTGTCACAAAATTCCTGCAGGTTGTCGCCGGTTTCCTGGACATTGAGCGAGTTGCCGGCCTCGTAGCCGAAAACAGCCCATGTTGTCTCGGGATCGCTCGACAAAACCTGGTTGTAGGCGCGCTTTAGCGCTTGGCCATTCGAGGCCAGATCGATTGCGAATGACATAACGAGGGGCTGGGGCGCCCCGGGCTTGTAGTGCCACAGCTGTGCCAAGGGTAGACTACTCCAGCTAGGTTCCACTAAACACTCATAGTTAACACTCATAATAAGCACCCATAGTACCGTAAAATTTTGCAGGCTTGGACGCAACGTCCTGTACTGCTCACGGGACCACCTCGCGTTGCCCGATCGCGTGCTGCCAATAATCGGCACTTAAACGGTACTCAGGTCCCGGTTGGACGCGTTTATTTTACATGCATCTAACCCAATTGACCTCAATTGATGCACGTGCGGACCACGCGGCGGCAATCTACCCTGGTACCTTGTACCACCTGAGGCACATCCCTTGTGCATACAACCTCTACCCCCGCATGCAGCAATCGCGACACGATCGATTGCCAAGCATTAGCCTATCTGAGATTATCGATAAGCACTTGTTTTGTCCAGAATGCCGTTGTTACCATAATTAGAGGTGCACTCGCGCCTGCTGTCTCACAATGAAGGCTTTGAGCACAGGCCATGGTGTGCATGATGTTGACGGAAGGCCATGCACTGACAAATAACGGTGCTGCACGAGCACTGTAAGTTTAATATTTTCTCCAGCATGCAAACGCCTCAGATTGGCTTTCAAGTTTTCGCGGTATTTGACCCTCGGTCTGAGGCTCCATCCCGGTCCCTTGTGCCTGTTTCAGAATTTTTGTTCAAGACAAATATGCAGGCTTAATTGATCGGCTGCATGTAGCCGCACCCCGTGATGTAAAAGTAGAAGCGACCGACTATTCGCCAAGAGATTGCGGCGCACGTGCGAGCCCAGGCCAAAAGCACGTCCCGCTCAACCAAAAAGCCCCGATAATCGGCGATAACCACCCAGGGACTTAAAGATCTCCACCGCCTGCTAGAGGCTGCCGCCCCCTCCCCCTTTTGGCTGCAGTTGCATGCATATTGACATCAGAGTCCAGTCGCCTCAAAACAAAAAATTATTGGCAATGAAGAGATAAATTCGGGTATTCCAAGCCCACATGTAAAACAATGGCTGGTCTCTGTTTCGTCTATTTACGGCGCTTGTGCATGATGCATGCAGGTATATAAGACTCCAAATTGGGACTAATTAAATTCACCCGTCCTGTCTTGCTCAGGAAATTTAGCACACCAGACACTTCAAGAGCCCAGCCGCTCTATTCTTGCGCACTTCGCCCCCCTTTTTTCTGGTTGTTTGTCATCTGGTTGCACCCTTTTATTGCCATCCAAGGTTGTGTTGTTTCCGTCTGCTGTTTGACAAAACTTGAGTCCACCCCTAGAAAAAAAGCTTCACTCGTTTAACTGGTCCCCCTTCCATTGGCTGTTCCCTCTTTAATATTGCTAGAATCAAATGGACCAGGACTATTCATTTCCAATATGCGTGCAGCTGGCTCCGCCTTCGTCGAGCAGCCTGCCCAAGTCGCGCGCCAAGTCCATGAGCAACGACGAGCCGCCAGTGCGCAAGCACTTTCACGCTCATAGGCGCTCGGCCGCTGTTTCTGAGGACCTTAGGGGCGTTGTAATCCCCACTATTCGCCCTGTCCCGGGGGACTCCTCGGGCAGCTCCGCCGCTCCTTGTGCGGGCTCTGGAGTGCACTCTGCGCCGCCCACACCGGGATACGCCGCTTTTTCGGGTATTCCTCATGGTGCCAAGCTCGAGGTCCCTGAGGGTGCGCTTGGAGCGCCCTGTGGTGTACCCCCCAGCCCCAAGGCGGTCGAGGACCGTAAAGTGGCGTTTGCGGCCCCCCCGCCGGTGCGCGCAGCCGCTCCCGACTCGCCCCGCAGCAGCCAATTCTCGCCGCGCAGCCCGTTCCGCAGCCCCCGCCGCCGCACCCTCAGCGTCTTTGTTGATGATGAGCCGCCGTGCATTGACCTCGACGAGGCGCTCTACAGCAAAGCGGTGCACCGGCGCACCGAAAGTTTACCGGTTGCCGGGCTCAGCAGCCCCTTTTTGCCCCCTCCGCGCGAGATTGAGCCCGTACTCGAAGAGGACGAGCACTCTCAAATTTTCGAGCACGCCGTCGAGAGCCCCGAGCAGAGCCCCGTGCGGCCGGCGGCCAAGACAAATCCCGCCGCGAACACTGCTCGCGCGCCCCGCCGCGACGCCTACGCCCATGCCTCGGGCAGCACGCCGTCGCTCGCAGGCACCACGCCGACCCTGGGCACGCCGACCACGCCGCTCTGCGACCGGCCCTCGGGCGAGTCTGAGCGCAGCAGGTCGTCGGGGCTCAGCGAGGCCTCAATCGACTCAAAGAAGGCCAAACGTTTTTCATTTTTGCGCAACCTCAGCCCGCGCCTGCGCGCCCAGTCGCCCCCTCCGCGGAGCTCCGCTGGCTGCGCTGTGAGCGGCGCGGCGCCCTCGCCACGTGCCCACAAGCTGCGCGACATTCCCAGCGTTTCTAGTCTGGGCATTCCCGACAGCTTCGGCACGGGAGTCTTTTCTCTTACGCCCGCCAGCGACTCGTTTGCGCTCGGCGAGCCGGGGCCCGTCGCCCCGGACAAGAAAAAGCGCTGGTCATTTTTCCGCCGTTAGGTATTATTTAATTAAGCATTGATTTAGAGTGCCCTCTGATCCCGCCAAGGATCCTGGGCCCTGGGCCCACCCAGCTGGCCCTCTGAGCACCTCTATGGGCACCTCTTAGGGCACTTTGGCCATATCCTTTCCGCCGTTAAGTACTATAAAACTAAACATTGACAGTGGAGTATATGGGAATGCCCACTTGGCCCCTGCCCCCTGGGCACCCTCAAGGAACCCCTGTACCTCGGCCCGCCTTCTCAGCAGCCCACTCCCACCTCTCACCATGCACCTGATTGTGATGGTCCACGGCATGTGGGGCAATATCCACCATTTCGACTACATCAAGGATCAATTGGTCGCGCGCGGCGCCACTTCCCATGATGGCGGCCCGCTGCCCGCTGGCATTGCCGATGTGCTCGTGTACCGCACGTCGAGCAACGAAGGGTACTTTACCTACGACGGCGTGGATGTGTGCGGCCTCAGAGTGGCCGAGGAAATCCAGAACGAGGTCCAGCTGTTGCTGCAAGCAGGCCACAAAGTCACCGAAATCAGCCTCATGGGCTACTCGATGGGCGGCGTAATTGTGCGGTACGCGGCGGGGATTCTCGAGACCCGCAACTTTTTTGACGGGATCAAGTGCAATACGTTCACTACAATGTTTACCCCGCACCTGGGCGTGCGTGTATTGCGGCCTGGCGTCAGATCCATGCTCTTCAACATTATCGGCTCGTACAGCATGGCCCGCACTTCACGCCAGGTTTTCTTGGTCGATAGCCACCACAATTGGCATGCACCGTTGTTTTTGCACATGACGTCGCAAGATACACCGTACTACGCGGCGCTCAGCCGGTTTGAACACCGCGCGCTCTACGCCAACATTATCAACGATCGGCGCTGCGAATTTTATACGGCGTCGGCCCAGACCGTGCTGCGAGCTTCGGGCGAGCCTTGTGGGACTCCCCTCCCTGGCTACGAGCCGGTTCTCTACTCTGACTTTGAGGCAAAGGGCGCCCCGGCTGCTCAACCCAAGGGCCCCGTGGCGCGCTGCCTGAGCATGCTGGGTCTCGCTTTCAAGGTCGGCGTGGCTGTACCTGTGTGGTTTTGCGCATTCTTGATTAATGCCGCTTGGCAAACGGCCTTCAGCGCTCTGCGCACCTCGCCCATCTTGAGGTCGGGCCAGCTGCTCACCGTCGACGAGCAGTCGAGCACTGAGTTGCAGCACCTGCTGGAACGCGAGGCCAATGCGCTGGTGGAGGAGGTATACACTGCAGTCGATGAGCCCACCTCGGACGACCCCACCCCGCCGGCCTCGGTCAAGCTCATTGAGCGCCAGTTCAACCTGCTCGAATGGCGCCGCGTCTATGTGCACATTTCGCTCGACAAGAACGCGCATGCCGCGGCAATTGTCAGGCAGGACAAGCCGAGCATGGCCGAGGGCAAGGTGGTTGTGCGCCACTGGCTCACCGAGGTCTTGAAGTTGTAGTTCGTGTGCTATCTCTCGCAGGGGGGGCCCGCGGCGAAACCCAACAAGAGCCTGCCTGCAATGCAAGGGGTGTGTGCAGCGCTCTGCAGGCGGCGAGTGCAGGTTAGCCGAGGGTGCATTTTCTGGAAATATTGTCTGGCCTTCTGTCCCTCTGAGCCCCTGGCGGCTTCGCTCCATCGGCTGATCATGCCCAGCCCACTTGAAATAATTTATTTTTACTGTTTAAGGATCATACGATATGATATAAACCCCTCATGCAGGTGATCCGTGCAGCCGACATGCGCATGCGGTGCATGCACCGAGTGTTTCATGGCTGGTTGCGATATCCCAAGTGAGACGCAGGGACCAGAGGTGGCCAAAAGTGGCCAAAGGTGGCCAAAGGTGGCGTCCGTGGCACTCACTTAGTAAAATATTTTTCAGCGGCACGTGACTCTTTTCTCACCTAAGGGTCCCAACTCTTCATTGGTCGTTATGCTTTCTACCATCGCTCGTGCTAACGCGCGTAAAGTGGCACCTGTTGCCCCCCTCGCGGCTTTGCGTGCCTACTCCGCACAGGCGCCTGAGGCCAAGGCCAAGAGTATCATCGATGCTTTGCCTGGTAGCACCATTTTGAGCAAGAGCGGTATCCTGGCCACCGGTACCGCTGCCAGCGTGTTTGCCATCAGCAACTCGCTCTACGTGCTCAACGCCGAGACCTGCTTGCTTGCTGTGTTTGCTGCGTTTGTTGGCGTGTGCACCAAGACCGCCGCTCCCGGCTACAAGCAGTGGGCTGAGTCGTACATTGACAACGTCAAGAACGTCCTCAACAGCGCCCGCAAGGAGCACGTTGTTGCTGTGCAGGACCGCATTGACAACGTCAACAAGCTTGGCGACGTTGTTGCCACCACAAAGGCCCTGTTTGCCGCTTCCAAGGAGACCGTGGCCGCCGAGAGCGAGGCCTTTGTTCTCAAGCAAAAGGTCGACCTTGCCCGCGAGGCCAAGGAGGTCCTCGACTCGTGGGTCCGCTACGAGAGCCAGGTCCGCGCCCGCGAGCAGCTGGACCTCGTTGCCCAGGTCACCCAAAAGATCGAGAAGCAGGTCTCGAGCAAGCAGTTCCAGGACGATGCCCTCAAGAGCGCCCTCGAGGAGGTCGAGCGCATTTTTAAGAAATAGTCTGATGATGAATAGATGAAACTAAACGGCCTAACCCTAACTGGTATTGTGTCCCAGCACATTTCCCAGCTCTCCAGCACATCCAGCCACGAGTCAGCATGGGAAAGAAAAAGGCAAAGAGCGGCAAGAATTCGGGTGCTGCGGCTGAGCCAGAGCTTAAGGAGGACTCCACCACAGCTGTTGAACCCCAGGTGGACGCTGCTGAGGCTGTGCCTGAGCCCCAGGTGGCCCCAGAGGAGTCCCCTGAGCCTGAGCCCAAGCCCAAGGCCGCCTCGCCTGATGCCCCCCAGGTGGCCCCTGAAGCGCTTGCTGCCTCCCCCACCAGCTCCAACTCCGCCCTGCACCAGAAAATCGGTAAACTCAGCGCTCAATTAGAAGCTACAGAGACCGAACGCGACGAGATCCAGGACCAGTACGAGGAGCTCCTCGATAAGGTTGGCCATATCAAGGCGACGCTCGGCGAGCGGCTCAAAAAGGATGCGGCCGAGCTCACAAAAATTAGAGCCGAGCTCAAATCAAAGGAAGACCAAGTCACCGCACTCTCGGAGGAGCTCGCCCAGCTACGCACCCAGCTGGCCGAGCAACAGGCCTCATGCGACGAAGCCCAGAAAAAAATTGGACCCCTCGAGCAAAAGCTCAGCTACGCACAACTCCAGCTCGAGTCCAACAGCACCCAGCAAAAGCAGGTCGAGTCCCAAATCCAACAGCTCAAGGACGATGTGGCCGAACAGACGCGCTACGCCGAGCACTACCGCACCTCGATGCTTGAGGCGGCCAAGGTAGCTGCTGCTAAAGATGACGAACAAAAGAAAGAGCTGGAGGCCTCAAGGGCTGAAGTGGCCACCCTGAAAGCCGAGCTCGAGGCCCTCAACAGGGCCAATGCCGGGCACTCCTCGACCATCTCGGACCTTGAAGCCCAGCTCAAAACGAGCTCGGGCGCTTCGGCCCAAGCCACACAACTCGAGGAAACGGTGCGAGAAAAGAATATACTCATCGGCAAGCTCAGGCACGAGGCGGTGATTCTCAACGAGCACCTCACAAACGCCCTGCGGATCGTCAAAAAGGACGCCGAGGGCCAGACCGTGGACAAGGAGCTTGTGTCCAACCTGATTGTCCAGTTTGTGCAGCTGCCGCGCGGCGACACAAAAAAGTTCGAGGTGCTCCAACTCATCTCAAACTTTTTGGGCTGGGACGAGGACCGCCAGGTCGAGGTCGGGCTCGCCCGCGGCGGCGGCGTGCGGCCGGCAAACTCGCTGGGCGGGTTCCTGGGCAAGTTTGCAGAGTTTATGGAGCGCGAGAGCCGAAAGCCCGCTTAAATAGAGAGTCTACTTTCCTATACAAAATGAGCCAAACACGATATCCAGCACCTCATTGACCCGCACTGCGCGGCCAGTGATTTTGGCGATGGCGTCAATGGCCAGCTGCAGCTCAGCACTTCCCAGAATGGCATCACCCTGCTCAAGTTGAACAAGGGCAGCCTCAAGGCCAGGGATAACTTGGTGCACCAGCAGCTCGCGCGTGCGTCTCGAAGCTCCTACAAGAGCCGTGTCAGTGCCTGCACCGGTATCCGTGAGCTCACGACAGTGTTGCTCAATGAGCTGCGACAGCTGCTCAAACCCCTCGCCAGTCTTGCTCGAGATGCTCACGTCTATATCGCTGGAACCGCTGCCGCTAGCCAGATCGCTTTTGTTGCCGGCAACAATGACCTTGGCGCCTCGCGCTCTAGCGGCCTCGATTTCCCGCAAAGTTTCATCACTCAAAGGCCTGTCCAAGGGGTGCACCGCAAGCACCACATCTGCCAGATTCACGGCTTCTCGCGCACGCGCAATACCGATGCGTTCCAGCTCGTCATGGTCACCAGTGCCTTTCACATTGCGCAGACCTGCTGTATCGCCCAGAACCACCTTGAACCCGCCGATATCAAGATTTAACTCCACCACGTCCCGCGTGGTGCCGGCAACATCAGACACAATGCACGCCGATCGGTCCACAAGCCGGTTCACAAGACTGCTTTTGCCGGCATTGGGCTCGCCCACAACAACCAGCCTAATTCCGCTAGATATGAGCTCGGTGCGCTGGATTTTACTTGTGTGTTGTTGAACCTCTGACAGCAGTTTGGCGGTCTTGGCCTGGACAATGTCAATCAGGTGGCTGGGTGCACTATCCAATTCATTGTCGTCTGCAAAATCAATCAGGGCGGTAAGGGTAGCCGCGCTCTCGACCAGTTGTTTGCGCCAGCCCTCATAAGTACCGGCCAAACTGCCCGAAGCACCGGCCACAGCCAGCTGCCGCTGGAGCTCAGTCTCTGCACTCAGCAGATCGCGGATACCTTCGACTTTGGTCAGGTCAAGCTTGTGATTGTAGAATGCTCTGCGCGTAAACTCGCCTGGCTCGGCGTGCCTGCATCCTGCTGCGCCTAGCTCGTGCATCACTGCGGCCAAAACCGGTGGGCTGCCGTGGCAGTGCAGCTCGACCAGGGGCTCGCCGGTATAAGATTTGGAGTCGAATGGTAGCACCAAAGCCTGATCGAGCAGACCCTGGGCTCCCCAAAGGTTACACAGCGCTGCAGTGTGGGGTTTGAGCGTGCGGTTGCGAGTGAGCTTGGCCGTTACCTGCCAGGCCTCGGGGCCAGAAACGCGCAAGACACCGATTGCTGAGCGACCGGCAGGCGTGCTTAATGCATAGATCGTGCTCATTTAACGTCGATCGTTGCTACAGAAAAGTGCGGCACTGCAGCAGCAAAAAAAAAAAAATTGGCTATCAGATCAATCAGATCAGCGACCTGACTTGACTTCAGCAGAGTGAAATTTGACAAAAGTGAAACTTTGAGTATAAATAGCAAGTCGGCGAACCGACGGTCATCATCATTCATCTATCTAGTGGTATATATATGCAAATTTTGAAAGGGCTCCAATGGCCGCTCACTCGCCTCCAGGGCGCAGCAAGTTTTTTCTTTTTTTAGACTCGGGCAGCAGCACGTGCACGCGCAGCGCGCAGGGGTTGCGTCACCAAGCGGTTTTTTGTTGTTGAGCAGCGGGCCACCTCGAGGCCGCGCGCCTTAATGGGTGGTCAACAGCCACTTTTTGTACGAGGTACTCGTTTGGTTGAAAAAGTTGTCGCTTTGGTCCTCAGCAGTAGCAATCAACAGCGGCGACACAGGAGGGGTGGCCTCGTGCATAGGCTTAATTAACGGCGAATCATAGAGGAATTTTTCTCTGTTTTGCTCGGGAGTTTGTAGGCGAGTGGCAGAGGCCGTCACTTGGGGTTGCTTGCTCTGCTGCTCGCTACTGTCCTCTGAGAGACGGCAGCTCTCTGAGCAATACATTTGTCCTTGTGCGCACTGCTTGTCACAGCTGGAGCAAAAGTCTTGAACCCACATATCTGTTGTGCTTGTTTTGGGGGGTGGAGATTTTCATGACAGGTGGGCTGCCTAAATATATATACGGTACTGAGTCAATATCGAGCCTCACTCATGCATCATGCAATGCATGCGCAACCTCGTGACCACTCTGCGCCAACCCCACCGGTGGGGGATCAACATGGGGGGTCAGGGGTGTCGAAAACGTGGATATTACAGGATTCGTGATGGGTTGCCATCAGTTTTTTTACCCGGATCTAGACCATTAAGCTGTCAATTGCTGCGGGCCGGGCCACACCCACGGTGATAATGGCGCATGCAGCTGCAAACCTACAAGCGAGGAAAAAAAAATTCTGTCACCAGGTCACGTGGAATATGCAAGGTGGTCTGAGAATCCACAACGGCAAAAAATACACATAGCTTTCATTGTGAAAAATCAGGGCCTCGGAGCATTCGTGCATGCGCCCGTGTGTATTGAATTCTAGCCCTCGCAACCGACTACAAGCCGGATTTTCCACTGTAGACGCGAACCTTAACGCCACAAATGAAGACTGTGGCAACGTAACGCGGCCCTCCACGCTAAAACGGTTACGCCAAAGGAAGGGGTTTTGACTGTTACAGCACGTGCCCAATGTCGCAGGCGGTCATTTTTCACGAAAATTTCGTGTGCTTTCGGCCGCAGAGGCGGCGAATCTCGCACACCGTGCGGCGCTTGTAGATAATGCATGCAAATTACAACGCAGATAAAGAAAAGATTTAGGCTAATCTCACTACAGAGTTGGATATTTTATAAAACTTTCACAAACAGTCCGCTATAGGCGTATTGAATGTAGGTCTACCCACAAAGTGCAGAAAAGTTCTAACCACGCACGTGCCCCACAAATAGACGCGAGTGGGGAACATCACAAGGAGGGGAACTGACGCGTCTATTTGTGGAATCCGCTTATACAACGAGTAATTTTAGACCTTGGAAAAACATTGGTCCATTAATTGATAAGTTGAAACATTTTTTAAACGGACGCTAATAAATTCACCGGGGCAGCTCGCCGTAGACGGCGGCGAGACTAGCAGCTTGTGGTCATACAAGCATCGGCGTAGACCGGGGCAACATTCCAGTCTGTGATTGGAATGGGGCATTAACTACTTGAATAACTAAAATTTTGATGCTTTTTTTTCTAAATTTATCACTCGGGATTTGCGCGGTAGGTGTCAAAATTTTTGTAGATTGTTGCTGTCCCATGTTTCCGGGGGAACGACCCAGTAGCCGCAAAATACTGACAATGATCCTGTAGCAATAGGCGCTATATTTCGCTCGGCAATATTTTTGTAAAGCCACAGAAAAAAAATTAAAGTTTAGCCAGCTTAGGCCCGAAGCGGCCAGAGCCTATCCTAAAAAGGCAACCGAGACTCTTGTGGGTAGGATGATTAAGCAGTGTCCGCGGCTAGCGGGCGACTGCGCAGGGAGATGCGGCGCTTGCGCATAACTACTGCATAATCTTGAACGCCACAAGGGGATGAGGTTGCCATGGCAAAGTTTCAGTATGAGATTTTGTGGTCGTGTTACGGGCTACAGGAGCGCCGCGCCGAGCTCTGGCCCGTGTTGCTGCGCAACTAGGGTAATTTTTTCCGCGGCCAGCAATTTTTTTAGCAGTGCTTGGATACAAGCCTCGGAAATGATACCTCCTGTGTAGGCGACGACCCTAGTTTGGGTGACCCTTGTCGCAGTCAAAATAGTTTCGGCTACGAGCATGCATGCGCGGTTCACAATAAAGGTCGCAACAGGGTCCTGCGCGCTCAAAAGCGGCCACAATTTTTCGGTTTCCACGCAATTACCGGTTGCCAAGGCGTAGAGCGGGCCCAAGTATGCACCGCCCACCATGCGTTCGAGCGGCATGTCTGGGCCCGTCTGAAACTGTTTTGCCAGCATTAGATCAAATTTTTGCGGCGGGATTGCGGGGCCAAATGCGCCACCGGCAAACCCCATTTCTGTGTTGACGAGCTGCCCGGCATCGAGCAGGGCCACATTATAGCCGGTACCCCAGGTTACCGCGACCCTGCACTCGGGGTTGAGCACGTGCTGCACCATGAGTGACGCGACCGCATCGTGCACGACCCCTAGCGCGCACGTGGTGTGCAGGCGCTTGTTGAGTTCTGCCACCAAACACGTGCCCACGAGTGCAGGCGCCAAGGTCCAGCCCTTGCCCATTGGTTCGAGGCGCCCCGCACTGAGGGGGAAAGCCCAGCACAATTGGAAGGGCGGTATTGCGAGGCGGTCGAGCTCGGCGGCCAACCAGTCGAGGGGCGCATCACGCGCCGCAAGTGGGGCCAGGCCTATGTGGGTATGCTCAATTGCTCCGCTACGCACGGTGGCAACGCGGAGCGTTGAGCCTCCGAGATCCACAACGATGCTCTCCCTGGGGAACGATTTTGGCGTCCATTTAGTGATGTATTTAGCGTCGTACGGGATACTCTCGAGGGACCAGGAGGGTAGGGCCAGGGGTGAGGGGGAGTGCGGTGGGGGAGTAGATGGGTTTGCTTTTGTGTCTACGGCAGCTGACGTTTCTGGCTGGCAGGGCATTTCGGGCTGGCTGACCTGACCTGACCTGACCTGACCTGAGGAACTCGGCTCTGCTGATGCACCCAAAATGGTTGGAGACGGGCCCGAGCCAACGGCCAAAGCCAAGCTCGACGGCGGATCGGCGTATATAATCACACTTCTCCGAAATTTTAACACCCCCTACACATCCACAAGACCCCTGAAAATTACCCGGCCTAGAGCACCAAACTACTATAGCATAATCACCGTTCATTGGAGGACTCATCCATGTTCGCTCAGGGTGCAAAGATGGTGCGCGGCTACGCGACGCTTCGTGAGATTGAAACTCGTCTCAAGAGTATCAAGAACATTGAGAAAATCACCAATACCATGATGGTTGTTGCCTCGACCCGCGTGGGCAAGGCTACCAAGGCCATGGAGACCTCGCGCGTTTACATCAACAGCGCCGGCAAGGTTGCCGAGGACAGCGAGTACGCTGCTCCCGAGGGTGCCGAGAAGAAGTTGCTTGTTGTTATGACCAGCGACAAGGGTCTGTGCGGCTCGATCCACTCGCAGGCCGCTCGCCAGGCTCGCAAGTACCTCGAGGCCAACCCCGGTGCCGACCTTGTTGTTGTTGGCGACAAATCCAAGGCCCAGCTCAGCCGTACCAACGCCGAGGCTTTGAAGCTCAGTTTCAACGGCGTGGGCAAGGAGGCTCCCACTTTTGCCGAGGCTTCGCTCATCGCCGACAAGATCGAGGAGCTCGGCGCCTACGACAGCGTCACTTTGCTCTACAACAAGTACGTGACCAGTGTGTCGTTTGAGCCCACCCTCAGCGAGGTCATCCAGGCCGAGGCGCTCGAAAAGGCCCCCAAGTTTGGCACCTACGAGGTCGAGGAGGAGGACGGCACCACCAAAAACTACTCTGAGTTTAGCCTTGCCAACCAGATCTTGGCCGGCCTCAGCGAGGGCCACGCCGCCGAGATCAGCGCTCGCCGCAACGCCATGGACAATGCATCCAAGAACGCCAACGAGATGATTGGCAAGTTCACCATCCTCTACAACCGTACTCGCCAGGCCGTTATCACCAACGAGTTGGTTGATATTATTACTGGTGCTTCGTCTCTTGATTAAATGACTTATGAAATAGCTAGAGTATGCTGTGTATGCTGTGTGTGGGCGGGTGTCGAGCACTGCCTAGGAGCGGTGCCTCAAATTAAGACTGTAGCTATAGCGTACTATATCTGTATATAATTTACACGACAGACGTCTATTGGTGCCGCAGTGGATGCCTGAGTGGGTGTCTGAGTGGGTTGAGTGCGACCCAGTGGGTGCCTCAGAGCCCACAGCCAGAGCCCAAAGCCCAAAGCTCAAAGCCAAGGGGTACAACCAGTGCCAGCCTCAATGACTTCAAAAAACCTCTACAAGCACCCCAATCACAGCCTCAAATACAGATCGCCCTCATATCTCCTCCGCATTTCACCCAGGCACCCCCTCCGCACACCGGATCAGCCGGCCCACAAGGCTTATCGCGGCCCCCTCAGCACCTCCGCTTCCACCTTCGTTGATTTAAAATATAAATAACTAACTAACGCGCTGAAATCGCGCTAAAACAAGCGCACAACGGCCTGATCCCTCTCTCACCCAGCAAGCAACCTCACTCGGCACGCTCAGACTCAAACTCAAACGCGCCAAACGTGTTCTCGCCCGAATAGGTGATGTAGAGGAACCCGTCCTTGTCCTTGTGCTCCTCATAGATGGTGCTCATGAGCGCGCTGGTGGGGGGGAGCACGTCATTGACAAAGATAAAGATCGCCTTCTCGCTGTCGAGCTTGATCCGCTTGCGAATCACGTACACAAACTGGCCAACCGACAAGTCCTGGGGAACAAGGTACTTGCGCTTGTCAATGGGCGCGATGTCGCTCTTGTCGACTTTCTCGCAGATAACAGGGATCCGCCCAGAGTACTTTTGGCGAATGCGGTCGGCCTCGGCCTTGCGGGATTCAAACGGGTAATCGTCCTTGAATTGAGAGCGCATTGAGTTCAATTGGGTAGGAGGGTGGGTCGGAATGGGAGGGTTTAGGTTACTTATCGTTGTGCTTATGTGAGCGGTGGTTGCGCACGCCACCCAAACTGAGCGCGGAGGGTCTCAGGTGGATCGGGTGGCAAGTGAGGCAAATGCGCCACACGTCACATGTCAGCTCCCAACCTGGCCCTTGTGGCTCCCTGCGGCCCTGACCCTCCCCCACACCCCCATCGCATCCCACGCACCCCACCCATGCTCATCAAAATTATCAAGGCCGTGGCCTTGACTCTGCTATTTGTGCTCGGAACAATATGCGTTTGGGCGTCTATTGCCCTTGTTTGGCCGCTCAAGTTTGTTTTCCCCCGCTTGTACGAGCGCGCAGTGGCCCGCCAGCGGGCAAACTTTTGTTGTCTGCTCATTGCCTGCACCCAATTTTTCGCCGGCAGCACCGTGATTGAGCTCGAGCTGCCCGAGGGCGTGCACTACAAGAACGGCTACATCAGCTGGCCGCACCGCGCGGTGGTTATCGCCAACCACCAGCTCTACAACGACTGGATCTACACGTGGTGGCTCAGCTACACGGCCGGCGTGGCCGACGCGCCCATCATCATGCTCAAAGAGAGCTTGAGAAGTCTCCCGTTCATTGGTTGGGGCGGCCGTGCCTTTGGATTCTTGTATATGGCCCGCAAGTGGGACGTGGATGCGGCCCGCATTAAACGCACCATGGCGTGGATCCGTGGCCACCGCGACCCCGCGTGGCTTGTGATGTTCCCCGAGGGTACCGTAACAAGCGCTAACACCGTGCAACGCTCGCAGAAATACGCAGAAAAGGCCGGCCGCGTCGCCCCGCGCAACCTGTTGTTGCCCCGCACCAAGGGCCTCTTTGCGTGCCTCGAGGGTTTGGAGGGTACTATTCCTGACCTATTCGACATCACTATCTTCTATGATGGCGTGCCCGAGGGCATCTATGGCGAGGACTGGTACTCGCTCAAGCGCATGTATTGGGATGGCATGCCCCCAAAGCGGGTCAAGATCCACGTGCGCAGGTACGACGTGGCCTCAATTCCTACTGAGGAGGCCGCATTTGACGAGTGGGTGTTCCAGCGGTGGGCAGAAAAGGATCAAATTTTTGACCGTCTGAGGGCCAACACCGTCCCCTCAGCCTCCGCCATCGAGCAAAAGGTCGAGCTGCGCACAATTTTGGACTTGCTGGATCCGTTTGCTTTGCCTGCGGTAGCTGTTGCCGTTGTGTGGGCGCTGGTCAGGTGATCTTCTGAGACTTTTATTTGGCCCACCCCTTTGCCTGCTAACCTCGGCCCACCGTTCCTCCCAACCCGGGCTTACCACACCCAGCGAGCCTTTGTCCATACACATCCCCGATGTCCCTCCTGAAAGCAATCGCGCTGGTGTTTGCGCTCATCAACTACAAGAACCTGCCGTTCAGCTTCCACCTGCGGTTCTGGGCGATTATCGCGCGCTACTTTTACCTCGGCAACTACAAGCCCAAGAGCATCTACGACGAGGGCACGTACCGCACCTTCACCCCCTTTTTGGAGATGGACTTCAACATGCACAAGTCAAATTCCACTTACTTTAGCGACGCGGACATGTCGCGCACTGTCCTGATGGCCAAAATCTTCAAAACGTTCTACCGCGACTACAGCGAGCCTGGCCTCAGTCTCAAGTCCCACCAGTTCATCTACAGCCCTCTTGGGTCCACCTCACTGGTTTTTAGGCACGAGATCCTGCCCTACACCGCCTACAACGTCACCTCAAAGGTGTTTGGCTGGAACGAAAAGTGGCTGTACGTCGTGACGAAATTCGTGCGCAATGGCAAGGTCCATGCGTATGGCCTCACTAAATACGTGTTCAAGCTCAAGCGCAAGACCATCCCGCCCGAAACCGCCATCAAATATGTCGGTTTGTGGACCCCCGAGGCCGAGGCCGCGAACGCCAAAGTGGCCAAGTACGTGGGCGACGCGCTCGAGTTAGAGCAGATTGAGAGCTTGATTTAGTAGAGGATTATATTATATACGATTGCACTTACGGCTGCGCCGTGTGTGGCTCTACTCTTCTTACTCGGTATCATCCTCGGTGTCTAGATAACTTCCGCCCACATATGAAGGATTGCACCTACTCTCCAGATAACTCCGCATTACCATTTCGTCGACGAACGTACAATCATTTTCAATTTCGTGGAACTCCAGAACAAGAGCTCGTTGCAGGACTTCAAGTTCGTCCGGCTTGTCAAAGTCAAGTTCTCGCAACGCATATACCCTCCTCAAAAGGTGGCGATTCGCCGTAGATACGCCAAAGTATTCACCATAGTCCACCTCATCAGCAACAGCTTCCAAGTTTTGAACAGTTAGCCGAAGTACCTCCTTATCGGTGCGAATCCCCTCTGGCAGGTCCTCAAGCCCCCATATCCACTTGTTGCCGAGAATGTGCAGCATACAGTCCTTGTTGTTGAGAATTACCGGCGAAAGACGCGGGTACCTCGGCCACTCAAAATATAGTGCGAAGTTCTCGCGCGTAAAAGCTGCCTTGACAACCTCACAGTCTTCCTGTAAATCTTGAGAAAGAGACTCAACACAGAAAGGAGCCAAATGAAGCAGCTCCAGTGCTAGCTCGCGATTGGAGCGAAAGCTAGATGGAGCACCCTCATATATGTCGAGGGGAGCATCGCCTCTCGGGCGCAATCCTCTCGCTCGAGCACGAAAAATATCAGCATCTGCTTTGAACTTATCGCTGAGAAACTTGTATGCTTCTGGCAGGCATTCCACCACGCGCTGAGCGACCTCATGCTCCTCTAATAGGTCGAGGATGAAATCAAGTTCGGCGTTTTCGCCAGGTGTGTACTCGGAGGGAGGCGAAAAGTTGTCAATGTTGTACAGATACCTGTTCTCCAAGCCATCTACGTTAACCCTGGCCTTAAGCAGACTCTTGACCAGGTCTCTGTCCTCGTAAATCTCCCATGGCACATCCTCGAACGACAACAAATGATTGAAGTTGTCAGGGTCACGATAATACGCTCGAACAAACGCAAGGTAGAAGCTCTTTGGGGCGTGGTACAGCGAACATGCTTTCTGTTCTTCAATAGTATTGCTGTTGCTAAGACAAGCGAGTTGAAAATAATAGTTTGGCGTACGCCGGTCGCGATCCCAGCCGTCTGTGTGAAAAGACCCCTTTTTGCTCATAAAATCGTTGAATATACCTTGGTTTAGCCCGTGAACATCGTAATGGGCCCATGCTAAATCGCTAGTGAAATATGCGTACCATGAACGCGACACTTGAGCTGCTAGTAGTAGGTCATAGGGATTGAGATATGATGCGACAATAAACGCGGCATTGGCGGGGAGGTCGCATCTAAGGTCGTGTTTTGGGCGTTTTGCAGGGCGATCCATGTGGCGAGCAGTGGCGAGTTTGTATGTAGACTCTAAATGCAATGAGATAAGATACTCTAAATGCAATAAAATCAGATCACAGATTTATAGAAGGTCACTATAGACCAAAATCTCTATTATTATGCTATGCAACCGCCTAAACTACCCCAAAATAGACCTCAGCTGGGCCACCGTGAACGACTCGTGAGGAGAGTGCAAGTAAACACCCGAGAGCATACCGTTATCACACTTGAAAACGTTCACCACATTGGGCACACTCGATTCCTCTGTGGCACCGTCGATATCTGCCAACAATTGGCCCTTGAGCAGGCCGACGTTGTAGCTTTGGGAAGCGAGCGTAGAGGGCAGTTCAAGCGGTTTTGCGCCTTCCATGCTGGCCTTGATCTCTCCTGTGCGCTCATCGAGCTTGAATGTGGGCACCTTGGTGTCTTTGAGGGCGGCAACCAGTACCTGCCAGCAGGGATCGAGGCAGGGCCCTGTTCGACTGAGGACCTGGATATCGGCTCTCAGGACGAGCTCCTTGTGTGAATCGGTAATTTGGTCGGTAACCTCAATCTTGAACGCATCTTTGGGGAACGCAGCAGCGCGTATTTGCTCGTCCAGCGTCTGGCTAAGGCACTGCTCCTCGGGGGTAGGAATGCCGGTACGGCCCATCCGGTGCATTTTTACGTTGGCATAAATGCCTCCTTCGCCCTCAAAGTCGGTCAAGCCGCCAACAATGCCGCAGATGACGGTGCACTCGCCCAAACGGACCACGGCCGACCCGAGCGAATTGATGTTTTGGTCGCCAATTTGGATGTGTGGCGTGCGCGGCTCGTCGAAACGGCGCCCGCTGGGACGTACCCCGGCCTCTATGTGGCGCTCCATGTACTGCTGGGGCGCCAGCCGGGCAAAGATCTCGGGTGGAAAAGCTCTGGTAGTCATGATGAGTGATGCCTAGCTGGGGCCTACTTAGGCTAGGCGAGAAGTCCAGCGCAATTTGCCATTTTTTTCGAAACTAAACTTCGTAACTTAAGTACAAACCTGCTGCATCTATCTACTGTCTCGTCATGCTGGCATTAAACTCTTGGGTGCACACGTCCCAGGCCTTGATCCACTTTAATGCGCACTGCTCGGGGCAGGTTGTGTTGCCTGAGCGCATGGAATCCATGCACAAGTTGTGGCATTTGCTTGTAATTGACTAGTTAGTGTTTGCCGGTGGATGTTTGTTGGTGGAGCTGTACTGCGCTCCAGATCAGAGAGCCGCCAGCGGTCTGATAGCCATTTAGACGCTGTCTAGCCACTCCATAGCTTTGATACCTACATTGACAATCTGTGTGAGCTCAATCATGCCCATCTCGTCGGCAGCCTGCTTTTTCAACGCACTCAAATCGGATTTTTGCTTGCCGAAAAATGCCATTACTGATGATCACTATCGTTGGCTCAATCAACTACGATCTGGTCACAACCACCGAGATTGTCCCCAATGGAGGCGACACAGTGCACGCTCTCGACTTTGAGACCCACCACGGTGGTAAGGGCGCAAACACGGCCCTCGCAGTGGCAAAGCTTAGCCCCAAGGGGACCAAGGTCAACATGGTTGGCAAGGTCGGCAAGGACGAGTTTGGCCCGCAATTGATCAAGGGACTGCAGGATGTGGGCGTAGACACCTCAAACGTCGAGGCGCTCGAGTCTGAGCGGACCGGTGTGGCGACCATTTTGGTCGAGACCAGCGGCGAGAACCGCATCCTGGTGTACCCTGGAGCCAATGCCAAGGTTGTTGCCAGCGACTTGCCGGCTTCACTTGCTGAGGAGAGTGACTACCTGATCTTCCAGAACGAGATCCCCGTGTCTACCACCATCGAGATCTTGGAGAAGGTCAAGGACACAAAGACCAAAACGGTGTACAACCCGAGCCCCATCAAGGAGTTGCCGGCCAAGATCTGGGGCTTGGTGGATATTTTGGCAGTGAATGCTGGCGAGGCTGCCACCATCTCTGGCCTGCATGTGCCCGAGAAGGAGGAGGACGCCTATAAGGCGCTCGAGGCCCTGCTCAAGCTCGGGGTGCGCGACACAGTGGTTGTGACCTTGGGCTCCCACGGTGCTGTTTACGGTTCTAGAGACGGTACCAAGGGGTTTGTACCCACTGCCAAGGTCGACAAGGTTGTCGATACCACTGGTGCCGGCGACACCTTTTTGAGCGGTATTGTGGCCCGTCTCGCCCAGGGCGCTGCTCTCAAGGAGGCGGTTGAGTTTGCGACCCAGGCGGCCGCGATCGTGGTGACCCGCCCCGGTGCCGCCGACAGCGTGCCGTGGCTCGACGAGGTCGAAAAGGCCCTGAATTAAATGCTATGAATGCTAAGTAGACATGTCTGAAATAGTGCTCGAGTCGTCGCGCAGCGGCGATTCTGTGAGGTCCACAACGAGCGGCGAGTCCACCGGCTGCGAAGGTTGCGACGAGGGCAGAGTCTCGGCAGCAGCCGGGGCCCCCAGGACGTGGCCCTGGCCCCAGCGGTCCTGGGCCTGTTGAGCGGCCTCAGCCTGTTGTTGCTGTTCGCGTTCGCGCAGCCGTTCGCGCTCGCGTTCCTGCTCCTCCTGCTGCTCGCGCTGACGCTGCTCCCGCACCGCCGCAACGGCGCTGGCAAGGTCGACAGAGGGCAGCCCGCGACGCCGGTAAAACAGCAAGTAGGCGGCACCATTGACCGAATCCTCGGGATCTGCGTCGCTTACGTTCGAGTCATTGAAGTAGTACCACTTGTTGTCCACTGGGTTGAGGGCAAACGCCGTGTAGTGGCCGCCGCCGAGCCCGCCAAAGTGGTTGTCGACCGCGTACAAATCGTAGATTTGGGGGCCATCAGCGCCAAGCACGCGTTTGGTAATGTCGAGCCCTTCAATGGGGAAGTTTACCACATCGTTAATCTTGTCGCGGGACGACGAAATGTCCCGGAACCGCTTGAGGTGCACGGTGAACATATCGGGGGTCTTCCAGAGCTCGATCTTCTTTGTGGCATTGCGGAACTCTTTGCACCGGCTGCAGTACCATAAATCGTTCTCGCCAAGCACTTCGGGAGTGCTAAACAGCTCCAACAAGTCGTCGAGGCCGAGGTCGGGCTTGAGCTTGCGTTTCTCGGCGGCAGCGGCTGCCAGGGGGTTGGACAGCCTGGTGAACTGTTTGAAAGTGGGCTGCGCGTCAAACCGCACGTTTAGAACGTCCAGAGGGTGCAACTGGGGGCGCGGCGCAGCTTCAGAGGGCTCCGCTTCAGCGGGCTCAGCTTCAGAGGGCTCAGTGGCCCGCTCGCCGAGATCGCTCGGCTCACTTTGAGGCGTGGGGCCAGCACTAGGGCCAGGGCTCGTCTCGCTTTCGCTTTGGGGGCTCATGGGTGCCGGCTCCGGTGCCGGCTCAGACTGCCTCGACTCGAAAAAGGGGTCCGCGAAGGGGTCCCCCTCCTCAGCTCCCTCAGCTCCCTCGCTGGCCATGGGCTCGTTTTGTTCAGGATTTACAATCTCAAACGGCTCGGGAGACACGATCTGCAGGGCATCGGCACTGTCCCCCTCGTCGTAGGGCTCGAACCGAATATAGGCGATCGAGTCGCTAAAGCTGCTGCGGCGGTGCCTCTGAATGCTGAACTTGGAGGGCTCTTCGAGGACGTAGCCCAGCCTGTTCTCGATAGCCGGCCTCGCTTCGCTCCTATCGTCAAACTCGACCATGAGCGGCCAGCCAAAGTACCGCCCGTCGGACTCAAACACCACGGGCAGGCAGCGGTCGTTGGTCTCGTAAACAACAATAACGTCCTCAGAGCCGATCTTATCGCCCACTGTGTCGCGGTCCGCGAACCATTGCCACACTTTAGAGGCGTGGATCTCGGCTACAACCGCCTCAAACTCGCGGCCAACAACCTGCTGGACCTGGGCCTTGACCTGGGCGATCGAGGAGTGGGTCTGGAGCGCCACCTCGAACTCGGCCATCTGGCCATCCAGGCCAATAAAATAAATAGTGTGCACCCAAACATTGAAGCTCGGGAACGGCAGCGTGAGGTCCCCAAACGGGTCAAATGTGATGCTCACTTTGGCACATTCGGGGCACACCAGCGTACTCTTGTAGAGGCCGACAAACAGATCGAGCACCTCAGAGTCGTTGCGCTTGCGGTGGAGGTCCCAGCACTCGCGGGCCAGCGTGGCAATGGCCTCGGGGTCCTCGACCTGATCGTCGCCCAGCTCGGGCTTTTCGGTGCTGGGCTTTTGCTTGATCCGGTTCAGGTCTTCGTGAAGCGCGTCCAAAAGGAACGCGGTGAATTCCTGCGAGTCCTGCTGCTGATATCCGGCAAAACTGCGGTTGAACCGCCCAATCGTAGCTTTGAACATTCCGGGCGAATAACTGCTCTGATCGCACGTCCACACTCCTCTGGCCAGGTCGGCAAACGCACGCGCCGCAGCACCGCCGTACCCAATCGGATTATCGGCGTTGATCTCGGCCTTGTAGCGGTCCCCCAAAAAGTAGGCCATAAGCTCGGGAGTGTGCAGCAAACACTGCAGCGACGAGTTCATGTAGCACGTGTTGCCCAGATTTTGCATGCCAACCGTGCCGGCCGGCTTGTGATTGACGATAACAACCCGGTTGGTGCCAAGCTCGCCGGCGGTCTTTGGCAGGGGAAGCAGGCGCAAATACTCTGCAGTACTCACCCGATCGAGCGCAGTCTGGCTCATGTACAAGGTTTGGCCGGGTTTGGCGTCGACGAGGGGCTCAAGAAGAGCCGAAGGGGCGGCCCAAATGGGCGCCCTCAACGCACCCTGAACAACGCAAAACTTGATCTCCACGTCAGTGTACCACTCGCTCAGCAGCTCAAACGACTCCTGAGTGATGTCTGTGCCATCTCCTTGCAGCGGAACGCTCGGCATTCGCGGCATTTTTTGCGTCCGCGAAGCCCTCTTAAAGTCCTCGTACCACACGGCATCCACGCTAGACACGCGCGTTTCCACGGTCGCAGCCTCCTCTATAGCAGCAATTGCCTGCATTCGCTGCTCCTCGGTTCCCTCGCCGTTTGACATGGAGGAGAATCGCCGCTTAGCCACAGACGATTCTTCCATGAGGTCGATTAATCAGAGTGGGCGCTGATGGGGGGCAGGAGGGTGGGCTGGGCGCGCTATGTGCAAGGGTACCCAAAGGTTTTAAAAGTTCAAAAAAAATGTAGTTAGACGCCCACCGCTGGCAAAAAACACAAAAAAGTTATCACGGCATGGCTTCGATCCATGGACTTCAGGGTTATGAGCCCTGCACGCTATCCGGGCTGCGTCACCGTGATTACTGAAAGTTTCGTCGGCTGGACCGTTTTGTTGCCACGACCAAATTTTTTGGTTTATATTAGAGGTCAAAAAATATCTCTTAATAGGGGCTATTTATGGCTATTTAAAATCGGTTTTTGTCTAATTCGAAACATTTGACATAGGTTTAATTAATTTAATTGAGCATATCTTACAATTTCAAATTTTACATGTTGATTTAGGCTATACATAGGATCAACTACTTCATGATCCATCTACAATACTTTAAAATACATGTTTGAGCTAGTCAAAAACGCCATAGCACTTCTCCATCTTGAAATATGTGTGGCAAATTTATCACCGGCACAAGCCGTCTATAGGCTCTCATACATTCCACTCAAGCTCTAATCTACAGATTACGTTCAACAAGCCATTAAATGATCGCACACGAATCCCCTATAGGAGAGTAAGTGACTGGGCCGCTGCAGGCACATTTTGCGGCTTTGGGTCTGCATTTAAACAAGTATGGATACATCCTGTAGTATACACCTCCTCTCAAAGTAGTTTTCGGAGCTCGATGCCTGTTGTAACCTCCGGGAAACGCCATTTTCAAGCCCTGAACAGGCCCACCTAAAAGTAGCAACATGAACTATCTTGATGCACCCAGTCCACCGAAATACCATCAATTAGCCCTTTTCTACCTAAAACTTGTACCGCTTATCCCTGTTCCCCGCGCAATGCCTCATCCACAGCGCCCGAGTTGTGTTATCACTCATCCGTCACATCCACCATTGAGCCGCAATGCAGAGCGTTTACGCGGCTTTGGGCGACAGTTACAACAGCCAAATGGACGAAAGTCTACCCATAAGTGAAGAAATGCCACCGCTAGACAACAAACAGCTCGCAATGTGGAGATGGGCCAACGTCACGAATCTCGATGCTTTCCTGAGCGATGCCTACGAATTCTACCTCGACAAGGGCTTTTACTGTATTGTGATCAAACGCACCCTCAATATGCTCACGGTGCTGTTTGTTGTGGTGTTTTCCACCTACCTCACCAACTGCATCAACTACCGCGCCCTCCAGGGCGCCAAAACGCTCGAGGATATTAGGAATGAGCACTGTTTGGCTAGCTCGTCCTTTTTGACCAAATTTTGGCTGTGGATTTTTGGCGTCTTGTGGCTTTTGAGGCTGTTCCAGTACGTGCGCGATGTGCCCAATTTGCTTGAGCTCAAGGCGTTCTACGAGCACTTGCTAGACGTGAGTGATGCTGAGCTGCAAACAATTAGCTGGCAGCAAGTCACGGCTCGCATCATGCGCCTACAGGACGTTGGATTTAAGGCAAACAATGGAGGCACTGTGGTGCTCGATCCGCACAATATTGCCAACCGCATCATGCGCCGCGAAAATTATATGATCTCTCTCTACTCCAAGGACATCTTGGACCTGCAGATCGAGCTGCCAATCTTTGGCAAAACGCAGTTTCTGACCAAAATCCTCGAGTGGAGCATCAACCTGTGTATCCTCGACTTCGTCTTCAATGAGCGCGGCTCAATGCGCTCCATTATCAAGGATGAGTCCAAACGCCAGTTGCTGAGCACGAGCCTCAAGCGGCGGTTCCGGTTTATTGCTTTGACCAACATCGTACTGGCCCCGTTTGCCCTGCTGTACATGTCGCTGTTTTACTTTTTCAAGTACTTCAACGAATACCACAAGGACCCCAGCACCATGGGCACCCGCCAGTACACGCCCCTGGCCGAGTGGAAGATGCGCGAGCTCAATGAGCTGTACCACATTTTCAAGCGCCGTTTGAGCATGAGCGTGGCTCCTGCCGAGCGCTACATCTCGCAATTCCCTAGTGAGAAGATGGACCTGCTTTTGCGGTTTGTGGTGTTTGTGTTTTCGTCATTTGCGGCCGTGCTGGGTGGCCTGAGTATCTACGACCCTGAGCTCCTGAGTCTTGAGATTAGCCCCGAAAAGAGTGTCCTGTTCTTTATTGGGCTGTTTGGGACCATTATCGCGGTTGCCCGCGGCATGTCTGCCACGCAGGTCGTGGTGTACGAGCCCGAGACGGCCATGCGCCAAATCATCGAGTTTACCCACTACTTCCCCGACAGCTGGCAGGACCTGCTGCACACTGAGCACATCAAGCAGGAGTTTTGCGCCCTTTACGACCTCAAGGTCAAGGTTTTGATGCGCGACTTTATGAGTATCTTTCTGAGCCCCATCCTGCTGTGGTACAATTTGCCCGACTCGTGCGACGACATTATTGACTTTTTCCGGGACAGCTCGGTTGATATTGATGGGCTTGGTACCGTGTGCAGCTTTGCGGTCTTCAATGACGACCGTGTCAAGCAGGTCAAGGCCAGAGCAGACGAGCTCGACAAGTACTATGCCTCGAATGACGGCAAGATGCTCAAGAGTTACCTCAACTTTATGGACACATACGGACCTGAACCGATTATTCGAGAGCGTCCTGGGAGCCGTGGGGAGCGCGAGTACGGCCACAACTGCGGCAGCAGCGGGTCTGCCTCGGGTGCGAGTGGAACAAGTACTGATATGTCGCGCAGCGTGATGAAGCGGTACGACCGGCTACGCAATCTGGCGCGGGTCGATGAGCAGCGAGAGGACGAAGACGAGCCTGAGCCCTCATCTACAGGCGACCTACTCAACCTGCTCCAAGAGACCTCGAGCCCCGATATGGAGGCGAGCGGCGGCGTGTTTGGGCTGCTCAACCGCATCTCCAAGGCTGATTCACGGCGTGGACCGCTCAAGTAATATTTATTAACTAGTTACGCGTGCTCAACTTGTCCACCCATTTGTACTATGGTGGTTAATTCAGGTATATATTCAGCACCAGCTAGCGACAGAGGGAGGCGCTCAAAACAAAACTGAAATCCAATGCATATAAATATTATTTACGGTTCTTGCGGCCCCTCTTTTCACGCTCATAACGATTGGCCTCGGCACCTTCCTCGTTTTGAATGCGATCGGTGAGTTTCTGCAGCATGGTGTGGTACTCGGACGCATCCTTGCGTTTCTCAGTGAGACGCTGTCTGGTCTCAAACTCGGCATCGCGACGGATCTCCTTGAGGGTACTCTTGCGCTCACGCTTGAGCTCGCTCCGTAGCTTGGCAGCCTCGCGGTTGTCCTCGTCCATGTTGCGGAACCTGGCCTCGGGGTTGTAGTTGTCGTCAAACTGAGGAGCCTGAGTGACAATACCCACGGGACGCAGCTCCTGCAGACGCAGGGGTACACGCTCAGCAACGAAGAACTTGAGTTTCTTGCTCAGCTTGGACACGAGGGCGTCCTTGAGCGGGTGCACCGGCAGGCTCTCGAGCACAACCACAAACGGCTCAAAGATCTCCTTGTAGGCCTCATTAGTCTTCCAAAGCTCGGCAGCTGTGTCCAGAGTGTGCAGGGCCTCAACAACGAGCCGGTCGGTCGACTGCTCAGTGCTGACCGACATGGGCTCGCGCTCAACGCTGGCAAACTCACCGCTCAACTCAAGCTTGTGTTTGGCCAAGCGCACCAAGTGCTGTGCTTGGGATGAAGACCCACAGGATGCAAAGAGACGCAGCAAAAATGCCGAGACCTCGGGGATGTAGCGCTTGGACACACGCTGGTACATGAGCACTGTTTGGCACAAAAAGATGCTCGATTTAAGGTTTGCATAGTCCACGTCCTCAAACAGCTTTTGGGTAATGACAAGGGTGGCAGCGTTGGCAACCAGGTGCCACTGGTCCGAGGTTGAGAACAGGGCGCCAATCAGGGCAAACATGTACAGATCGCTGGTTTTGAGCACAGGGCGCTGGTGGATCTTGTCGACCTGAGCCCGGAAAAATGTGCCAAACTGCTCCTCATAAGTCTCTGCGTGCTTGCGCACGAGGGTCAGCACCGTTTGGAAATGTTGAGCATTGTGGGTAGCGTAGAGGCAGCACAGCTGCAACAAGTGGCCACGACGAGCCTTGTTACCCTCACCCTTGGAAGGATCACACAGCTGGAACAAGCGCTTGAGCTCCTTGGCAGGAGACTCGTGGATGGCATCTTTGAGGGCACCCAAAGTGGTGGGGATTTGCGAGGTTTCGACCTGCTCCTCGAGCTCCTCGCTTTCGGCCTCAGAGTCTGTGGCAATGTTCTCGTGCAAACCGAAAAGCTCGGCATCGTTCTCGGCCTGAGCAGAGCCCAGATCATCGCCCTCGAGGCGCTGCAGGCGAGCTGCTTCCTGAGCCTTCTTCTTCTCCTCAGCCTCCTTTTCAAGCTCCTCAGCAGTCTTTGTGCGGTTGTCAGGGACAGCACGGCGATCAAAGGCCATCTCGCGGATCCGCTGGTCATACTCGAGATCGTTGGTCCGGGCAGCAGGAGTGTTGCTCTGGTCAAACTCTTGCAAATCAGCCATGAGGGCACTGAACGCCTCGGGGTCATTGAGGTCCTCGACCATCCCCTCGAGCTCGGCCTTTTCTGATTGGCGAGCAGCCTTGTGCATCTTTGACTTTTGAATGATTTCTTGCATCACCTCGTGCTTGGACTTTTTACGGCTGGGCTCCTCGGCCTCTTCGTCGCTTCCCTCACCCTCGAAATCACGGGCACGGGGCTTGGAGAGAGCTTGGCCTTCTTCTTCCTGCAAATCGGGCTCGTTGAAGTCGTCGAAATGGTCAAACGCCAGAGCATGGCCGGCATGGGTGAGCACCTCATTATCGTCCTCATCCTCGAGACTAAAGTTGTTGCGAGTTTGCTTGAGGCGTTCCTTGGCATAACGTGCAACCATGCGGTCCTCTTCGGTCATAGTTTTGTCGTTTTCTCCGAACCGGCGATCAAGAAGACCTCCCACGCGGTTACGGATACGCTTTTGGGCATCGTAGGCCTTTTGCCGTTGCTTCTCAGAAATGGACTTTGAGGCTGTGGTGTTGCTCTTTTGGCTGGCCTGGCCTACAGTCTGGAATTTCTGGCGAGTCGACTTTGTGTCAAACGGGTTGTATCCTTGCCTGATAGCATCTAGGGCCTTGCGGTCACGCTCGCGGCGGTCCTTGTGGTTTTGCCCCGCCTTTGGCTTTTTCTTTTGGCTCTGGAGGAGCTCGCTTTTGCGCAGATCCGACTTGAAATTTTTCAAAAGCGATCCGCCCATTACAAATTTTTTTGGCAGGGAGGGTTTATAGGATCTGGGGTAGAGGGAGAGAGGGAGGGTGGTGCAGGTAGGGCAGGAACCAGGGGTGCTGCGAGCGAACTGCGAGTGAAAAATAGATATTTAGCCTAGTCTAGTTATTGTGCGACGCTCCAAACCGACTCAGCTGGGAGACGTCTCTATGTACAGTGCTGAGCAGCCCGGCTGCTCTTGCGCGCCTGATCGCCTTCGCGAGCTTGCGCTGGGAGGTGCCCTTGAGGCCGAGCTCGTGTGACGGCAAGATCTTGCCGTTTGCGGTGATGTACTGCGACAACAGTGCGGGCGACGTCCACAAATCGAGCGGGTTTACGTTGTGCTTGACAAACTGGTCGACTTTGGGGGCCTGGCGGGCGTACACCGAGGCCTTTGCGGCCTTGATGTTGCCGAGACCAAAGTCTGCCGGCTCGTAAGTTGTGTTTTGGGGGCGCGACAGCTTGGTCGGCCAGAAACGAGGATGAATGGTGTTCTCGGCCGGCTGGCTTACGGCGTGTTTGAGGGACACGAGATGGTCCACACGGGGCGCGGGAGTCTTCCAGACATCCTTTGCGGCCTTGGGAGCCGCTGGTTTCTCGGCGTTTAGGAGCCTACGGCCGGTACTGAAAAGTCTCGACATGGTCAGTCAGCTTGGGAGCGCAGGTCCCAGAGTCCTAGAGAGAGGTTGGAGGGTGGGGGGTGGTACGAGCTAGACTCGCTGGCGAATTGTGCACCACGAGCGGGGATGTCAGAGAAGAGACCACAGGGGAGATAAATAATAGCCAGTGTGTGACTATCTGGGTTTATGTAGTTGAGAGAAGTCCTCACTGTATCTAGTTTATATAAATAGAAACCCCACAGGGCACAGGCTAGATCTACTGGACACAGGTGAGGCTCAACTTTGAGAGAATAATTTATAGCTCGGTGAAACTGACAAGCGGGGGTTGGGGGTCAAGCTCACGTTGGAGCTCATCGCTGGCGCACCATACAAGAGACTTGTCACTCTTGACTGCGGCAAAGACTACTTGCCGATTGGCCTGGAGTCGCTCGGTGCAAAAACGGAGGTTTTGGGGATCCTTGGCGATGGCCGCCATGGCCACCTCGGGGTCACCCTGGAGCTCGTTAGATATCGCAGTAAAATTCTCGGACCACTTCTCAAAATGCGCAAGCACAACTTGCTTGTCGCCCTGAAGCCGCCTCGAGCAGTGAATTAGTGCATCAGGGCGGGTAGAGACGCATTTGAGGACAAACTCCTTGTTGTCCTGGAGCCTGGGCGAGGCGTAAAGGATTGTGCGCCCACCCGCGTTAGCCACGCTCATCATGAAGGCGTCGTCCATCCAGATGTTAAATGTGGCAAAATCCAGCCCGAACTTGACGCGTGCCGCATAGCGTAACAGCTGGAGGTTGTTGATTTTGTAGTAGAGAGGACTCCTCGATGCTCGGTAAATTCCGTTGGTCTCGGTCAGAACGCCGGCTTGGGTGTACAGTGAGAAGTCGTTAAACACCGCGAGAGTGACTGCTGGGTGCCTCCACGTAGCAAAGTTGAAGTCTCCGCAAAACACAGACTCGACGGGACTCATGGCTGCCTTGAGCTCAAGGTAATGGGCAGAGATGTTATTCTCAACCTCGTGCACGTCCAAGATCGCCCAAATGCGGTCACTCATGAAGAGCTCATGGAAGCGCTTGTTGACGAGGGCCAGTCGTAAATAGAATTGGGGGACAGGCCGGTCTTCAGTGAAACAAAGCTCATTGATTTTGAGCAGTATATGGAGAGGTAGCTCACTCAAATTTTTAGGTAGGGCCATGTGGAGAAAGAGAGGGCCGGCGGGGCGGGCCCAGATGTTAAGATGATGTGAGGGGGCGCATAAGCGCGAAGACGAGCGGGTGCATTTAGGGTGTGAGAGAGATTATATTCTACGTCCTTAGTTGTACTTTGAGATCAAAAACCGCGTACTAGGAAAGCATGCATGTGATCCATGCGGCCTGCATGATGCATGCACACTCGAGCTGCACAAGATTCAGCGTTAGTAGTCCGAAGCGGTAATTAAAGTAATTTAGAAATCAGGGAAATAGCTCGTGTAAGGGTCCTCGCCCTGCATTCCCGAGTAATCGAGTTCAGGTTCAGGGTAAAACTCAAACTGAGAAGTGTCACCCACGCCGCTCTGGATAGGAGGCTCATAAGGGGTCTCAATCTCGCGAGCAAGCAGCTTGTCCCACTGAGTGGCTGCGAACCATGGGTGAGCCTTGATATCGTTGGCACCCCCGCTCAAGTTACCAAGGCGCTTGGACAGGTCTTTTGTAATTAGTTGCTGGAGCAGATCGACGCTGTCCGGCTGGAGGTACGCGGGGTACTGGATCTCGCCGTGCATGATTTTTTCGTAGGTCTTGACGTGCGAATTGGAGTAGAAAGGCGTGTACCCGGTCAGCATTTCAAAGATCAGGACCCCCAAGGACCACCAATCGACGCTCTTGTTGTAAGGTTTGGAGGCCACCACCTCGGGCGCAATATAGTCTGGCGTGCCGCACAAGGTCCAGGTGACGTCCGGCACGTACTTTGCAAAACCAAAATCAGTGATCTTGATGTGCCCGTTCTTGTCCAGCAGAATATTTTCGGGCTTGAGGTCACGGTACACAATGCCCAGCGAGTGGAGGTACTCAATGGCAAGGACAACCTCCGCGGCGTAAAATTTCGCCACCGGGCTCGGGAACCGGCGACTCTTCCGCAGCAGCGAAAACAGCTCGCCGCCCTCAATGTAGTCCATCACCATAAAGAGGTACTCTGGGTTCTGGAAGGTGCCCCATAACCTGATAAAGAACGGGAATTGGACCGACTTGAGCACCTTGCGCTCGTCGTTTGTGTGGTTGACCTGCTTCATGCGCACGACTTGCGACTTTTGCAGCGTCTTGATTGCGTAGAACCGGTGGTTGTGGACGCTGCGCACGAGATGCACGCGGCCAAACGAGCCGGTGCCAAGCGTTCTCAGCAATTGAAAGTCCTGCAGCGAGTACTTGCCCCGGGTCGTCAGGTCTTGGCTCATATAAAAAATCTGGCGAAGTCTTTAAGGCGGACGAAAAGGGCAATGACAAACGTTCCCGTTTTGGGGAGGCTGGCTGTGCGGTGATGGTAAGCATGGAGCAACGGATGACCTGCAGGTCAAACGTGGGGAAGCGCCAACGGCCGACAAATGTGGGCAAGGATCCCTTGTGGTTTTCGCCCATTGCGGTGCTTGTTTAGGCAGTATCGAAAAGTGCGTGATCCGGCATTAGCCACCATCTAGCGCCGTTTAATGTACTTTTTTCAGCTAATAATCTTCATACTAATACTATCCACCGACAAACCAAGAAAACTCAGCCATTGAGCTCTCACACCATGCACACTGTTGGAGGCCATTGAGCTCCGAGGCAAGGTCCGAGGTCACATGTGATTGGTGTGATCGTTCTCGGTCGAGACCTAACCACATAATTCAATACATAAAAGAGCCATAAACTGACCGAATGAAATTTCAGGTAAACTCCTCCGCTCTCCCTTCCCCATAAACCCATATCGCTCACTAACCATGAACAACTGGCTGGTCGAAAATACCCGCCAAATTGAGCAGCTTGAGAGCGCTGTGCGCACCCTTACGACCTTTGTTCCTGGCCAGCTCCAACAAATCGAAGTTTTGAGCGAGGCAAGCAACGCCGCGATCCAGGGATTGGCTGGCTGGCACGACGCGGCCGTCGTGGCTTTCCTCAGGGAGAAGCGGCCTGAGCTCGTGACCGCGCACTCCAAATACATTGAGCACGCAAACAAGAGCTCATTGTACGTTGGATGCGCGACCGGCGTGGCCACACTGCGCGCTACAGAGCTCTTGGTCGAGATGGTTGCCCGGCAAAAACGCGGCGAGACTGGCCGCTGGAAGGCTATTCTCGGCATTGAGAGTACTAAAGTGGTCCTAAAGCTGGGAGCTCTGTTTGCTTTGAGGCGCCCACTCGCACACAGCCTGAGTTACGAACAGAATTTGACCCCGGACGAGATTGAGGCCCTGGTGGCCGAGCAGCCGCCCATACTCGAGGACGTGCTTCCACGCTCGAAAAAGACTCTACCACTCGTTACCAATGCTTCTGCACGCCTCAGCGAGTCGGTGCTCAGGGCAGACAGCGTGCTGCGACCCGAGCAGCTGCTCAAGCCGCTCTCTGGCCTCGGGCTCGCGGCCGAGCTACTCAGTATCTTTAGGCCACTGATTTATGCGTTGTTGGCGTACCGCTACCGCCGGCAGAAAACCTGGAAGCCCTGGGTTTTGGGTCTGCTTGTCGAGTTCCTTGGGAGGCAGTTCACCGCCAAAGTGCTGGCACTGCGGGGCATGCGGCACGCCACGTCACTTGAGCGCGACCAGCTGAGCTCGAAATCGGCGAGCCTCAAATGGTGGGCCCTGAGGGGCGAGTTTTACAGCCGGATCACCCGGCCGCTCGTGGCAGGCGTCGCCAACCGCTTGGACCGCGTGCCGATTGTGCGGCTTTTGGGGCTGCTCATCAGCGACTCGCTTTATTTGTGGGACGATTTTTACTTTTCGAGCGCCAACGCTTAGCGTGGCAGTGTACTCTTTATACTCTATAACTTTAGCTCGGAGCCGCCAAGGCACCCCTTGAGCACTGCTCAAGGCTTGACATCAGAGTCGCCCGTGCGGCCCCATTTGTCGACCGTAGGCTTGTAGCTAATAATGCGATCCATCAGCTTTTTAGGGTCGCTCTCAACAATGATCATATCCTTGTGCTCCTGGCGCAAGAACCCGGCACTAACCATCTGGTCGGTCATGGCCACCAGCGAGTCATAGTAGCCATTGATGTTGAGAATAGCGCAGGGCTTGCGGTGAATACCGAGCTGGGCCCACGTCCACTGCTCATAGATCTCCTCAAGAGTGCCAATTCCGCCAGGAAGAACCACAAAGGCATCGCTCAGCTCGGCCATGCGTTCCTTGCGCACGTGCATGTTGGGCACGACCTCGAGCGAGGTGAGGCCGTGGTGGCCGATTTCTTTGTTGACCAGCGCTTCAGGGATAACACCCGTGACCTTGGCACCGGCCGCGAGAGAGGCGTCTGCGACGGCGCCCATGAGGCCGACGTTTCCGCCGCCGTAGACGAGATCGAACCCGTTCGAGCCGAGGTAGGTGCCAAAGGTGCGGGCAATTTCAATGTAGCTTGGGTCGTTGCCACTGGAAGATCCACAGAATACAGCTACTTTCATGTAAGAGATTGGCTCGTTGGGCACGTGGGTCCGAGACTAGAGGTGTGCGAAGCCTCATGAAAAATTACCATGTGCGCTAAGCCTACTGTACTATAAGAATTGAGTGATTTTTCACCAAATTTCACGCCAGTTCCAGTATATCGACCCCCCCTAAAAAACCACCCTCCCCATATTACCCCTCGAGGATCACCCTCGCTGACATGCACACCCTCGAGACCTTGGTGGAGCAGCTCCAAGGAGACCTGCCCGACGACGCGGTGCTCACCCAAATGCACCACCAGCTGGGCGAGCTTGCGTCCTCGGCCCAAACGAGTATCCAGGCGCTGGATCGCCAGCTCGATAAGCTCTCAAAAACGCGCACCGCTGTCTCGGCCGAACTAGCCAAACGCCGCGAGCAGCCCGTGGAAAATGGCGTCAAGGCCGAGTCGCTCGACATTGACGTCCCAAAAAGGTTTGTGCCCAACCCCAAATCGGAGTTTGTGAACGCTCAGTTCATGCCCATCGATAAGCTGGGTCTTTTTGAGGAGGAAGAGGGCGACGAGGGCATTAAAAAGAAGCTGGGGGTCGTGTCGTACCCTCAATCAAACCTGATGGACATGTTGCCTGGGCCCTACCCCGACGACGACTTCTCCAAGGCGACGACCCAGAACCAGGTCCAGTTCAGCACATTTTGGACGTTTTTGGAGCCCTATTTCCGCAATTTCACAGAGGAGGACCTCAGCTTTTTCCAGCAAAAGGCCATCGGGCTCGAAGCAGTGAATTTTGGCCGCGCCTTGTCGCCGTACGTTATCCCTCCCCTCGGCCCCATTTACACTGATCAGTGGGCGGAGGAGGACGGTCCCGCCAATTATCACGTACAGCCGCCCCCTGTGGCCACCTCGGTGCAACAGTACACAGCCTCGGGGTCCCTCAACCAGCTGAGTGACGAGAACTTGAGTGTGGGCAAAGTGATGCTTGGACCGCTTGGCGCGCGCCTAATGGGCGCGATTTTACCCGAAGATGAGGACGAGGCGTTTGTTCCCAGCTGCGCGAGCGAGCTGCCCCAGGCCCCGCTCGTCAAAGAGAAGCACCCCTTTGCGTCGTTCGCCATGCTCGAGGACCGCCTCAGGCGCGAGTTCCACTACGTCGGCTTGGTCGACGTGGGCCTCCTTCATAAAGCTCAAGAACTGCGGAACGAGTTCAAGCTGGCAGTGGACGTGGAAGACGATACGGACATTGACTGGGTCAACATGACCGAGGACGACGAGATTTGCCGCGAAATGCGCAAGCTCCAGAAGGATCTCAAACGCGTCAGCGCCCAAAATAAAAAGTACAAGCGCAGGCTGCTGCCCCACATTGAGGAGCAGATGGCCTGGCAGGAGTACTCGTCCATTCTCGAAGACCTCGACAAGCAGGTGGACCAGGCCTATTTGCGGCGCCTCAGGGTCCCAAAGGCCAAAAAACAAATCAAAAAGGAAGGCTTTGACACGCCGCCGCCGGCAACGCCCAAGTTTGTCGACCAGAAACCGGCTGTGCAGGCGCTGCTCGAGAAACGCGAGCGGTGGGTCCGCAAGATCGGATCGGTGTTCCCGCCGCAGCACCTGATGCTCCGGTCGCATGAAACCAACAAGTTTGATGGTGACGACTCGGACGAGGAGATGGAGGAGTAGAATTATTTATTAGAAACTAGTTTGACGGGGGTGGCCCACATGGGGCCAGGGCTCAATGGGTCAAGCGGCGTCGCATAGGGGCGGAGTGGAAGACCTATGGAGAAGCTAGCGCAGATATATGGCAGGGTGTAGTAACAAGAAAACGCTTGAATTTATACAACTGCGCTTCGTCCAAGAAAAATAAATAATTTAGCTACACATTGGCCACCCCGCAGCAGGGGCAGCGCCCCTCGTACTCTTTCTTGCCCTGATTGCGCGTGATTCTCTCGCGCGAATGCTGAAACCACGTTTGGACTTGTTTAAAAGTGAGCCCAGTCTCTTCAGCCAGCCCCTTCTTTTTGTCGGCACTGGGATGGGGATATTCCATATTGGCGTGCAGCCATGCAAAAAGAGGAGTTCTTTTCTCGGTAGGTAGTTCTTTCTGGGCTGCCAGCCCTGTCCTTCTTCGTTGGTCAGTGAACCACATGTGCACCTGCTTGGCGCTCAGCCCAGTGTCGCTCTCTAGTCGCTGCTTCTCACCTGCGCTGGGGTAAATATTCTCTTCAAACGACGCGCACAGCGTCGCAATTTGATCAGGATCAAAATTGCGGTTTGAAGCCAGTTCATTGCTGCATCGAGCGTCCCTGAACCACTTATCGACCTGCTGTAAAGTTTTGCCGGTCTCGTGGGCCAGGCGCTTCTTTTCTCCGAGGCTGGGATATGGATGATCGCGGTGCGCAGTGAGCCACTCTTTGAGAACGTCCCTGTGCGAGCTAACTCTCCAGGCCATGGCCTGCTCGAGAGTAGGATCGGGATTGTAGCGGTGGAAGTCCTTTATCCAAACACGGACCTGGTTGGTCGTGAGCCCCGCTGCCTGGGCGACTGGCTCCAACTTCTCCGCGGGAAGGCTTCGAGTACCAAGGTTATTGCAAATCAAAGCGCGAATGTGGTCTTTCTGTTGCTCTGTGTAAGGCACGACCTTTCTGTTGGTGCCAGGTGAACTTGGCCGGGCTTCATTCTGACTTGCTTGCAGTCTAGATCTTTTCCGAGGCGGCTCCTCGTCCAGCACTTCGGGCAGGTCTGGCGCCTCCGGTTCCAGCTCGAAACCAGAGTCTACTGACTCGTCCTGCTCGTATCCTTCGCTCAGCTCGCCCACATCAAACTCATCTCGTCCGCCAAGCTCGCTCAGCGTGACAGTCTCGTCCACCTCTTCCAGATCAAGTAGCTCGCTGTCTGGCCATTCGGACTCGGACTCGTTGACGTCCAGATCTTGAGGCTCTTGTGGCTCGCTCTCGGCCTCAGAGCTTTGTTCGACCGGGGCCACCGACTGGGCATCGGGTTGGGCCTCAGTTGTGGCCTTGGGCTGGGACTCTGGTTTGTCTTTACGCTTCCAGTTCTTGCTCCATTCACCCAGGAGCTGCTGCCAGAGGTCGTTGCGGCGTTCCTCAGCGGCTACCAGAAGCTGTCTCAAGAGCACGTCTCGGCGTTCCTGAGCGGCTGCCAGAGCCTCACCATTGCCCTTGCCCTCGCGGGCTTTCAGCTCCAGGAGCTCACGCTCAGAGTCGAGCCACGTCTTATGGAGGAAATCTATCCTTGTGGCTGTTGGGGCACTGCTCTTGCTATTTTTTAGTCGCTCGTCTTGCGTGCCCTCGGGGTCCAGGTTGTTGACGCCCTGGGCGTCTGCCTCTTGAGCTTTCTGGGAGCTTTGCAGCGAAATTTTAGCTGTTCAGTTTAGGTTATGGGCACTGCACTGCTTCAAGGGCACTTGAGACACTTGAATCTGGTAAGCGTGGACTGAGCATTTCGAGGGTGCTTTTCAATGGATTGAGAAGATTGATGAGAAGACTGATTGAGTTTAACTTAATTATTAGAGCGTAACTAGTGTAATGCCCAGAGCGAAGCTCATTTAGTACAAAGTTCGGGCCATTTGAGGTTTCCAGGCTCGGTGAGGTACGGTAATGTGGTACCACGGGCAGCGACTCCAGGCTTATCTATATATGTTTAATTATACCAATTGCCCTGACTGCCATGCCCTGGATGCCGCAATGGCCCCACTTGCCATTCCCCATCAGTCTCATCATCACCTCCCAACACCCACCACCACCTAGCCATCACTAATGCTCTTGGGACTGCTGTCGCTGGCGGCGGCAATCACAGTCACTAGCCAAGACTTTGACGGCAAACTAGTGAATTACCAGCACCTCAAGGTCGACAATCAAAACTTCGCGGACGAGACGGTGCTTGTATGGACCACCAAGGGCGACCTGTGGGTGTCGCACTCCCAGGGCTCTGAGTGGGCCATGCAGGGCTCGCTAGGCAAGGTAACGCGGGTTTACCCCCACCCCTTTGCCAATGAGCGCGTTTACATCTACAACAGTGACCGCTCGATCTTTTACAGCGACAATCACGCTCGCAGCTTTAGGGAGCTGAGGGTGCCCGGCGTGCCCGATTACCTGGGTTCCACGCTCGAATTCAACAAGCAGGACCCCAATTACATGTTGTTGCACACTATCGACGAGTGCGACGGCCTCCCTGAGGACTGTACACGTACCGCTTGGTACACCAAGGACGCCGGCAGTTCTTGGTTGAAACTCAACAGCAACGTGCAGTCGTGCCGGTTTGTGACCGAGCTCGTCAAGCAAACCGGCCGCGACATGGTGTTTTGCAACGAGGTCGACGAAGAGACCTCCGTTCAGCGGCTCGTCTCGTCCAACGATTATTTCCGCACAAAAAAGACCCATTTTGACTCGATTGTGGGCATGGCGCTCGACGCACCGTTTCTTATTGTTGCTGCCTACAACGACAATAACGACTTGATCTCGTACGTGACCCTCGACGGCGAGATTTTCGCGCCTGCCAACTTCCCCGGCGACATCAAGCTGAGCCACGACGTGGGGTACACAGTGATCGACACGAGCACCCAGACGTTGTTTATGGACGTTACCAGTAAGCGCAGCTTTGGCGATATCGTCAAAAGCAATGCCAATGGCACCGATTTCACCACCATTCTCAAGGGCGTCAACCGCAGCCCGCACGGCTACGTCGACTTTGAGAAAGTGAGTATTGAGGGTGTGGCGTTCGCCAATGTGGTTGATAATGCCGACGATGTGCTTGGTGGCAGCGGCAAGATCATCAAGAGCCGGATCAGCCACTCGGACGGTGCGTTTTGGGACCCCCTGGCGGCCCCTGACGGAGAGTGTTCCAGCAAGGATTGCTCGCTTCATTTGCACGGGTACACCGAGCGTTACGATACGCGCAACACTCCCGACAGCCCCAGCGCTGTGGGCCTGATCATTTCCACCGGAAACGTCGGCGACTCTTTGCTGCCCATCTCGGAGGCTTCGACCTATTTGAGCGGCGACGCCGGCATCTCGTGGACCAAAATCGCCTCAGAGCCCCTCATTTGGGAGTACGGTGACTCTGGCTCGATCATTGTGACTGCGCGCACGGGTGATTTGACCGATACCATCAACTACTCTCTTGACGAGGGCCAGACCTGGACCGAGTACAAGTTTAGCGAGACGCCCGTGCAAATCCTGAACCTGGCAAATATTCCCAGCGACACCTCGCGGAAATTTTTGGTATTTACCCGCGGCCCCCAGGCGCGCGGCGACGCCACCACCGCCTTTTCGATCGCCTTTGATACGCCGCGGGTCTGCGTCTTCGATGACTTTACGCAGTGGACGCCGAGCCACCCGCACTTCAAGGACTCCAAGGGGTGCCTGTTTGGCCACCAGTTGGAGTACATGCGCAAGAAAATCGATGCCGACTGCACGCCGGGCAAGATGACCTTTGGCGACAGGTTTGGCGACAAGCCGCTCGGCACGCCCAACATCAAGACCCACAACTGCGAGTGCACTGCTCAGGACTTTGAGTGCGACTACAACCACCAGCGTGCCGCCGACGGAACGTGCAAGCTCATCCAGGGCCTTACCGTGCCGACCCAAGCCGAGCAGTGCGCCAACGGCGGCATCTTTTGGCGCGAGATCACGGGGTACAGACGTATTGCCATTGACACGTGCCGTGACGGCGAGGAGCTTGGCCCCAAGGAGTACTTCCCTTGCCCTGGAATGGAAGAGGAGTTCAAGAAACACTTTGCCGGCGGCGCGCCTGGCGGTGGTCCCCCGCCGCGGTTCGGGGGACCCGTGTTTGCCACTGCGTTCCAGCTGTTTGCCGCCTCCTGTTTTATCGCGATTGGTGCTCTGGTGCTTGCCGCGTACCTGCAAAAGAGTGGCCGCATCCAGCTCGACGAGGGCGAGCGCCGCGGCCGCTGGCTCGCTGCCGGGGTGGGCGCGCTGGCGTTTGTGAGCTCGCAGATCAAGGAGGTGGCTGATCGCCTACTAGGGTCTGTGGAGACGCGGTTTGCGTCGTCGCGCGGCGTCTACGCGCGCCTCGACGACGAGGAGCGGTCGCGCATCCTCAGCGAACATCTGAGCGACGACGAGATGGATAACGAAGAGCTCGAATTGTACAGTGATTAGTTTATGAAATATTGAATGCATGGGGGTGCCTAGGTGGTCGAGTGGGGGACCAGAGGGGGGGCTCGCCGAGGGCCCTTGGGACACATTTGTGGGTACCCCCTAAATTATAAAAGGGGCGGGTCGTCCCGGATCTGACATGCCCCAAATTTCCTCAAGAGTTTCACATAGGCCAAGCTTTAAGACAATGCTGTTGCAAGCCACGGGCGCGCCGGTGCCTGTCTCTCCAGTGGAACCACCCCACCCCAGCCCTCCAAGGACACCACCCAACCCTCCGTCCAAACCGGGCAACCAGGACAACAGTAAGGGTACACACAGCACTCTGGGCGACATCAAACTACTAGATGCGTGGCTTGCTGTAGAGCTGGAGGTCTTGGACCTGAAAAAGCGCGAGCGCGAGGGCGAGGCTAATGGCGACGCTCTGAGGGACGCCAAGAAGCGTAGTCGTATGCTATGGAGGCAGGTACTGGGTATGTGGAAGCTCGATAAACTTACAAAGGTGAAGCGCAAGTCCAAGGCCAGGAAAAAGCGCGGGCAGGGGGCCCCAGTCGAGCAGGTCGAGCAGGACCCACACGATCATAATTTCGGCTCGCTGGACGAGATGAGCAATTCTGAACTCCAAATGACAGAGGAGCCACCTTGCAAAAAGCCTCGTTTGGGGGCCAATCCCGGAAGTAAGCCTCCCTTCGAGTGCCAAGCAAGTGCACAAATGGTTTGCGCACAGACGTCAAACCGAGCCAAAGAGCACCCCCCGTATAGTAGGTCACCCTACTGTATGCGTGGTTCCATGATCACATGGACGACCCGCCATCCGCCCCTGCAGGTAGGAACGGGGCGCTGAGGCACCGACCACTAGAATACATATAGGACACAATTTCCTCTTAATCTATACTCAAGCTATACAAATAAGCCAACATATACTTTAAAACTTTTCGACTATATGGGTTAAACTGGGACCTCTTTGGTATCCTTTCGTGCACTTGGGGTGGTTCAAGGCATACCGGGGCACCCCCAGTGGGTGCTCGGATAAGCACAATTTCTATTCTAGCCTTGGCTTTTTGTGAATTTCGCGGATTCCGCCCTTGATAAATGCCAATTGATGCTTTTTGTCAACATACTCAAACGCCAGTGGGTTTGACATTATCGCAGCAGACGCAATCTTCCAATCGGCTTTCAAGTCCGGGCTCGCAAACTGTACAGCATTTCCATCACTCTGCACTGCCAGCATCACGAGGTCGAAATTGTTTTGTAGGTCCTCGGAGCAGAATTCCAGCTGAGAAGGGTCCTTGGAAACAGCAAGAGTGGCCACTTCCAGGTCATTCCTTAGTGTTTCGGAAGCCCATTCAAACCCTTTATTCCATCTTTCGATAGCTGCAAGCACAACTTGGCGGTCATTTTTAAGGTCATTTGCGCAGCGGTAAAGAGCATCTGTGTTGCCGTTCAACGATTTAAGAACAAGATCCTTGTCCCCCTTGAGAGCTTCAGAGGCATAGAACATGGTAGAGACACCCTTCCCACAAACTTCCCATAGGAAGTCGCGATCAGTTTTGAGATCTGCAGTTGCGTACACCAGACCGCTCAGCGCCCTGCACGCGTACATGAGTAGTTCTACATCTGTTTGCGTGCCTTTAAGGCATTCGTATGGAGGCTTGGCGTGGCGGTGACGAGACGAAATGATAAATGCTCGAGTGTAAAGCGACAAGCGGTTGAACTGCTCCAGCGTCAAGGTCGGGTGCAACCACTTGTCAAAGTCAAAGCCGCCGCAAATTTCAATCTCGTGCGCGCGCATTTGCTGCTTTTTGTCGAGATAATGACGAGAAATGTCCCGCTTGACCTCATGTACATCCAGTTGTCTCCAGACAGTGTCGCTCATGAAAAACTGGTGAAAGTGCTTGTTGACTAGCGCCAGTCGCATATAAAGCTGGGGAACAGGTAAATCATGGCTGTTGTAGTAGAATGCTTTCTCGATAAGATGCAACAGCTCTGGGGAGAGCTGACCAAGGCCATCTGCCATGGTGCTGAGTTGTGCTTGCCAGTAGGGAAGATTTATAGAGCCTTATTTTTAGAGTTGCCGGGAAATGCTTCAGGTGAAGATAGTTCATCCTGCTTCAAATAGATGTGCCCCAGCACATTGTGTCCCAGCACATTCCAGGGTACCCACAACTCCCTCGAACTCAGCCAGGGACGCGGAATACTGGCCCCCCCAGGCAATCCTCGGGACACCCGCGGCATAAACAGAGTTTTATTTTATCTAACAGTTTAGAAACGCATGGACGACATGTCGTTGCGGATGCGCAAGTAGTCGGGCAGGTCGCCGATGGGGCCCATGGCGGCGATGGCCAAGTCGCGGTCCCACAGGTACTTGTCGGCAAAGTTGGTGACGTCCTTGAGGGTGATGGCGTCGATGGTGCGCTCGATCTCGGCGGCGTTCTGGTAGCGGCCGGTGGTGACGAGCTGGCGGCCAATGTCCTCGGCGACGGCGGTGGTGCCGTCAAGCGAGAGCAGCAGGCTGGCCTTGAGCTGGGCCTTGGCGCGCTCGACCTCGGCGGCGGTCACGTGCGTGCTGAGGCGGTTCCACTGCTTGAGGGTGAAGTGCACAAGGTCGCTGATGTGCTCCTTGTTCTCGGTGACAAGGTAGATACCCCAGAGACCGGTGTCGGCGTAGGAGGTGCTGAAGCTCATGAAGCTGTTGGCCAAGTGGTTCTGGGCCACGAGCGAGCTGAGCTTCGAGCTCTGGTTGTTGGCAGTACCGGCGGTGCGGTCCCAGGAGCCAATGACGGCCTGGGCCACGAGGGCGGGGTAGTAGTCGGGGGAGTCCCACGAGACACCCTCGACGGCAAGAGCAATGTGAGCGGCGGGCAAGGTGTCGTCGCGGAGGCGGACCTCGGAGCCAATGAACTGCGACTTGTCGCCGTCCTCGATCGAGCCGCGGCCGGGCACGTAGTTGGCCTGGCCCTCGGGCAGGGCGCCAAAGTGCTGCTCAGCGAGCTGCACGAGCGACTGGTGCTCAACGGCACCAACACCAACAAGAACCATGCGGTTGGCGTGGTAGTTGTTCTTGATGTAGTCCTTGAGCTCCTTGGAGGTAATCTCCTCAATGTTGCGCTGGGGGCCCAAAATGGTGCGGCCGAGGGGCTGGCCCTGGAACGCAACGGCGTGGAGGTGGTCAAACACAACCTCGTCGTACATCTTGTCGATCTCCTCCGACTCGCGGATGATCACGTCACGTTCGCGCTCGACGGCCTTCTCCTCCAGCTTGGACTTGGTCAAAATGTCGCTCAAGATGTCAACAGTTTTGGGGACGTCCTGCTTGAGGCTCTTGGCGTAAAACACAGTGTTCTCGCGCGAGGTGTAGGCATTAAGGTGGCCGCCCATGTTCTCGACCTCGAGCTCAATGTCGTGCTGCGAGCGCTTTTGAGTGCCCTTGAAGCTGAGGTGCTCCAAAAAGTGCGCAGTTCCGTTGTTGAACTCGTTTTCGGCGCGCGAGCCGGCGTCGATCCAGACACCCACGGTGGCGGCCTCGGCGCCGGGCGTCGACTCGCTGGCCACGGTGAGACCGTTCTTGAGGGTGGTTACCTTCATTGCGGGCGCATTGTAGTTGAATGTGCTCACTGAACGAGCAAGACGCACACTGCGAAGAGATCTCAGCATTGGAGAGTAAGCAGATGTGTGATTGGTTTATGTTCTAGGGTCACGTGGTCAGCGTCGTCGGGCCACCTGGTTGAGGCTCTCGTTTTTGCAGAGAAATAAATATATACAAAATAAGGGAGGTGGGGTGAACCACCCTGGGAGTGTTTTGCTAAATTTTGAGCCTGGTGCACCGAGGGAAGAGGGAGCCTGAGGAGCCCTCTTCGCCGTCCTCTAGGCTCTACCGGGTGTAATCCCCGAGCACGCTGGCGCCCCAAGCTCCCTTATCGAACGAGGCTTCAGGGGTACTAACCCGTACTCTAAACGGTTCGGGCTTTTCCTCGGGCTGTGTGTCCTGAGTGCTCACCTTAATTGTCGTCGGAGGTAGTCGCAGCATGTCAGCGGAGGGCGAGGGGGAGAGGCTGTATACCGGATCAATCTCACTTTGAGCAATTCCACAATTCAAGTTTGGCTAAAAAAAAAACCAAGGTCACTTGACTCCCCCCGAGCCCATTTTGGCCAATCACAAAAACCCAATTCGCCGCGATTACCTCACATGCTCTCCTCCAGAATCGGACTGGGTGCCCGTTTGGGTGCTCGTGCTGCGCGCCCTGTGGTGGCTCCTAGCGCCCCTCGCATTATCACTGCCAAGCGTACCATCCTCGAGGGCTGGGGTGTGCCCCAACCCCCTGGAAACATCGTTGGCACCGTCAACGAGGCCGTCAAGGTCCCCAGCCCCAATGCGGCTCACGGCTCCTACCACTGGGATTTCGAGCGTTTGATTGCGGTTGGTCTTGTCCCTTTGACCGTGCTGCCCCTTGCTACCGGCTCGCTGGCCCCCAGCGTCGACGCGCTCTTTGGCGGTTTGCTCGTCGCCCACTGCCACATGGGCTTCAACTCGTGCATCACAGACTACATCCCCAAGCGCAAGTTCCCCAGGGGCCACTACGTCTTTATGGGCCTGCTGTACGCTGCGTCCGGTGCCACTCTCTGGGGCGTCTACAAGCTCGAGACTGAGCAGGATGGCCTCGCCGGTGCCGTCAAGCAGATCTGGAATGCTTAATTTATGTAAAAAATTATTTGACAACAGGGTTCTCCCGTCAATGGGGAGTTATCACATGGACAACATTGAGCGGCGGTGCCGCGAGCTGAACGAGGTTGCCCACGCGGCCAAGAACGTTGGCGATATGTTTAATATGCTTGAAGTAGGCTGGCAAGCTCAGACAATGCTGATTGACCCGCCAGCAGAGGTACAGCGGCGGCGCGTGTTTGACCCTGCTGCTGTGCTTGCACGGTCCGAGTTTTCCCGCATCCAAAAGCCGACTGTCTTTTCAAAGCTCAAGAGGAAACGAGTAGTATTGGAGGCTGAGGACCGAGGATGCCGCGAGTGAGGAATTCCTCAAGTGCGCATGGGTGCTTGTGGGTCTCATGCTGCGCGCCCCATAGTACCGTGAAGCCTCGCAAGCCATGGGCCAGAGCCAGTAGCCCAGAGCTATTGAACTTGTAGCCCTTGCCCCACTTTGCTCCATTTATTTATCTATATTCTGTTTATGCGCCATCCCCCACCCCCTACTCCAACGCTGCCCGGCTCATTCCCACGTCATCATGGTCACCATCACAGACGCGCACACCGACTTGATCCACGACGCGCAGCTCGACTACTACGGCAAGCTGCTTGCCACATGCTCGAGCGACAAAACAATCAAGATCTACGAGATTGACGGCGAGCAAAAGCGCCTCGTCGACACCCTGCGCGGCCACGACGGCCCCGTGTGGCAGGTGTCGTGGGGCCACCCCAAGTTCGGCCCCGTGCTTGCGAGCTGCGGCTACGACGGCAAAATCGTGATTTGGCGCGAGGAAAACGGCTCGTGGCACCAGTCCCAGGTCCACAAGGTCCACGCAGCAAGCGTCAACTCGGTCCAGTGGAGCCCCCCCGAGTACGGTGCCCTGCTGCTTGCTGCCTCGAGCGACGGCCACGTCTCGATTGTTGGCGGTGAGGGCGAGCCCATCGTTGTTCAGGCGCACAATGTCGGCGTGAATGCGGCTAGCTGGGCACCCGCCGGCAAGACCCGCCAGTTTGTGACCGGCGGCGGCGATAACCTCGTGAAAATCTGGACCCTCAACGGCTCCGAGGTCACCCTCGACCACACCCTCTCAAAGCACACCGATTGGGTCCGCGACGTGGCCTGGAGCCCCTCGCTTCTGCAGGACGCTCACATCGCCTCGGTTTCCCAGGACAAGAGCGTGATCATCTGGACCAAAAAGGGCGAGGAGTGGACGCCCAAGGTGCTCAGCACGTTCCCCGACGTGGTGTGGCGCGTGTCGTGGTCGCTCAGTGGCAACATTTTGGCCGTGTCCGGCGGCGACAACAAGGTGACCCTGTGGAAGGAGAACCTCAGCGGCGACTGGGAGAGCGCCGGGGATGTTGAAGAATAAATAAATACTGACTAGCTAAACTTGTCTAAATTACAACGGCCAGCCTAGTTTTAGACCTGGCCCAGAAGCCTCCTGACCACCTGCTCAAACACGGCCGGCATGCTCGCCACACTCAGCACCATGTCGCGGCGCTCGCGGTTTTGGCTCAAATCAATCATTAGGACCGCTTGCTCGGCGGGGCTCAGCCCAGCTTGCTGGCACGCAGTGTTGATGGCCTGCCAAGTATCGCTGAGGTTGAGGGTGTTTGGGATGAGCGGGGGTGGGACGTGCACCGCGGGATGAGCTGCTGCGGGAGTCGCTTGGTACGAGGGGGTGTAGGGTGGTCTGAACAGGGTGTGCGGTATTGGCGCTTGGGGTGTTTGAGGCGGTGCCTGCTGCGGTGCCTGGGTGTGCGGTGGCTGAGGAGCTTGGGGTGCTTGGGGCACTTGGGGCACCTGGGGGACCTGAGAGACCACTTGCGGTGCCTGTTGTGGGACAACTGGAGGTGGTGCCTGCACCTGCGATAGGGGCTGAACCAGGGGCTGTGTTTGGGGCGGCACCTGAGGTTGCGTCTGAGGCTGCGGCTGCGCTTCGGGCTGTACCTGGGGCGGTGCCGACGTAGATGCTTGATCCTGAGGCTGCTGCTGCTGGGGCTGTGGAATGGCCTCGGCCTGAGCAGGAACCTGCTGCAGTGCCTCAAACTGAGAAGGCAAAGACTTGAGCACTTGATTTTGCGGGGCTTGAGCCTGGGGGGCCTGGGTAGCCTCAGGCTGGGGAGCCTGGGGAGTTGGAGGGCCCTGAGGCTGGAAAGGTCGAGCTGCCTGCTGCACTAGCTCCTTGGACTTCAGTATCTGTGTTTGGGGCTGCACCTTTGGAGCAGTCCGCATGCTCACCACCTTGGCCTTGGACTCGGCCCTGGGCTGGGCCTTAGACACCTTCTTTGAAACGCGCGCGGGTTCAGGTTTGGACAGACCCACGTTCTCTGCTGGCCGCCGGATCTTGGGAGCCGACGCAGGTCTTGACTTGGCCACAGGCTCTGGGGCAGGCGTCAAAGTGACATTCGGCCTCTGCTTGAATTTTCCGCTCGATGAGGGCGCCGTCAGAGGCCTAGAAGTCGGTTCAGGCTCAGGCTCTTCCGGCTCTTCAGGTTCCTCCTCTGGCTCAGGCTCAGGCTGTTTCAACCTGCTCAACAGCTTGGGCATGGCCAGTGTGGGGATCTTGTGCGGCGTAAACCGCCTTGAAGTTGACGCCGAGCTCGGGCGGGCCGCCGTACTTGGACGAGTGGGGGTGTCTAGAGCCTCAAACGAGACCTCGTCGCCATACTCAAAGAGGGCGGTGCGACTGAGCTTGGGGCTCGACTCGGGCCCGGGTTTTCGCAGCTCGGACTCATGCTGGTCCTGCGTGGTCCCCTGAGTGCCAGCCTCGGGGGTATCTTGGGTGCCCTCTAGGGACCCCTGAGGAGAGGCTTGGGGGGTCGCTCGTGGCACTTGCTCGGGCTCTTGCTCGGGCTCTTGCTCGGGCTCTTGCTCCTGCTCGTACTCGCGCAAAAATTCTAGCCCGTCCTCAGGCTCACTCGGGGCCTCTGACTGGGGGCTTTGCACCTCGGCCTCGGCGTGGGTCTCTGGCCGTGGTTGGATACGCTGCAAAGGCCGCACCAATGGAGAAGAGCTTGGTGCAACCTTTGCCCTTTTAGGCGGCGTTTTGGTGGACGACGCGGAGCTAGGTACGGCCCGCTTTTTGCGGGGCGCCTTGGCGGTCGCGTCTTGGCACATTGTGTCCAGATTTTCGTAAATCATACCCTCGTTCATAACTGCGTCGACATGAAACTCGTCAAAATCTCGTAAAAGACGCGTTCTTTCCGCTGGACTGAGCTTTATTGGCCCTCGTTCAGCGGTAGGTTCTCTGAGACGTTTGGCCGCGTTGTAGCACGAATTGAAGGCAACAAAGTCGTCCACCGTTTTGCGCAGTGATAATTCGCGTGGAATGACCGCAAACCCGTAATTAGCGCTCAGTGTTTCGTGTAGTTGGGTCAATACAGCCATGGGCTTTTGTTTCTTGTAGTCCAGGTACGGCATCTCGCGCTTGAACTTGTTGAGGGCATCTATACACCCCTGGCGTACCGACAGCGGCCAGTAACGCGTTCGAGGAACCGAGCCCGCGTGTTTCTTTGCCGAGTCGCTAATCTTAATAACCTCTGAATCTCCCTTCCCACACACACCACAAAAAGATGAACCCGCCCCAGTGGACCACGCAACGGCGGTTTGTGCCCGTGCACCTGATGGGCGACCCCAACGCGAGCTCGTTCAGCAGTGCAGAGCCGGTACCGGCGGCGGCAGCCTCGTCTTTTGCCTCGGACAACTTTGCCCAGGCAGCAGCCCCCGTGGGCATTGACCCCCCGCCGACCGCGTCGCTCAGGGCGCTGCGCACGAGCGCCAAAAACCCCGATATCTCGCTCGTGGAGCCCAGCCCCGCCGAGGCGGCGTCGTGGCCCGTCCTGGTGTTTGGTACTCCCAGCGAGTACCGCCAAGCGGTTGTGCAACATTTCCAGCAGTTTGGCTCGTGCAACGTGAGCGAGGAGACTGGACGCAACTGCCTCAGGCTGGAGTTCGAGTCGCAGGCAGCGGCCGACCGCGCTCTCGAGGAAAACGGCCGCGTGGGGCCCGGCAATTTTATGTTTGGCGTGACCGCCGGCTCGCGGCCCCAGTCGAACGGATCCTCGAGCGAGTGCGAGACAATCGAGATCAAGCCGGCATCACAGGGTCTGTTTGAGCAGCCCAAGCAGGATAAAAAGCCCTCGACCCCGTGGACTCGCCGGCTGCTGTCGGGCCTCACGACGGCGGTGTTTGGTGCAGATGATATTTAATAAATAGTTATGTTTTGTGTGCCTGGGGCTGCTGAGCTGACATGGGCAAAGAAAGACGTGTATGCAGCGCTCTCGCGAAAAAAATGCACACACGTCCGCCGCTAGCCAGGGCCAGCTGGGGCACGCAGAGCAGGATGGGGCAAGCAGAGACGGGAGGAAAGAGCGATCGTATACTAGGCCCTTAGACAGCCTGCTCCTGCTGGAAACGCCGGCGCAAGTTGTCCTTGCTGGCCATGGAGGCTACGCGACGCGGGGCCATTTGGGGCACCTCGAGGTCGAGCGGTTCAGATTGGATTTTGTAGCTTGAGGCGCGCCGGGGATTGAGAGGGGGCGGCACCAGCGGGCGTTTGCGCGGCACGGGCAAATCCGCAGAGCTCACAGAGTGACTGGGCGAGCTCACAAACAACAGCGAAGCCGGCGACGGAGGTGCGCTGCTTGCGGGGCTGGGTATTTGCAATTTGCGCGGGGTTGTGACAATAGGAGGCGGTTTAGCCACCCTCAAACCAACGCTATCGGCTCTCTTGAGGCTATCGGCTCGTTTGAGACTGTCGGCACGGGCCAAACTGGCCGAGACTGAGCGGCTGCTGGCAGCGCTGCTTGCGACGCTGGCGACGCTGGCGACGCTCTCTTGGCTGGCATTTGAGGCCTGGCGAATCACACGCGATGCGCCACGAACATTCAGGCCGCGCCACACCGTGTACTCGGCCTGTTTTTGGGCCGCTTCGAGGGTCATTGCGGCGGCCTCGAGCTGCACGTGAAGGAGGTACTTGAGCCCCAAAGACAGGCCCGCGCTGAGTACTAGCGCACCCACAGCGCCAAGTTGACCGAGCACCATCAGCACAATGACCACAGGATTGAAGCTGAGGCAGTAAACAAGGTCGTTGCTGCGGGGATTCCACATGTGGTGAGCCGTGGGCGCGTGGTCCCAAACCTCGGGGCGCAGCGCAAATAACCGCAAAATCGCCTCGACATTAAGCTGCGGCTCGCTCTCCCAAAGCCGTTCGTTATCGATTGGACGCGCCGCGTACGTGCGCTCAAACCGCCAGCACTTTTGAGCTCTGTAGCAGCTGTAAGCAAACAGGGGCCACACCAATATACGGGTCGCGTCGAATCTCAGACACACGCCCAAAAGTGCGACAAGCGCCGGGCCCGACCATTCGTCAGTGCTAGTCATGCAGCAGGTGCTAAAGTGCAGATTGAGGTCAATTGGGAATATATGAATAAACGCGTTAACGCCGCTTACGTGATACATTTTTTCACCCGGGCGAATCTTTGCTTATGTGGGCGAGCGAGCGCGCGCGTTTTGGGGATTATATACATACAGGCCATGTTTCAAACTGTTTATATGTGCGGGGCCCGATCTGAAACAGGCCCGAGCAATCTGTAGATCCGTCTAACATAGTTGAGATTTAAAAGTTGAACAGACTTTTTCACTTGGGTTACGAAAATGTCTTGGGTGTGCATTGCATATACCCCTTGATTGTCTGCACCTTTTGTTATTGTGTCAGGCACCCGTCAGGCACGCAGCCCGTCAGGCACGCTACCCGTGAGGCTCACAGGCGGTCGCTCCGCAACGCCTTGCCCCTCTGGGCCAAGGGTTTGGGGATGGCCCTTTGACCTTCGAGCTCCGTAGTTAGTCTAATTATTTAGTACAAGGCCTGAAACAGTTGCTCCCCGCCTCCGACTAGCTCGTGCGGGCTGGGTCGCAGGTAGCTGCTGCAAATTGTACGCACACCCCACTTTGAGCGGAGAGGTTGCCATGCCAGAAATCTCAATCTCTACATACCTGTTTCATACAAGACGCCCGATCTAAATATTTTCACAAGCCCCTGATTTTTGAATCCGCCTTGAAATCGCCATTGTCTCGAAATAATATACCCTATTGGGAGATGCCCAATGACCCATCGATTTCATGGGGGAGGTGATGGTATTGTGGGTAACTCCCTCTTCTTAATCTAATCATGGCTACTCTAGCGGATCTCAAAGAGACCTGGGACCTGTGCGAGCCACTCTACGAAGGCGAAACCCCTAGCTTGTTGGTGGAAAACCATGTGCACTATTTAATTAAGCTGCTGGGCGACCTGCCGGCCGGGTTTATTAGCCTTGATGCGTCTCGCGCATGGACGGTTTACTGGCCTCTGAATGGCTTGAGTTTGATGAGAGTGCCCACAAACGATATTCATGACCGAGTGGCGTCCTCGGTGCTTGCATACCAGCACCCTGACGGTGGTTTTGGCGGAGGCGTTGGCCAGCCGGGGCATCTTGCCTCGACCTATGCAGCAGTCCTTGCGCTCGCCTACTGTGGCCCCGAGGCGTGGTCCAAGATCAATCGCCCTAAAATGCTTGAATTTCTGCTTGCTCGCAAGGATAAGAGCGGCGGATTCAGTGTGTGCAAGCACGGCGAGATCGACCCTAGAGGCACCTACACGGCTTTGTGCGTGGCGTCGCTCTTAGAAATCTTGACTCCAGAACTGCTTAGAGGGGTAGGCGACTACATTCGCTCCTGCCAAAGTTATGAAGGTGGGTTTGCCAACATGCCCAACGGGGAGGCCCATGGAGGCTATGCATTCTGCGCCTTGGGCTCTTTATTTTTAGCTGGCGACCTTGATTTTGACCTCGGCAAGTTTGTCACGTGGTTGGGCCACCGCCAAAATGAGCACGGTGGACTCAGTGGCCGTACAAACAAGCTGGTGGATGGGTGCTACAGCCACTGGGTAGGCAACTGTTGGCTACTGGTGCAGCAGCTTGCGCCGCAATTGGACATTGAGCAGCCCATGTCTCAACTCAAAGAGTACATTTTGCGGTGCTGCCAGGACTCCAAGGGCGGGCTTCGCGACAAACCTGAGTGCCGCCCCGATGCCTACCACAGCAACTATGTGCTACTTGGTCTTGCGGGAACAGAGTACAAGTACAAGATGACGAGTCCTTATGAGTGGGAGGTCGAGGGTGAATCACTGGTCAAGCCAATCAACCCGTTGCTGGGGCTGCCGCTCGGGGTGGGCGAGGCCATGAGGGCCTGGTCAGTACAGCAGGAGAAGGTGCAGTGAGCCCGCACCGTGGACATTATAGCAATAAATATTAAATAACAGAGCATCACTCAGAGCCCCACTCACAACCCAATGACCCCGAGCAGGCTCTTGTCTTGCAGCCTCAAACGGTTCTCAGCGAGTTCGGCCTCTGTCTGCTCGAGCAGCGTGCCTGCCTGGGCCACAGCAGCACTAATCTCGGTCGCACCATGCTCGATATCAATGTGCGGCATCTGGATCGGCTCGGGCTCCGGCAACTCGGCCGGCTGGGGCCTAGTGCCGACAGACTTGAGCTCCCTCATCCACAAATCTTTTTCTTCGCTGAGGGCATCGAGCATACTTTCCAAGTGCTTGATGCGTTCCTGGTTGTGCTTGTTGCGCGGGTTGGGGGCGAAATTGCTCTCATGGCCCTGCTCCTGGCGCTGCACGACGGCCCGCGTCCAGTTGATGGGGATCTCGCCCTGGGCCAATTTCATGATGAGCTCGCGCAAAGCGTTCTGTTTGACGCGGTTGCCGTAGCTGTTATCGCCATTCTCGAGCAGTTCAGCCCGTTTGCTCAGGCACCAGATCAACAGCTGCGTGTACTGGGTCACCTGGGACGGGGCAGCAGCCAGCATCTCATAGTAGCTTTCGTGCTTGATATTGCCGGGTGCGTCGCGCGTATAGCTTGTGCCGGCAATGAACCCCTTCTTGCGGACCCCTAGGCGCATTTGGGCGTCGGTGTGGTGCCGGGCAAAGTCGTTTGCATCGGCCATCATGCGATCGCCCGTGTCGGGCATTTGAGGCACAGGCACCTCGAACGTGGTCTCGTCGGGGTCGGCGCCGGGCGCAGCGTGCGCAGCAGCGCGGTTTGGGGGCGGGGGAACGCGGAATTCAGGTTGTGCCGCGTTTCGTAGCGCGCTGCGAAGGGGCTCCACGCGTGGGCCTTGCGGGGTCTGGGCCGCGGGGGCAGCGCCAGAAGGCGGCACATTAGGGGTCTGGCCAGGCTCCTGAGCGGGGGGTGGGCCCTGAGAAATGTCGGTCGCGCGCCTGACGCGCTTTATGGGCTCTGTAGCGGCGCGATCCTTGAGACTGAACTTGATTGTCATCAGAGATGGAGTACTTTGGGTTCGCGCTCTACGTCGGGGCGACCCTGCTGTTTGTGCTGCAAATTTTGTGGAGCAGCACGCCAAAACAGTGGTTTGCGGCCGTGAGTATTTATTATCTGCCCAGCCGGTGGTGGGCGCTCGCGTGCCCCGCGTTTGTGCTGGTGCTCCTGGGGTACATTTACGTGGCGCTGGCCGCCTACAACACCGAGGTTTTGACGCGAAAGCCCACGAGCCTCGAGACGGTGTGCGATCCAGCAGCAAATGTCGAGCACGACAGGCGGTTCTTGCACGAGTACACCAACGCCATCAAGGACTTGCCGTTGAGCCAGGTTAACGAGGTGCTTTATGCTAAATAATTTATAGAGGGCGGGTCCCATAATGTTGAGAGCTGGTGGCTCAAGGGGTGCGGGGGCTCAGGGGGCACGGGGCACGGTGCTGCCTGGGCGTGGGGCTCCAAGGGCTCCAAGGACTGCACAGGCACAATAGTCCAAAACTAGCTGAAAAAATGCACAGGGCAAGGCACAGGGAAGAGAACCCACCGCATCGAGCGTCACCGCGTCAGAGGGGAGGTGCTCAGGCGGCGCTCAGGGGGCGCTCAGGGAGCTCAGTGGGCGCTCAGGGCACTCTGCACTCAGGCTGGGGACTGGGCACTCTTGCGCTCCTGCTTCTCCTTGCGCATCTCCTCCTTCAGCTCAGCCGAGTCCAGCGGCTTGAGCAGCTCAAACGAGCACAACAGCTCCTCGCTCACGCTCATCACGGCGCCCCAGTTGTCAAACTCGCCGCAGTAGTTGGGGGCGCTAAACACCGTGACCAGCGTGTGGTCATTAAAGAACTCGTAGCCGTCCTCGACCACCATGTGCGCGCGGCACACCAAATCGTAGTTGAACCTCTGAATAAACTTATTGATGGCGACCTTGTTGAAGCAGTACGAGGCGCCGCGCTCATTGTCCTCCCACTCGTTGGGTCCGTCGGTCGGGTCGCTCCACAGCAAATCATTAAGCAATCCATACTCGGGCACGTCTGTGGGCCGCTCGATGTTGCGGATATCTTCGACGGAGGTGAGCGACGGGCTCAACCCGCCGTGCACGCAAAAGATCTTGCCGGCGACAACAGCAGCGATCGGCAGCGTGTTGAAGCAGTCAATGAACGTGCGCCACGTCTTGACGCTCGACCGGCGCTTGCACTCGTCGTAGAACCCGTACATCCGAGTGATGTTGGCGCTCTCGTGGTTACCGCGCAAAATGAAAAAGTTCTCGGGGTACTTGATTTTGTAGAGCAGGAGGAGCACAATCGTCTCCAAACTTTGCTTGCCACGATCCACATAGTCGCCCAGAAACAAGTAATTGGCCTGAGGCGGGAACCCGCACATGCTAAACATCCGCAGCAAATCGCCGTACTGGCCGTGGACGTCGCCCACAATCTTGACCGGCGGCTGCAGCTCGAGCAAAGCCGGCTGGCTGAGGAAAATTTCAGACGCCGCCTGGCATATTACCGCGATCTCGGAGCTCTTGAGGCAAAAGTTGCGCGTGCGCTTGCCGGCGTACCCGGCGTCCAAAAGCAGCTGAATGAGGTCGTCAATGTTTAATTGGCCGGGTCCGAGCGTCGGCGCACCGGGATTCCGCGGGGACATGCCAAACGGCAGCTCGCCAAGCTCGTCCTCGCCGCCCTGCCCGTTGCCATTGCTGTTGCGCTCGGGGCTCAGCGGCGTGGCCACGGCACTGCTCGAGCTTCCTCCAGGGCCGCCGCCGGGGGTGCTGCCGCCGCGCACGAGAATCGAGTCACGTGGCTCGTGCACCTGGAGCGATTTGGGCAGGCTCATAAAGTAGTCGCTATCGCGGGTATTTGTGCTGTCGCGGTGCGTCCGACTGGCCGGCGTACCAATGCTGTGGCTCGAATTCGAGCGGGAATATACACTGCGGCCAGGAACTTGCAAGTTCTGGCCCGCCGATCCTGCCGCAGGCACCGCCTCGTTGCGGTCGCTCTCGCTCGTGCGCCTGCTCATTGACGAGCGCCCGCTCTTGCCGCTACGCGCGCTGCGCGCACTGCGCGTGCTCGTCGCCGTGTCGCTGCGTGTGAATTTGGGCACATCGCGGGAGTTTTTGGAGTTGTTGTGTCCCATGACAAACCTCTGGTCTGGCCCCCGGATGATTAGGCCCCCAGCCTGGGAGCTCAGCGCTCACCTCAGCTCAGCGGCCTAGCCAGGGGCTGCGAGTGCGATTGCGAGTAATGCCTCTTGGAAAATTTATGAATCAAGCTAAAATTTGGAAAATTGGTGAACCCAAGCCACACGTGAGCCTAGGCCCTACGTGAGCCGCCAGTGCCCCACTTTGTGGGCTTTGCTCAGGGGTAGCTATATTTAGCGGGCGACGAGGCGGTGCGCCTTGTTTGTGTGGATAGCAAAGTTGTAGTACCTCTAAATAGCTAATTGACTTGCCTTAGTACCTCTGAATGAACTAATTCACTTGCTTTAAGTGGAAGCAAACGGCTGACGTCTTGGGACGCACTGACCGAATGGGCTCGTTGGTGACATCGCCCAACGGCTTGGGCTTGAGCTTGGGCTTGGGCTCAGCCTCACTGGGCCTGAGCTCAACAGCCGACAGCTTCGGGCGCACAGACCGAGTGGGGTCGGCCACGGGATCGCTGGCCGTGAGAACGTCTGCATCAACTGTGTCGATGGCAGAGTGAAAACCGCTCTCATCAAGTGTGATTTGCTCGCTCAGCTCCAATGGCTTAGCGTCGATCTCGCCCAACTCAAAGTTTGAGCCGCTGGCTACGCTCATCAAGCTTGGCGCGGCCGGCGTGGCAGGCGCGGACGCCTGGAGGTACTCAAAGAAGCTCTTGGCGTGCCTGAGCCCGCGATGACCGTACGTTTTTGGGGCGGTGGCTAAATCAGGCTCGCTGTTGTTGGTGCCATTGGAGGAGCCATTGTAGGTGCCGTAGGCGGTTGTGCCCTCGCCCAACACAGCGCCTGGCTTGGCATACTTGAGCTGCTCTTGTCTGGCCTCGGCCAGCTTGCGCTCGTTGTGGCGCCGGTAGTGATTTTTGAACCACATGAGGTGGAAGGTAGCAAACGTATTATTGTTGATCACAAGTATATAAAGTGCGACATGGGGGCTGCATGCATGGGCATGCACGCAGATGCAGGGTAGAAATGGCGGGGTTAGGGCCGGCGCGACGCAGGAGCGACGCCGGCGCATACCAGCAAGACCCCTTTAATTACAGCTGTCGCATTTGGAGGAGGAATCTGTGGCTGGTCCTGCGATGCTCGCACTGGCTCCACTGGCATCGCTGGCACCACTGGCGCTCTGCCCCCACCTTGGCGTGTAGCCGTACTTGCGCGTAGACACAGGTGTAGGCTCATCTAGGGACAAGAATAGCGACCCATCAATCGAGCGCATGACTGTTTTGATTGATACAGCGATGCACACCGCCACCTCGGAGCACGATAGAACAGTACCCAGCACCCTGAAAAAGCCACTATCGAGCTCAATGGCAAACTGAGTAGCAGCCGTACTAAACACGCCTAGAGGGAAAGTCATTCCCCACCACCCAATGTCAAACTCGAGGCGCTGTACAAGGGCCAAATCAATCATGGAGATTATCGCCAGCACGAGCCACACAAACCCGAGACCCCAAATAGCCAAGGCCAGAACAAGCGAGGGTGCAAAAACTGCAGCTGCAAAAATTCGCGCCTGCTCAATGCCCAGGTCAAGGCCAAGCCACGTGCCACTCTCTGCCAGAGTGCGCATCTCGCTGGAAAGTTTCATTAGCGCAAAAGCACCCTGGCCACAGGGGCCCAAGGGCAAAAAAGCACTCACAATAAAGCCGGCCGGTGGGATCTTGAAGATTGCTAGGCGACCGTAATAAATAGCCATGACCATAAACGCTAGCGGCAAGCCTGTGCCCAGCAGCACGTACCCAACAATGAGATTGATGTGAGCGTAATGCTGAGGGATAATTTCTGATACTGTGGCACTGCATGCCGACATTACGACCGTGCTTACGACCGGCAGCAGCCACTGAGCGGTCATTTTTTCTGGGGTATGGATGTGCCGCGTAAACTGGATAAACGGTACGCCAATGCACACAAACACGCTGATCACAACATTGATCCACCATACTACCCACGTAAAGGTGGCGAATTTAGAACCCCAGTACGGTGCAGCCTCTACAGCGCACAGGTTAACCATGGTGGTGAGGCCCATGCTAAAAGTACCCAAGAAAAGCGAGTGTACGGGGTGAAACAACATTCCTGGCAGAGTGCGTGGCCATATTGAGTACCTAAGGATACTCAATGCGCAAAATAAGACAAACAAAATCGCGTTATAGCCGAATATCACGTTGGCGATGATCCTAAGGCCTGGGAACTGATAGGGCAGCTCGTGCAGCAGGATGGAGCTGATGCCCGTACCCATGCATACACTAAACCAGCTAGGGGTGAAGTTTAGGAGAACTCGTCTGAAATCAATTTGCGACACAATTGACTAGTTCTTCGTACGGGCACTTTTATCAGCCTGCAGTCGTGCTCCCACGTGATGGTGCCGTTTAAGGATGCCTCTTCTGATGTCTCCTCTAACGCATGAGTGTAGGCCCAGTTTAGCTGAAATAAGTCAATAGCACAAAATTCAAACGCATTGAACTAGCTTAAGACTCGTTGGGACCCACCCACATGGCCCACATGTCGGGTTTGAACAGTCACTTCTGGGCTAGGCACCAGTCTGCACTAGTCTTGCCAGAACCATTCTCGTATCAAACCGCTCAACCTTGCCGCAAAACCTATACCAAAGTACCATCTGGGTTGAACCTCTCTACCCACCACCAGTTTGTCATGGACGCTAAACTGCTGGAGCTCTACAGCTTCTCTCCTAGCACAGAGCCCGTGACCCGGCATGACCTGACCGAGGTGGAGCACCTCATGTGCAACCTGGCAAAAAAATTTGAGAATATTTTTCAGTTGGCCAACGTTCTCGTCGACCACGACTTTGACAAGCTGGCGGCAGAGACTTCAGACTTATCGCTACGAACCTCGCTGCAGCGCCCGCGTGTGCGTCTGGCAAAGATTATCTGTGAAAACTACTATGCAGGGTTCATGCCGCTCATCACTGACATTATTTATACAAAGTACCCCTCGGCGTTCATCGACTGTGTTCCCACATTGCGCGCGTTTGATGTAATTGAAAAAGACCGTGAGACGCTGAAAAAGCTTTGGGATGCTTCAAGCCCACTAATTCCCTCGGGTAGCGTCAAGCGTGGCCGCGAAGACAACCACCCCTTGCCGCTGTCTTGGCCGCCTCCCCTACCGCCCATTCGCAATGAGCAGCTGCGTCGCCAGGTGTTTACGCACCGCAGCGCTACCCTGAATCTTATTTCGAGCGAGGAGAGGCGCTCTCTCAACAATGAACGTCTCGAATTTAGAGGAGATATGCTTTTGGGGTTTGTGATTGTCAAGCTAGTTTATGAGCGTTTCACCAACGCCGAAGAGGGCGAACTCTCCAAAATTAAGAGCAGACTGGTCTCCAATGCTCTGCTAGTTGAGTTTTCACATGCCTATTCCCTCACAAAAGAAATGTACTGCTCGCCCAACGTTCGCCAGGCCATTGAGGAGAATCCCGACAGCAAGTTTGTTGCTGATCTATTTGAAGCGTATATTTGTGGTCTCGAGATGGATCAGGGCTATGAAGTTATGGCTCAATGGCTCAGTGAGCTCTACGAACCGCTCATCAGGGCTGAGCTGGACACCCCTGGAAAGGAGCTCGACAAGAACGCCAAAACTGAGCTGTACCGGCTTATTGGCAGTAGTGAGCAAAAGGTCGAGTACGTGGCCACTCATATCGCGGGAAAGCAGTTCAAAGTGCAGTGCATTGTGAACGGTGAGGTGCTGGGCACCGGAATCGGCATTTCCAAGAAGGCTGCTGGTCTACAGGCGGCCCAAATGGCTGTGGCTAATGTAGAAGCGGTCCGCCGTCTTAGTGAAGAGCGCCGCATAGCTGCTGAGGAGCTTAAAGAGCAGCGGCGTATCGAGCTGGGCTCGAGCGAGTTGCCAGAAAAGTCGGGCGAGTCTAACCCTGAACCGGGCGTCATGGTAGCAGATGTGGCGGCTCAGGAGGCGCCTAGCGACTCTAGCTCAGATAAAGAGCCACTTGCCAAGCGTAGTAGGGTGGCCACTGGGGACAGCAGCGAGTATGATCTGCACGTGGACTGGCTGGGACCAGGTACCACACACACACACACACAGTAATTATTCGTATCATTATCTAAATCATTCTATACAAATCATCAAGCGGGAGCTCATCATAATTGTCGTACTCGATATCCTCAACCAGCTCGAGCTCGTCCTCTTCAGCCTGCACCCCCAAATCAAGGAAGGCAGGGCACTTGACCTGCACGACCTGAGCCCTCACCTTGCCGTGTTTGGTCATGCTGAGGACCATGGCACTAAGTTTACCACCGCGAACGCACCTGGAGTCAATACCCTTGGTGTATTTGCGCAGCTTGAGGCCACGGCCGGCGTCGTGCCCGTAAAACACAGTGAGCGCGTCACGTGGGTCCTTTTGCTTTTCATTTTGGTTGTAGACGCGGGCCCAGGGGGCACCCTCGTCGTCGCTCGGGTCTTCAAAGTCGGGCGGCACCAGGGAGCGCAGTCTAAAGATCACTTCCGGACGCTGCTTCTCGAGGTCTGGTTCATTCCACATGAGCCCGCCGTGCACAGCAATGCCGTTGCCGCCGTTGGTCTTGACCTGACCGAGCTTCAGGATGGCCGGGCATGCCTCGAGGTAGTTGATGTGGCGCGGCTCTAGCTGCATCGCAATCGTCTTGTCGCGGGACTCGTCGTAGAGGACGTTGGCGTCACTCGTGGGCAGCGGCTGGTCCCACTCAACCCCTCTTGTAGGCTCGAGCGTCGCAGCAGCCACGGGACTGCCAAATGTGGCCGGCTCCACAAGGGCATTGGGAGGGTAGGTCAACGGGTCGGGGATCCCGCGCACGCGAGCGTACAAATCAAGCAGTTCGTCCTCATGGTTGCCGCGTACGCACGCAGCCCCCAGACGCATGGCCTCCTCGATCACCGCAATAGAGTTGGGGCCCTTGGAAATAAAGTCGCCCAAAAGAACGAGCTGGTCGGTTTTGCGGCTAAATTCGGTCTTCCTGAGCAGCTTTTTCAGCTCTTTGTGCATGCCGTGCACATCGCCAACCAAAATAATTCGATTCGCAGAACCTGGGGCGAGCTGGCGATCGTGCGGGAGCGTGCTCACGCGCACAAGCGGCAACAATTCGTCGCGGGGTGCAGGCACAGTGACCCACACAAACAGGCCCATCACGCCCAAAAAGCCGACAATTGATGCGGCCCATTTTAGCAACTGGTAGAAGTTTGTCGATTCCTCTTCGGCATACTCATACTCCAAGTCTTGCTCTTCCATCTTGTGTGGTCACTGGTCACACGAGAGCCTGGTGCTGCCCGGATTATATACACTCCTACCCTCCGGGGCGCACACGTGCGTCACCCGGGTTAGGTTTATTTTTTTCCCCGAGCTGGGAGCATTGGCAAGGCGTGAAGGAGAAGTTCCGATCAAGCAAAGCCGACAAAGTGAGACACCCGGAACAACCTTTCAGGTTGTGAAACCATTTCTGAAAAGAATTGTGATAGAGTACACATAAATTATAAACAAATACGATAGCTGGCGTAGCGGCCACTGGTCTCACTTCTGCGGATGATCTTGACGACCTGTCCGCGCCGCAAGCCAAAGTACCGTGCCACGGGATCCTCACGCTGGATACGGGGCAGCTGGCTCTCCTTGAGGCGGTAGCGCACGAGCAACTCCTTCTTTTCGGGGTCGCTCAGCACGAGGTGCTTGGGGACCAAAACGTGGCGTGTGATGTTCACAACGAGATCGTTCTCCTGGAAAGTCTCGATATTTGTGTCCACGGTGGGAATAAGCTTGGATGCGCTCGGGGTGATGTTTGTTTGGTACACAAAAATCGCGCTGGAAAAGTGCTTCGAGGCAACCAAAATCACAAACTCACGCATCGTTTTGACACCAACGCTTGCTTCGTCGCAAAAGTTAACCCAGATCGAGCCCATTTGAGGGAATTTTTCACTGGTTTCCACCATGGGAACGGCCTGAAAATTCATCTTGCCGCGAATGACCGTACCGTCGCCGCCGCAGTACTGCGCGCGGAACTCCTCGAGCGAGATCTCGCACTCGTTTTGGCCGACATTGTATCCACGGTCCTTGACGAGCTCCTTGATGGTGCGAAACACCCGCCAAAGTTTGGTCGTTTCTTTTTCGCTCATGCGTCAGCGGACTGGGGAGCGGTAGGGGGGACAGGTACAAGTAGTAGGGGAGGGGTGTGGGTGTGAATGGGCGTGAGGGTTTTTGCGATTGCAACCGTTCAATATATTTAAAGAGCAGCCCGAAAAAAAATGTTGTAAAGTTACCCCCAGCACACCTGCAGCCACCTCCCCATCGCTTACCATGCCGCGGTATCTAGTGCCGGTGCTATTAGCATGCTTTATTATGTCTCTTCTCGGCACCATTGCCGCTCATAGCGGCCCTCATCGCCGCCACAAGGATCACGTCTTGATATTCAATATGTTTACCCTCGGATTTGGCATTGCCACGGCTGTTGCTGCGTATCACAACTTGTACGGCCGGCAGTACAGCCGTGAGCCGCTTGAGGTTGGCTTTGAGTAATTCCTTTTGCTATTTTTGGCGGGGGCTGTGCCTAACCCTGTAACCACTCTGCTTTTGCATCCGCTCATGCATGTCCCCTCGCCAAGCGTGCTGGCCACCTGCACTCCATATCTAAACGTCTATCTATATTACACTAAACTTGTCTTGAGCTTGTATTTGAGCAAAACATCACCGCCGTTGCGCCAGATCCGCGTGCGAATGAGCGCCAAGGTCATCAAGGGGCTCAGCAGCTCGTCGTTGCAGTAGAGCTCGACCACGTCGTCCGGCATCACATCGCCGAGATCTTTGAGGTGCCCGCTCTCTTTGAGGCTACTGATAACGTAGGCCATGGCCTTGCGCGCGCGGAGCACGGGGTTGGCCAGCAAACGGCTCTTGTTTTGCACAATCTCGGGGAACTCGCTGCTAAAGGGAACGACGTTAAACCCGATGCGCGCCGGCTGTCGTGACGACATGCGCGGCAGCCAGAGGGCCTCGCCGGCAAACGCAGGCAAGTTGAGGCGGATCCCCTCCAAGTGGGCCTCGGTGGTCATGTCCTTGACTAGGCACTCAAACTTGACAGTGGACGCGCCGGCCCCGGGCTCCACACGCGAAATGAGTACGATCGTATCGTCTGGGAACTCAAACGGCGGCGGCACAGCCAGCGGGCCGTCCAAATCGACCGCGGCCTCATACACATCATCGTACGACTCGCGTTTCGCGTCCTTCTCCTTGTGGCTGGCCTTGGTGGTGCTTGGGGATTTGGGGCGTTCAGGGGTGTCATCCTTCTTGCGCAAGCCAAACATAGAGCGGAACCGGCTGCGCTCGCGCTTCTGCTCCGGCTGCTTGGCCTTTTCGGCCTCCTTCTGCTCCTTGAGCTGCTGCTTGGACGCCTTGACCGAGGCGCGCTGCTGCTCGAGTTTGGGCAGTTCGGCGGCAATAAACTTGGCAAACAGGGCCTGCAGGGCCATCTTTCCAATGTTGACCCGGCGCTCGTCGTCGCACTCGCCAATATCAACGCCCATAATCCTGGAAAACTCGTCGGCGTAGACCTCGGTGGTGCCTGCGCTGCGCTCCTCCAAGGAGATCACGAGCTTGCCGGCGCGGATGCCGACCTGGCACCAATTGTCCAAAACGTCCTGGGTGTTGTATTTTTCGGCCAACTCGCTCAACTGCTCGCTCGCTTGGGCAGGGTCAATCGCCGGAAGCTGCTCGAGGACCTGGCCCCGAAGGATATCAATGAGGGCCGCCTGGCCGTTGGACGCAGCTATTAAGACGCGGCGTTTGTCGTTGAGCAGTAACGACTTGATGAGGCAGTCGCTGGGAGGTAGCTCCACCGGCGGCTGGGTGGCAATCGGAAGGGCCTTGGGGCACTCTGCACCGACAAAAATGCCAGGCTTCTGGTACATCGTATCGAGCGCAGCAGGCTCCCAGTACCGCATACTCTTGGCACCAGTCCACAGCCCATCAAATTCGGTGATGGAACGCACCGCAGTGCCCTGATCCGCAACGAGGCGACGCTCGGCGGTAGCGAGCTCGGTTTTCCAGATCTTACCCTTGCGATCGCCCGAGTACCAACTCTGGAGATTATCGCCGCTGTACAAGGAGAAAACGCTCGAAGCATGCTGCGTATAAGTCTTGAAAAGGCGGCCTGCCTTGAGGCTCCAAAGGCGCACGGTGCAGTCGCTGGAAGCGCTAACAATCCACTCGTCATTCACCAGCAGGGACCGCACATTATCGGAGTGACCCTTGAACACCTGACTCTCGACGTCGGACCGCGGATCCCACAGCCGCACAAGGCTATCGGGGCCACCGCTCACATAGTGATTTTGGGCGGCTGCAAGCGCGTATATGCTGCTGAGGGGGCCCTCCACAGTGTTCTCGAAGGTCTTCTTGCCGTCCTGGCCCCAGCCAATGATCGCACCGTCCAAGCCAGCGCTCAAAATCGTGTCGCCGCACTGCGCAAGCGTCCAGGCATAATCTCTGTGCGCGCCGATGGTATGGACTTCGCCACCACTCCAAAGCTTGACTGTGGTGTCTGCCGAGCAACTCCAGATATTTTGGCCGATCGGAAGCACCTTGTTGACCCAGTTTGCGTGGGCGTCGTACTGGAGAACCGGCTTGCTGTTGCCAGGCGCCCATCCGCAGATACGACCGTCACGCCCGCCGCTCACCACAAAGTTTTCCGCCGCATTCACGCTATTTACGCCAACCGAATGCCCGCTAGGCGGCTGCCACAAGCCCAAAATGTACTCCACTTGGCTCATGATGAGTAAACTCTGGGGCAGTGTGGGGAATGGTGGGGATGATTGACTACACGCGTTGCCATGGCTTTCAAGTCGCTTATGGGGGCGCCTTGCTCGCCCAATTTTAGGGCCTGGAGGTTACTTAGCACTGAGCAGCGCGTTTCGGTGAAAAGTTGACAGATCGCCGGAAAAATTGCAAATCTTCCGGGGCCTGCATGCATGTATTGTGGGGTAAGCCTGGGGAATTTAACTCGTCTATACACATTTCAACACCTAAAAACGGGAAATTGAAAAATTTTGGAGGATAGCAATTCTGCATGGTGACGTCACTACGCGTCGGATCGTGAGACTCAGCGATCTCCATATCTCGGGGGCCGCGAGTCTATTCTCGGCGAACATTTTGACCAGCACCAGATATGCTCAGATCTAGATTAGAGTAGTAGATGACGCGCGTGTCGGCCTGTGTTTGCTGGTGAGGTATTGCGCATCGCCGAAACCGCAGACCATACTGCCGAGCGCTCCATATGCCTCGGCAGATGATGCTAAAGCGGGTTTTAAGAGAGAGGTAAGCGAAACCAAGCCAAGCCAAGTCGAGCTGAGGCTGCGGCGGTTTGCTCAAGCCTGAAAACGACTGGGCCTGGTGGCTGGTGAGTCCAGGCCAGGTTCTCTCTATATTTCAAAGTATTCATGGCTATGTCTAGCTTTTTTTTACTTGTGGCAACCCATAAATGTCTTGAGGTTGGTTTAGTTTTAGTTTTTGCGTATTTACCCCTAGCTTGTACTATCCCAGCATTTTCTGCTCGCGTGCTCTTGCCTGTGGAACTTCACATTTTGCCCCTGCGCGCGGCGCATGCGCGTGCCCCAGTTTGACGTGTGCATCACACTAAAAAAAACTGGAACGAGTCATAAGTAGCGGGGCGGTACTGCACTGACCTCGCTACTGCAAAAAAGGCCTTGGCCGCAGCTCGTATAGAATCTCGGCATCATCAATGCCATTCAATAAAGCCCAGATCAATGTTTGGTATGCTGTGCACGCACTTTGCCGTCAGAACGTGCAGCGGCCAAATTTGCATATGCATGTGCGCGGAGGTGCCCGAATGGCATGATCGCCGTTGTGCCCATAGACAAGTCCAAACTGGCTCCGAATTTTTTGGGCACTCTATATCCACCAGCTCAAACCCTTTTATGTAAAAATTTCACTCTGACTCTTGCTCAAACATGTCGGGCATGGCATTGCCCGCTCGGTGAAGCCCAGGCCCTAACCCACCGCAGCTGTGGATATATACCCGCAGTGGGGTGCTGCTGTTCAGACAAAAAATGAAGTTTGCCACTGTTCTTTCTCTTGCTTGCGGTGCTCAGGCCGCCTCCATCCTCAGCCTTTTGCCTGCTGCCTTCTCTGAGTCTATTGAGCTCTTGTTTGGCGAGCCCCACGCCGAGTCTGCCTACAAGGTGCCTGTCCCTGGTAACTCCCCCCTCACTCTTTGCGAGGCTGGCCGCCCTCAGCTTTTCAACATCACCAACGTCACCATGACTCCTGCCCTCCCTGTTGCCGGTGAGGAGCTCACCATTGACGCCACTGGCCTGCTCTTGACCAACGTCACTGCCGGTGCCTACGTCGATGTCATTGTCAAGTACGGCCTCATCAACGTGATCAAGACCCGCTACGACCTCTGCACGTACATGCCTGAGGTTGGCTACGAGTGCCCTGCCGGCCCCGGCGAGATCACCATCTCCAAGACTGTCGACATGCCCGAGACCATTCCCGTTGGTGAGTACCTTGTGATCGCCAAGGCCTACACCGCCGAGGAGGAGCTCCTCAGCTGCCTTTTCAGCGACGTCACCCTCGGTCTTTAAGTAGACACAGAGAAAAAATATATAGATTAATTTATTGCCAGCTTCATGAGCTCGACGTCCTTTTGCGAGACTTGCCGTGAGATTTGCGCCGCTGCCGGCTCGACCTTGTCGAGCTTTGCAATTAGTTCCACGAGTGCGGTATTTTCCTCGGTTAGGCGGTGCAGGATGTGGGCACCCCGCAGGTACTCTTGCTGCATTTCCAGGCTTTCTGTGTTGAGGGCGGCAATTTTACGCTGAAGGCGCCGCGTTTGGGGGTCAGTCGGAGCCTGCGCGGCTTGCGCTTGAGCCTTGGCTTGTGCCTGAGCTTGCGCTTGGGCCGCGGCCTGCGCCTGAGCAGCAGCCTGGGCAGCAGCCGCCGCCTGGGCCTGAGCTTGAGCAGCGGCCTGAGCAGGCGGCTGAGACTGAAGAGGCACATAATGCTGCATGTTTTGGTGGCCCTGGTGAGGCTGAGCATGATAAGCTTGCGCTTGGCCCCCGTTGGGGACCCCTTGAGGGACCCCCTGGGGGACCCCTCGGGGTGGCATATGAGCTGCCTGGGGGAGTCCCTGGTGAGGTGCCATCTGGTGAGGGGCATGAGGACCCTGGGGCATGTACATCATGGGGTGCATCATCTGGTACATTTGTTGAGGGTGCTGCTGCATCATGGGCATGTGCATCTGGGGCATCATTTGGTACATTTGGGCGTGCTGCCCGAGGTGCTGAGGGTGCTGAGGGTGCCCCATCTGCTGCTGGGTGTGCTGCTGCAGGTGCTGGCCCTGGGGTATTTGTTGACCTGGGTGCATTTGCTGCTGATGCATCTGGCCCTGGTACTCGTGCGGATAAGACATGGCCAGGTCTCCTTGGCTCTGTGCTGATGTCCTGTCGTCCTTACCTAAGGGGTCACTTTATGCAAAAGTCGTTGGATAGCTTCTTTGCCCCGCGGGCTGCCAAAAAGCAGAAGGTTGAGAGTGAACCGGCCAAGGTTGCCAAAGCTGAATTGCCCGAGAAAAGTGCGTCAAACGTCTCACCAGCTGCGAAAACGGAGCCTACCACCAAGAACTCGGGGGCGCCCTCCAGCGCATCCAAAATGAAATATTCAGAGATCTGCGACACATTTGCTCTTGTGGAGGCAACAACAAAACGTCTTGAAATCCAACGGCACTGTACAGACTTGTTTACACGCGTCCTTGCCAAGGAACCCCACACCCTCGCCAAGGTCACTTATTTGTGCATTAACCGGCTTGGCCCCGACTATGAAGGACTGGAACTAGGTCTTGGCGAGTCTCTCATCATCAAGGCGCTGGCAGAAAGTACTGGCCGCTCCACAATGCACATCAAAAAGGAGTACCAAACGGTCGGCGATTTGGGCACGATCGCCCTGCAGTCCAAGGGCGCTCAATCTACCATGTTCAAGCCAAAGGAGCTAATGGTGGACAATGTGTTTGAGAAGCTCACAATCATTGCCAAAACTTCGGGAAACAAGAGCCAGGACCGCAAGATCCAGACCATCAAACAGCTGCTGGTTGCCTGCCGTGAAACAGAGGCCAAGTACCTTGTTCGCTCTTTGGAAGGCAAACTGCGTATCGGTCTTGCTGAAAAGACGGTGCTCATCTCCCTTAGCCAAGCTTTGGTGGCCCACGACACGGCTCTTGGGCGGCCTACCCTCGACCTCACTCAAGCCGAAGAAACGGTTAAGGACGTCTTCAGTCAAGTTCCCAACTATGACATTCTGCTTGAGGCTGCTCTTGAGCATGGCCTGGCCAAGCTCGGTGAGAGCATCAAGCTGACTCCGGGCGTCCCCCTTCGGCCCATGCTGGCCAAGCCCACAAAATCGGTGACCGAGGTGCTCGACCGGTTCCAAAATAGCGCGTTCACGTGCGAGTACAAGTATGACGGTGAGCGCGCCCAGGTTCACTGCACGGCCGACGGAAAAATGCACGTTTACTCGCGAAACATGGAAGACATGTCGCAGCGGTACCCAGACATTATCGACATTATCCCCAACATTCGGACCGAGGCAACCAAGGACTTTATTTTAGACTGTGAGGCAGTGGCGTGGGACCGCGAGCAACAAAAGATTCTGCCGTTCCAAGTGCTCTCGACGCGTAAACGCAAAGACGTTGAGAGCGGGTCCATCAAGGTGCGTGTGCACCTGTTTGTGTTTGATGTGCTCTACCTCAACGGCGAATCAATGCTCACGCGTAGTTTGGCAGACCGACGGGCCGCCATCAAGGCCAATTTCAACCAGATTCAGGGTGAGTTCTCCTTGGCCACAGTAATTGACTCGCTCGATATCAACGAGATCCAGGACTTTTTGGACCAGAGTATTCGCGATTCTTGCGAAGGGCTCATGATCAAGATGCTGGATGGCCCCGAATCCTGGTACGAGCCCAGCAAACGCACCCGCAACTGGCTCAAGCTCAAGAAGGATTATCTCGACGGCGTGGGCGATTCGTTGGATCTGGTGGTGCTTGGAGCGTACCATGGCCGTGGAAAGCGGACTGGAGGCTATGGTGGTTTCTTGTTGGGGTCGTGGAACGGAGATAGCGAGGAGTACGAGACAGTGTGCAAGATTGGTACCGGGTTCAGTGAGGCCGATCTCGAGCGCCTCTCGCGCCAGCTGGAGCCCCTGGCCGACACGAAACCCAAGTCGTATATTTCGCACGACCCCGCCGCCAACCAGCAACCCGATGTGTGGTTTGAGCCCAAGCACGTTTGGGAAGTCTTGACCGCCGACTTGAGTTTGAGTCCTGTGTATCGGGCAGGCTCGAGCGAGCTGGGCAAGGGTGTGAGCCTGCGGTTCCCGCGATTTATTAGGGAGCGTGAGGATAAAGGACCCGAGGACTCAACGCAAAGCGAGCAGCTTGTTGAACTGTACCAGCGCCAGGTCAGTGTCCAGGGCTCGTGAATAATGTGAATACAATATATTTATCTGTTATTTAATTAGGGTGATGGTAGGGGGAGCGTGGAGGGCAATGTTTGCATATTTGAATATTTATCTAGAGTTGGGCTCCGCTGGCTTCTCCCCCTTTGGTAGCTCGACCTCCCCAAATTCCTTGACCAGCTTCCCACACCGGGGGCACCCAAACCCTTCAGGCTCTTCACTCAACTTGATTTGAAGACAAATGTAGCAGTACAGGTGCCCGCACGGTACTTGCTGGGGGTTGGTGAGTGTCTGGGTCTTTGCATCTTTCTCGTGGCACAGCACACATTTCGTGAGCGGGAAGTCCGGCAGCAGCGTATCTGGGGCTGCGGATGCAGGCACTACCTTGCGAATGTAGCGCTTGATTGTTCCAAAGTTGACGAGCGGCAGCACAAACAGTAAAAACTCCGTCATGGCGTTCCACACAAGCTGCCTGTTTTGGAACTCGTAGTTGACCATACGGCCGACCTTGCGCTGCACCGGAATCCATTTCATGCGAAGGAGACGCAAAACCAGGGTGCTGTAGGTACCAGAGTACAGGAATGCGACAAAATTCGCCATGGAGGCCCCGAGCCAAACAAACTGGAGCCGGTCGGCAAGTGCCCTGAGGCGAACAACAACGGGCATCTCGTCCGAGTCGTAAGAGGCTGCACTCAGGTAGTCGCTAAGTTTTGTCCACAGGTACGACCCCAAAATGGTCACAACGCCGTACAATGCCTTTTGCTTGCGGGAGACCGGTACGAGCCGGTGCGCGGTTGTCTTGGAGTTTACGAGCCTCAAGTTCTGCAGCTTGGCGCCATAAGTCGTGGCGTGGTCCCACACGGTGGCCTTGAACAGGGCCGCCTTGAGCAGTGCCTGCAGCTCTGCCTCGTAACTGTCTTTGAGGTCTGGCCGCCAAAACTTGAACGCGTCGTAGAGGCGATCTTTAAGCTGGTCGGCGAGCTCCGCATCCAGCAGGCTGGCGTCCAATTGGCCGACCCGCGGCTGAACGCTGTGGCCGAGGGCGTTCATAAGCGTGAGGAGAGGGTGGGTGAGCTCATGACTCCGCCCGGCTCGGTCGTGCATACATTAAACTAGATAAATAGAGAGGAAGCTAGCGGGCGCGGGCTCGCGCACGTGACAAAATAATTTGCCGAGTCGTTTCTCTGCTGGGCTCAAGCTGGGCTAGGGCTGCAGCAGAATGCGGGGGAGTGCTTGGGGGGAGTACTCAGGGGGTAAGACTGGCGCACCTCAAAGGGTGTACCGGGGCTGCTGGTAGCCGTACTCGGGCATGTACCCCTCAGGCGGGGCCATGCCATCCGGCAGCATCACCGTCTGGGCCTCCAGGTTGTGCATGTACTGGTTGGGCGGGACCTGGACCTGGCCGGGGCTGGTCGGCAACACGGGCTGCATGGGCACAGGTATTCTCTGCATGGGCATTGGCTGCATGCCTTGGGGAGCAGCATTGGCCATTGGGGCGCCGTGGGCAGCGGCTGCTTGGGCCTGGGCCTGGGCCTGAGCCTGGGCCTGAGCCTGGGCTTGGGCCTGGGCTTGGGCGGCAGCAGCAGAGCCTGCGCCGGCGGGCGGCGCCTGCGGGGCATCCTTATCCTCCTCAAGAGGCAAATCGGGCGCATTGAGGCAGTCCTGGATGAGGCGTTTGCCCTCGGCCTGGGTCACCATCGGCTGCAGCTTGGGCGTGCTGTAGGTGTAAACAAGCCCCGTTTCAGAGACAACCAGCAGCAAAACCTGGGTGCCCGTCAACATACTCAGCTCCCACGCCTTTTTCATGATGCCATGGCGCCGCTTGGAAAAGGTAATGTGACGCCTGCCCTTGTCCTGGATGAACTTGATCTCAATCTTGCGCCTCGACCGCCCGGTGTCGTCATCGTCGTCGTCGACGGGCGGCGCGCCCGCGCTGGAGCTGTTGCGCGACCGCGGCTTCTCAGGCTCCTCATCCTTGGACTGTGGGCCTCGCGCAGTGAACTCAGAATTCATCTCCGAGGTGTGTTTGGGATGTATGATATTCATGTTGTGGGTTGGTGATTAATAAAAAGGTTGACGCTTAGGTAATGCTGCGCCGCGTTGAGAGATCTCCTCTAGCCAGCGCCCAGAGAGCAGGGGTCTGGGCATGGGCATTGGGCGGTATGAGGCAACCCAGGCCTGCTTTTTGCCATCTATGATCTAATCTAATCTTTTAGCCCCTGTAAAACCGCCTACCCCCACCGCTCGCCCCAATTCATCTCATGACCTTTTTGCTAAAGATCGTCGTCGGCCAACGCGTCATGGCCGCGTACAAAGACAAAAATGTGCTGCAGCACATTTTTCCAAACACAGCGCAAAAACTTGTACCATGCATTCTAAATTTAAGATTCAGCGTTAACTATAAACATTTTAAGCAGAACCCTTGGGGGCCTCCTTGTAGGAGATGGCAGCCTCCTCGCCCATGGCGGCGATGATGGTGACAAGCAAGTCCTTGCCCTCGTCAAAGTCACCCTGGATCTTGTCGCCAAGCTCACCCTCGGGAATGCGGACGTCGTCCTTGGTGGAGCCGTCAGCGTTCATCAAAGAGAGGAAACCATCGTCAATGTCAATGAGCTGGTACTCGCTACGGGACACGTTGGGGACCTCCATGTTGTGGGTGGAGGGGGACATGTCCTCGAGCTTCTTGCCAGTGAAAATGTCAATGGCAGTCAGGTTGACCTTGGCGTGACCGTGCTTACCGGTCTTGGAGGTCGACATGTCGACGATCTTGCAGGGGCGGCCCTTGATCACAACGTGACCGTTCTTGCGGAGAGCAGAGCACTGCAAGGGGTAGGTCAGGGAGGCACCGGCGCCGGCAGCAGAGTCGAAGGTGTGTTCGTCGTCAGACATGTTTGTTGGGAAAGAGGAAATGAAAAAAGTCTTGAAATAGTCAGCGGCTACTGCTTATGTCATTGGGTAGGGTAACCAATTTTTTCTCCCAGGCACAACTGCAAATGCACGATGGATGATTGGTGAGGGGTAGGCGCAAGCGGGATACAGACGTAGTGTATATGTTAATTATTTAAATGGCGTGCTAAAGATACGGCGATGAGTTTTTTACGGTGCAGGAGCAAGAGCTTGCGCGAGTTAACCGCGATGGAAGGTCATGGTATGCGAGCTGCACCTCGCGTGTGCTGCACGAGCTCGCGCATAATAAAATGCACATGCACCCGCTACCTGTTTAAAAATTCTGAGCGCAGTTGGGGCACAGGGATCCCCTCAATAGTGCCGTCGGCCAACATATCAAACAGGCCCAGCTCGACCGGCTCAAAGTATTCGGCAGTGCCAATGCTGTAACGGCGGCCGTTGACGTACACGGGCAGCTTTTGGCGCTTGAATTTCTGCTGGAAATGGCCCCAGTTGCACCGTTTGAGCTTGTATTTTAGGCGCATAAACTGTCGGCTGGCAATAACAACCAGGACGACGGTGCCTCCGGCGAGTAGCATCACACCGGGGATCATGAGAGGGGGTGCGAGGTTGACGGGGTCCAAATTGGGAAGAAGGCCAAGGTTGCACGATCCCTGCCCGTTTGGGATTGCGACGCGTGCCCTGTGAGATCTCTAGTATGGGTGTGCCTTGGGGCCGTTTGCTACTGTGAAGCCACACCCCATGGCGCCTCGTGGCGCTAAACTCCACTAGTACAAATCGGTGATGGCATCGACTTTGGCAGCCCTTGGCCTCGAAATCACCGGCTTTTGCAGCTCGGGAATAACCTCATTTGGGGCAGTGGCTGCACGGATCTGGGCATAATCTTGCGAGTCAATTTTTTGCTTTGTTTGGTCGGCACGCAGCTTGAGGGTTTCCTGGTTGGCTTTGATGACTTTACGGTGAAGTTTGAGCAGTTCCAGACGCTCAGGGTCGCAGTTTTGCTCGGCAATGGCCTGCACCTCGAAGACGCGATCCATGTCAGCTGGAGAGGGAGCGGAGGAGGGCGCCCAAAGAGGGAGGGTGAGACACCAATAGACATTTAGAAGCCCTCAGCTCTGGGCAGCGCCCGGCACAGCGCCCGGCACAACTAGAATATCAAAAAATCTATACACAAACTACCTCTTTTTGTAGATAATCTTTGCCTCGTTGTGCTTGGGCAGAGTGACCATCGACTCGTAGTCGACCTCGGGCAGCTTGTTGCCCTCGGGCAGCGTCCACTCGAGCTCGCGCACCACGGTGCTGAGAATAGAGCCGAGCTGCACAAACGCAAACTGCTCGCCAATGCAGCGGTGGCGGCCAGCACCAAACGGCAGGTACGCGCTGGAGGCGCCCTTGGACACCTCGCCAAAGCCGTAATCGACCATTTCGCCGCTGACCTCCTTGGCGTCCAGCCAGCGCTCGGGCACCCACTCGGCCGCGTCCTTGTAAAAGCGGTCGCTGGTCATGGCGTAGCCGGGCGAGACCATCACGTAGTGGTTCTTGGGCACGACGTATTTGGTGTCGGGGATGGGCAGAGGGCGCAGCACCTTGCGGAAAATCGAGTGCAGAGGCGAGTGCAGACGCAGGGTCTCCTTGATGACGCCGGTCAGGAGGGGCATCTCGTTCAAGTCTTCGTAGGTCAAGGCGTTGATGTTTCCCTCAGCATCGCGGCCGCAAACAGCTTCCTGCTCCTTGAGAAGGCGCGCCTGGTAGTCGGGGCGCTGGCCAAGGTGCAGCATGGCCCACGCCGAAGTGCTGGCGGAGGTGTGCTGGCCGCCCATCAAGACACCAATCAGCAGGTGCGAGATCTCCTCGTCGCTAAGCTTGACGCCATCCTTGTAGGTGCAGTTGTGCATAATGGCGTCAATCAAGTCGCGCTGGTGCACCTCGCCCTTCTCCTCAGTGCGGCGGCGCTGGATAACCTCGAGGTACTGGCGACTGATCTCCTGCTGAGCAGCGTCACGTGCGCGGTAGTGGGGCAACGGCAGGTTGGGAAACACAAAGTTGATGGGCTTGAAGCCCTTGTCGAGGTCGCTGTACAGTTTGGCAGTACGAGCGCTGAACTTGTTGCGGATCTCGTCGCCAAGCAGGCAGCGCGAGGCAGTGTAAATGGTCAGCTCGGGGGTCACATCCAGCAGGTGGACTTCATCCTTCTTGAATTCAGGGTTGGTCTCCACAATGCCAAGTACTTCTTTGACCACTTTGGGCACATACGACTTGAATGCGTCGCGGGTCAGAGCCACCTTGGCGAACTTCTTTTGCTCCATCAGGCGGTGGTTGGGGCAGTCGTAGACAACGCCCTTGCCAAAAACAGGGGTAGTCAAGTGCTTGTAGGCCTCCTCAGCGCTCACATCGGCCAGCTTGGCGTTGAAAACAAAGTCCTGGCCTTTGGGGCCAAGGCTCACCGACATCACCTTTCCGCACATCACAAACGCGAAATTGTCGCCGTACTTGAGGCGGTTGCGCTCGAAAAAGCCGTAGGGGTCCATGCCGTACACCACGGCGCTGCCAATCCACGGGAAAACGTAGGGCACGAGGGGCGGGCGCGAGGGGTACAAAACGCGGTACGCGACCTGCACAAGCGCGTTCAGCACAAGGCTACCCACAGCCAACGCGAAAATAGACCACGCAACAAGCGATTTGGTGGAACACTCGCTCGTGTCAAACAGATCCATCCGAGCAGAGAGAGCGATGTCGTCAGCAGAATTTATCTCCTGCAAACCACCGCGCTCAGGTGAGGGTCAGGTGAGACGCCAAAAAAATACTCCGCGTGAACGAATCCCCTCAAAAAATGATTTGGGGGCCAATTCTGGTGTGTAATGCGCTAATTTTGACTGGCCGCCGGTGTATGCAGAATCATGCAGTCTGCTGCATCCGCCCCCAGCCCCGGCAAAACGGGCTTCGAGTGTTAGTTCCGCAGATCGGGCTGAATGTTTCCCCGAAAGTCTTCCCCCCCTGGTCCCTCGAAGTGTATTTGCACCGGCCCCCCCCATCACGAGGTGGGCCTGCGGGGCACATCTTGACGAGGACGTTGTGCTCTCAAGTGTATACATTTATGTGCTATATCCTTAACTAGCCATTATTCCAGTTCTACGCTCTAATCAGTGCAGTTAGCCCCAACTTTTCATCCACAGCCAAGTTTGAGGTGAAAACGCATTTGGCCTAGTTTTTGCGCGGGCATTGCGATGGCTATGCTGAATTCCGATGGTAGGGCACTGTAACATGTATCTGGGGCGCTCCGTGATAACAGGGAGATTGTAGCGGCTGCAATTACATCCACGGAGCTGCGCCCAAGTATGCCCTCAAATTCCAGGATGACCATGAAACCGTGCTCAAGGCCGTTTCAAGCTGTGGCAGGGCACTCAGTGATGCCTCAGAGAGCCTCAGGAACTCCAAAGATATTGTGCTGGCGGCTAGTGCCAGCCCCCTGGATCTCCATTGCAAGCCTCGAAGGAACTGCGCAATGAACCAGAAGCTGTTTGGCCACCGTGTCCAAAAAGAGCTTTTAACTGATGAATTTCTCAGAAGAACATACATGTGACCGCGAAACAGTGATTGCTACGGTGTTTTACTACGGCCGTGCTACGATTTACGCCTCGTTTAATATGATGCGCGACCGTCCATGTAACAACAACAAAAAGGCGTCGAGTTTCGTACCAGCAGAGCTATCAATCTCACAATTGGTCTAAGTACTAGCACAGTGTAGCGGACAGGTCTCCGTACCTAGATAGCACATTAACATATGCCTTCAGCCTTGTACGCTTCAATTAGTCTGGCGCGTTCGAAGAAAATTCAAGCCGGTTGCTCTCAAATAGGATTCTCTGAGGTATCTCTTCCTTTGCATAACGCCAGGCCCCTAAGTTTTTCAAGTTTTGGTATGCGCTTATATCTGGAAATTGCGGCAGCAATGTGATCTGCACAGCTGAACCAACATGCCACTCGAGACGCTTCCAACCGAAGTGCTTTTGTGCGTTTTACGGTATATGGATAATTCAATCAGTCAATGCCTGAAACTTGCAGCCGTCAGTAATTCCTGGAAGCGCATTTTCCTTAGCGACTTGATCTGGCAGGAATACAATGTGTACGATCTCGAGTCAAATATCGCTGCTCATTTTCTGCGCAGAAAACAGGGGGACTTATACAAACAGCTCGAGTTTCTCATCACGTTTGATCACAACAGTACTGGGAAGTTCACGGGCATAAACCCCGTTGTCTGGGAACTATGGCTTTCGCCAGCTTTCACTCTCGACCGCTGCAGCCGTTACCCCAAAAACACTGGTGCGTATGTTTCTGGCTATATCCCCAAACGTCTGCTGGAGATCCCTGCGAATAAGTTTGAGTTGGCCCTTCGGAACGGTTACTCTCCTGGCCGAATTTCTGCGAGGCGGGCAGCTTTAGGACTCATTCTCTCGCTATACTGCCCTTTCAATTCTGATTCTTTCTATTTTTCCACCGAACTCCAAAACGATCGAAGCCTGATACTCCTAGCAGTGTCAATCCACGGGCCCCATCTACGCTATGCCTCTGATCTAAGGTCAGATCGCGATATTGTGCAGAGTGATATGTCAACTGATATTGCATCTATGGCGCACGCTTCTAAGAAGCTGAGGCAAGACCTGGAATTTTTGGTAACCGCAATCACCATGTACGGCGAGCGAATGCTTCGTTACGCTACCGAAGATATTCGAAGCAATAAAGCGTTTATGATGAAGGCGGTTACAATCTGTTCCGGCGCGCTTCGTTGGACCTCCTGGCAACTGACTCAAGACACTGAACTTGCGCTGCGTGTAGTATCCACTGATGGACGCGCTATACAGTATGTGGCTGGATTGACACGAACTAAAAAAGTTGTGTTAGCAGCTGTTTCTAACTGCGGTCTCGCACTCGAATACGTTCCTCGGCGCCTTCAAGGGGACCGTGAAATTACAATGGCTGCGGTGACCCAGAACGGCAAGGCACTTCAGTTTGCTAGCCTTGAGTTAAGGGCGGACCCAACTGTAGTACTCGCAGCAATAAAGCAGTGTCCTGAGGCGGTAAAGTTTGCCCGGGGTGGGGCAGGGAGGGACTGGGAGGTCGTGTCGCACCTCCTGTTTGCAGAAGATAATGCTACTGTTCTCACTCCGGAGCAGCTAAGAGATCGTTATAAGCGACTCCGCTTGAGCTAGAATCTGCTCTGCGCCGACTCGTACTTGAATCCAGACTTGACCAACCCATGTCCAGCCCATGCCTGGCCAAACTCGCCGGGCAGGCCAGGCTGTCCACTGGGATGACAGGTATGGGCATTTGAGTCTAGTTGACTGCATATTTAGCTATTTTGTAAAATAGTGGATACTCTGTAGCCCCCACTGAGTGACTGTCGTGGGCTCTTGGCCGTGCTTGCCTCTAGCTAAAGCGTTGACGCGAAATTTACTCAATCAAGCACGAACGGTTATATAAAAATTACCAGTTAGTGTTATTTACTCTGCAGCAAATCTGATGCGAGGCAATGCGTACTCCTTGAGGTTGTAGTAGGAGCGCTTGAGGTCGTCCCAGGTTCCCTCGGGGATCTCCACTGGGAGAGTCTCGTACTCCACTTTGAGACCATACTCGGCCAAATCGATGCTCACCACCTCCTTGTAGACATCGTAGCAAATCTGGCGGTCAGCGCCCAGCCCGTTGAAGAAGGAAAAAGTTCCGCCAAAGTCGAGCAGACCGCACACCAAGTCGAAAAACTCGAGCATATCGCTGTAGTGCTCGCTGAAAGTATCATAGTAAATGCCATCAAACGTCACTGCCTTGCTCAAAAGCTGCGGCAACACCGTCTTCCACTCGCCCTCGAGCACCACGACGCCGGGCTTGTCGTACCAGCCATCTGCGCGCATCTTGGCGAGGACATCGGGGTGCGCTTCAACAATGTAGTGTTTAGCCACTCCTTGCTGCTGGATAAATGTGTCAATGATGCCCATGCCAAAGCCGACATTGAGCACGGCACCTTGTGGCTTGCAAATAGCCTCTGCACTACGCAGCATGATGGGGGTCTCCCAGTCCATCATCACACCATCTTGTTGGTTTGTTTGCAGGGTCGAGTTGTCGTAGCGCAGCTCGCTGCGCAGGTAATGCTTGATGTTTCCCTCGGGCTCCTGCTCTGTGCGCTGCCGCTTGCGCGGGGCCTGCTGCTGCTCACGGTCTTCTTCGGGCTGCTGCTCGGGCTCCTCGGGCATGTCCTCGGTCATGCGCCTCAAAAACACCTCAGAAGTGATACCGGCGCTCTTGAACCGGTTGTAGAGCTCGGGGATACCCCGATCAAGCGCAACGCAGCCGGGGGTTTTATTCTTGGAATCGAGCATCAGCCAGCTCGCTCCGTACTCAAACAGCAGCTGGACAAGTTGTTCAGCCAGCTCGAGCGTTTCGGGCAGCACATTGTAGCAAATTGTGTGTGCGAGGCCGGCTAAAGGATTTTCAGACTCGGAGCGCACATCTTGCACGGTGATGTTTGGGGGCATTCCCTGGGCCAGGTACTCGTTTAGGTCGGCTACTGCCGTTTTGGGGTCGGTCTTGAATTCGCAGATGCTAAAAATATCCATCTGTCTGGGGGTGGCGGTGGTTGTAGGGGTTGACAAGCTGAGCCAAGCTGCATCTGACTATGCTGGTGCTGGCGCTTTTGAGTCTCGTTGCCGGCCTGCCGCGGGGCGTCAATCCCGCAGATTCGGCCAAGTACACCCCTCAAAACGGCATGTTTGCGTGCCTCAGCGACCCTTCCATTAAGATTCCCTGGGACCGCGTCAACGACGATTATTGCGACTGCCCCGACGGCAGCGACGAGCCCGGGACGGGCGCCTGCCGTAATGGCAAATTTTGGTGCGAGAATAAGGGCCACATTGGTCAATTCGTGCCCTCGCGCATCGTGGGCGACGGAAAGTGCGACTATGACGTGTGCTGCGACGGCAGCGACGAGGCGCCCGGTTTGTGCCCTAATGTGTGTGCCCAAGTCAACAAGGAGTATTTTGAGCGCAAACAAGTCGAAAATAAGAAGCTTGCTGATGGGTTGAAGGCCAGGGAGCAGCTGGTAGCAGTGGCTGCCCAGAAGCGCGAGGAGCTCGAAAAAACAATCGAGTCGCTTGTGTTCCAGCAAAACCTGAAACAGACGCAGCTCGAGGAAGCCAAAAAGAACTTGGAGAACCTGCATCAGCTGCGCAAAGAGGGCAAACTGGCCGCCGAGAAAGACCCCCAGCTCGAGGCCAAATTCGAGGCTGCGCGACACGTTGTTCGCCTTGCGTATGGTCAGCTGGACTCGCTCAAAACCGCGTACGAGGCGCGCAAAGCACAGGCCGAGCAGCTGAGTACTGCGCTCGAGCTCATGAAGAAGGAGTACAACCCCAACTTTAACGATGCTGCCGTCAAGCAGGCCATCCATTCCTGGGAAGACATCAGCTCCAACCAGGACAATGAGGCGATCGCGCTTGGTGAGGGGGTGTTGCTGGTCAATAACGACCTCGACGATGCCCTTGAGTACATTGATGCTCTGTTTGTGCCTGCCGACAAGATCGAGAGCCGCCAGACTTATTGGGGCGAGTTGAGCGAGCGCATCGTGGACTGGGCTATTGACATGTCGCTGTTGCCCGCGCGCAAGGCCAAGGGTAGCGAGCACTCTGAGGTCAAGGACGCCGAGCGTCTGATTGAGAAAATCACCGGCGAAATCGCCAAAGTTGAGACTGAGATCGACGCCAAGCGCAAGGACTTGGCTAGTCCCAAAGGCCCCGAGGACGTGTACCGCGCGCTGGAGGGTCAGTGCATTAAAAACAAGTACGGCGAGTACGATTATGAGCTGTGCTTTTTTGACAAGATCGAGCAGAACGGCAATGGCCACCGCTCGGTGCTTGGCCGTTATGAGCGCTACCAAGAGTTTGACGACCATGTGGAGATGTACTTTACGCGCGGCGCGCAGTGCTGGAACGGTCCTGAGCGGAGCGCCAAGGTGAGCCTTTGGTGCGGTGCCACGCCCCAGATTGTGCTGGTTGGCGAGAGCGAAAAGTGTGTTTACGAGGTGAATGTGGTGAGTCCTGCTGCGTGCAGGGAGGTCAAGGCTGAGGGTGAGCTGAAAGAGCAGGCCCACGACGAGCTGTAGTCGCACTCGCTCTAGCCCCACTCGCTGTAGTCTCGGCGCTCGCTATAGTCTCGGACTCGCTGTAGTCTCAGCTCTAGCAGCATCAATATTTAGTATATATTATAGTCTCTACTGGCGGTTACGCAGGTGCACGGGCACAAACTTTTTGGGAGCCTCAGGGGCGGCCTGGTCGCCGGTGGTCTTGGGCTTGGCGTTGCCAAAGGGGTCCCGGGACGCGACAGGCTTGGCGTTGCCGAAGGGCGAGGCCTTCGGGGCGGCAGCGGGCCTGTTGCTGACGGGACCAGCAGCTCCAAATGGCGAGGCCTTGGGGGCGGCAGCAGGCTTGGCAGCACCAAAGGGCGAGGGCTTGGCAGGGGCAGCGGCCGCGGGCTCGCGGGCCTGCACGGGCTTGGCGTTACCGAACGGCGAGGAAACAGGCTTGGCGTTGCCAAAAGGCGAGGCGCGGGGGGCGCTGGGAGCGGCAGAGGCAGCGGCCGCGGGCGCAGCAGGGCGGTTGGCACGCAGCTGACCGGGGCGGTACACGCCGGGTTTGGGGGGCTCGGCGGCCTTGCGGGCGGCCTCCTCCTCTGCCTCCTTGGCCCAGCGAGCCTCGCGCTCCTCCTTGTCCTTGCGGGCCTGCTCCTCCTTGGCGAGGCGGGCCTTCTCCTGCTCGATGCGCTCGGCCTTGGCGGCCTCGAAGAGGGCGTCGTTCTCCTTCTTCTTCGCCTCGTAGGCGGCCTGGCGCTTGGCGGCAATCTCGCCAATGAAGCGGCGGTACTCGGGGATGATGCGCTCGAAGCGCTCGGCGTTGCTCTTGCGAGTCTCAAAGGCGGCCTTGGCAGCAGCCACAATCGAGGTCACGCGCACCTCGTGGGCCTTGAGGTCGCGGGCCTTTTGGCGGTCGGCGTCCTGGGTCCACAGCTCGGCCTCTTTGAGGCGCAGGGCGCGCTCCACGTGGTCGTGCTTGCGGGCAACCGCGCGCATGCGGGTGCGCAGGTCGTCGGCCTCCTGGCTGAGCTGCTCGATCTGGATCTGCTTGAGCGACTCGGTGGTGTGCTTGTCGAGGTCCTTGAGGTCGATCTTGCCGCCCTTGGCGTTGATCTCCTCAATCAGCTTGGTCTTCTTGGCGTCCTCCATGGCCTTTTGCTCCTTGCGAATGAGGGCCTGCTCGGCCTCGATCGCCTCGCGCTGCTGGCGCTCACGCTCAAGCTCGGCGTCGCGGGCAGCCTGCTCGCTGCGCTTCTTGGCCTGCTCGGCCTCGAGGCGGCGCTGCTCCTGCTGGGCCTTCTCCTGGCGCTCGTGCTGCAGCTTCTTGCGGTTGAGGAACTCGGTGTTCTCCTTGGCCAGGCCGCGCTCGGCAGCGCTCAGCAGCTCCTTGCGGGCCTTGAGCGCGCGCTTGTGCTCGGCCTCGTCGACCTGGGGCAGCACGTCGCTGAAGCACGTGGCCAGGTCGCGCAGCTTGTTGCGCACGAGCGAGGCCGGCGTGGGCTGCAGCACGTCCTCGACGCTCGTGGCCTCCTGGACGCTCAAGCTGTCGACAAAGGTGACCGAGCCCTGCTGGTGGTTGATCTGCACCTTGAGGATGTTGCGGTGGGTGGCCAGCACAAGCATCTTTTCAATCTCGAACCGGCCGAGCTGGCCGGGCAGAATCTCGACAATAAAGTCCATCTTGACGGTGGTGTAGCTCTGGGCAAGCTGCAAAAACGTGCGGTTAACCACAACCTCCAACAGCGGCTTGATGTACGAGGCAAACTCGGGCAGTTCGCCAAGGGCAGTGAAGATCGGGTCGAGCTTCTTCTTGAGGGTCAGGGGGTGGAAGTCGGCCTCGAGCAGGCGGTTGAGCATGCGGATCTCGGGGCGCACATAGTTGAGGATGTTCTTGCTCAGCGCAAACGAAATCAGGCTGTCGCGAGTGGGCACGCGGCCCATGTTGAGCAGCGCGGTGAGGCGGTTCTGGCCCGAGGTGACCGAGGCCCCAGCGTCGCCAGGGATGCAAAGGCAGCTCAGATAAAATACGCTGGCAATGCGCTCTAGCTCGCCCTTGGGAGCAGTCTCGCGCGAGTTGTAGACCATGCCGTAGTACTTAGCCCACGAGGCAGCGTGGAACAGGTGGTTGTCGCTGACGGCCGAGATCTTGGCAAGCGTCTCGTAGTAGATAGCAAGCTGGGGGATCTTGATGGGGCGGCGGCTGGCCACAAGCAGGGCGTGGAGGCCCTCAACCGAGCGGAACGCCTCCTGCCACAGCTCGAGCTTGACGGCGACCTTGAGCTGCTCAAACCGGATACCAATCAGCATCTGCAGAGTTTCGGGGTCGTTGATGTCGATGGGGTTGGTCTGCGTGGGCGGCTGCTGCTTCTGAGCGGCCTGCACGAGGTGGTTGCGCAGCAGCTCGCAGAGGCGCCTAAACTCGGTCTTGCGGTTGTACTCGAGGCAGAACTGGAACGCCTGGCCCACGGTCTTGGCGTAGAGGTCCTCGAGCTTGTTGTTGTTGCGCAGCACATCGAGCACCGAGCGGTAGCCCTCCCACAAAAATTTCAGCCAGGGGGTCACCACCTCGCGGTCGGTGCGGTCCTTGGTCTGCTCGCTCGAGATAGTGGCCAGCAGCAGCTCCTCGGGGGTCTGCTCGGCCTCGAGGTCCTCGTCCACCTCGATGGCGTTGGCCTCAGCCTGGGCCTCCTTGGCCTTACGGCGGCAGCCGCTCAAAAAGGTGTCAACAGCAAGCGCCAAGCTGGCGGGGTTGGTGGCCACGGTCAGCTTTTTGAACTGGTGCAGCGCATCACGCACGTTCTTGCCGGCGCGGAGCTCGACGCTCAGCTCAATGAACTTGAGGATGAGCGGCTCCTGGGTGTCCAGGGAGACGTAGCGCAGGCGCTTGGAGTTGATGGTGTCGTACAAAAGCTCCAAAGCACTCGAGGCCTTGTCCATTTTGATGAGCTCTTCGGCCCGCTGCAGGACATTTTCCGCTCTTGCAGGGGGTGCCATTTTTCAATGAGGGTAGCGTAAGCCCTTGGGTTTTGAGGGTTCTCTGAGTGGGGGCGCTATAGGGGGTCTTAGCTTTTTGTGAATAAAAAATAAATGTGCACTGGCTGACGTCATATAAAAATTAAATCCTGGCCCCCCCACTGGCCCCCCACACCCCCACGGCGCCGCGCTTTCACATGCCAGAGAGCTTGTCCTTAATCATGGAGGAGGACGACCTACCAGACAACTTTGACCAGGCCTACAACTGGTTTTCGCAGCAATATTCGGCCCAAAAAGTGCAAGAACAACAAATAGCCGACCCACTGCTCAACGACAATGAGCAGTCGGCGTTCTCGAGCTTTCTTGACAATGTGCTCGTGGACCCCAAGCACGCGTCAGAGCCGTTTGAGCAACGCTGGTCGGAAAAGGATTTTTACAAGGGATTCACTGAAATGACCGAGCAACCTGCAAATGATGCCCAATACCGCCAGTACATGGCCCAACAGTCCTATATGCATCAGGCGCTCTACGTGCAACAAAAGCCGTTCAAAATGCACACCATGGCACTACCCCACCATGGCGCGCCACAAACTGCTACGCCCGTGGGGTATCCCGCATACGGCCACCTTGGGGTTGTCCCAGGCCCAGCAGCCGTGGGTCCTCCAGCGGCCAATATGGGCACCAATGTTGACACCCGGGGGGCCCCTGGAGGTGTAGTGGGGGCCCCAACTGGCTACCCGCTAGGTTTGGTAGGTCACGCGCACTCGCATCCTTTAAAAGTCAGTGCGCATGCTCGTACGGCGCCACAGAGTCGGGCCCACACCCCTGGTGCGCTAGCAATGGTGCAGGCACCATCAGCGCCATCACTACCACTTGTGCCAAGTGCACATTCTCCTCAGGGGTACCCCAAGGTCTCTGCGCACCCCGATCACCCCACGGGGCTTCCCTCTGCGCTTCCAGGGCACCCTGGGCACCCCACAGGGCACCCCACGGGGCACTCTACGCCGCACCCCACGCCGCACCCGGGCCGCTCTCCAGCACCACAAAAAGACTTCAAAGTCAAGAAGCGCGAGTTTCTGAGCGAGAACCAGGTGCGCCAGAACCACGTCTCCAGCGAGAAACGGCGCCGCGACCTCATTGCCCAGCACTTCAAGGCGATGTGCGCCATGGTGCCTGCCATCACCAACGCGCCGCCCAACCTGCCAAAGTCCACGGTTCTACAACACACGTACGACTATATCATGCAGTTGGCCGAGGAGAACAAGGCGCTGCGCGCGTCCCTGCAAAAGGCCGGCGTCGATACGCTCGGGGTTGAGGCCCACAAGCCGCAGCCGCCGTTGGTGGAGGAGTGACCAAAGGGCCAGGGGGAATATTTATTATGCTTTATCATGCTATAGCTATTAATTAATGCAAAGGGCGAGGGTAGGGGCGAGCCGGCTCAAGGGCGCTCGCGCACATGGTACAGGGCCTCCTGGATGATCCCGCGGGCATCCTCCTCGTGGCCCGAGGCAAAGTCGCTCTCGACAATTTGTTGGGCATAGGCTTTAGCCTCAATCCACCTGCCAGCACGCGAGGCATAGCGGGCAAGCCACAGCAGCGCCTGCGGCCGGAACGAGTCGCTGTCGTCTTCGTTCTCCTCGGCACACGCCTCATAGTGGGCCAGGGCAAGCATAGCGTCGCCCTGCTGCTCGTACAAATCGCCCAGCCGGAAGTGAAAGTAGCTGTCCGACTTGCGGATCTCGAGCCCCTGCTCGTAGGTGCGAATGGCCTGGGCGATATTTTGCATCTTTTCGTAGCAGTGGCCCATGGCGCCCCAGATCCGCGTGTCGCTAGGGCTCAGGGCAAGCGCCCGCTGGTAGTAGTACTGCGCGTACGATGCCATATCCAGCACCTCATAGGCCTGACCCAGCCCGTACCACGCCCTAAAGTCGCGCTTGGAGATGGTGACCGCCGTACGGTACGCCTCAATGGCCGCGTGCGTGTTCTTCATCTCGACGTACTCGTGGCCCATCAGCGTCCATGCGCTCAAATAGTTGGGGTTCGAGGTCAGACCCCGCTGGTAGTAGTCTGCGGCCACCTCGTGCTCGCCCCGGAGCGAGTAGTAATTGGCCACAATGCAGCAGCTCTCGACGCGGTACCGATCGATCGCCACTGCCTTTTGGGCCAGCAGGCTCAGCTTGGCCCGCTGCTCAGTCACGTAGAGCAGGTTGGAGTACAAATCGAGCTCCTCGAGACGGTAGGGGTCGCTGGCCAGAATCTGCTCAAAAAGCTGCTCGGCGCGGTCGTAGTTGACATTGTGTACTAGCATCAAGGCCTCCTGCACGTCCAGAAACAAAAAACCCGGCAAAATGCCGCGCAATTCCTTCAAAAGCGGGGCAATGGCGTCCTCGGGCTGGAAGAACTCTTGCTTGCAGTAAAGCTCAAACAACTTGCGCTCGGTGCTCGGGGGTATTGAGGCAAGGACTCCCGAGGCGTCATTGATGTTCTTGAAGCACGACAGCAGCTCCTGCCAGCAGCCCCAGTTGAGAGGGTACAAGCCCAAAGACTCAATAAATAGGAGAGAAGCGGCCTTTTCCTGGCTCTGCTTTTTGAGCAAAATGCCGTTGAGATACAAAAGGAACGGGTCGCGGGTCGCTTGGGTGGCCTGCTGGACTTCTTTGAGCACATCGGTGAGGTGGGGGTTTATCTCCTTTTTCTCTGTTGGCTTGACGTCGCAGTACCTCTCGCCCGAGATATAGCGCGCGTAGAGCCTGAGGAACACGCTCAAGGGGTCAACCGAGTCTTTGAGGGTGTGCCAGCACCGGTCGTACTCCTTACAGTCAAAGTAGGACTTGGCCAGGAGCGTGCGCGCGGGGAGCGCGGGCGGCGCGTACGAAGGCTCGGCCTGGACGCTGCTGAGGGCCTCTGCCGCCCAGCGCGCAGAGTGCACGAGCCCACGCGTGCTGAGATCCCACACCGCCTGCTCGAGTCTTGTGGGGTCCATGTCAGCTCCAATGTTGTGGGCCCAATATATGGCAGGCTAGCTAGAGAAAACATAAGCGTAACAAATACAATAAATACTAGTCCAAAGTCAAATCATAGTCAATTCGCGCCTCAGAAGGCACAGTGGCAGGCGATTCGCTGCGGGCGCGTTTCTCGCGGTTGGTGTCGTGGGAGTTGTTTTTGCGTTTTGAGTCGACTGCCGGCGAATCCGCGCGCCCCTCCAAACGATCCGAATGATTTCTGTGATGTTTGTTTTCATCCTCGCGCGCCTCAGCCTGGAACTGGGCCTCGGCCTCTCCTGCCCTTCTCAAAAACGCGTCAACATCCGCAACTGTGCTTGATTCCTGCTGCTGCTTGGCTCGCTTTTCCTGCTTCTTGGCCCGTTTGATGGCATTTTTGGCAGCATATTTGGCCTGCTTCAGAGCCTGCTGCTTGATGGGATCCTCGCCGCGAGCCTTGTTGGCGGCCGGTTGCGCCTCTCTGCGGGTCACATCCTGGGCCTCCTTGTCGGCCTGTTTCTGTACAAACTTCTCCGTCTTGGCCGCGGTGATGGACTTGGCCCTCTCCAAACTCTCGGCGTCAATCCAGTACGCCACGAGCGCCAGGTGATGGCCATTCATACTGATATTGTCCACCCGCGTGCACCCCAAATTGCTGAGCTGCTGGAGGTCAGAGTTCTTGGGCAGGTACAGCATCAGCTTGTCAAACCCCTGGGCCCTGCACTGGGTCACAATCTCGTTGCACGTGGGCACACACTTGTCGAGGTCAAACACATCAACATTCTTGTAGCCAGGGCCGCCCCACTCAGGGGAGGAGTGCACCACCGTGGACTGGGGATCGCCGTACTCCCTCAGGTCAAGGTCGGCAAAATCGCTCGTCACAAACTCAATGTTCTCGCATCCGTAAATGCCGGCATTATGCTCTGCATCCTCGGTAACTTGGGGATCAATGTCCACATAAATAGTCTTGAATTTCTTCCGGCTGAACGCGATGGTGTTGCCGCCGGCGCCGCCGCACACGTCCACCACCGTCTTGGCGCCAGGAAAGGTGTGAAACAAGGAATTTGCGACCGTGCGAGCAACCTGCTCGGGCGTCACGCTAAACCACATAGTCTCGCTAACTCTAATGCCCTCATCAAACTTGGAAAATAATTGGTAACGCTTTTTAAACCATTTTTGCCTATATGTAGGGGTTTCGCGGGGCTGTTTACCTGCGTCTCTCGACTGCCGGTCTCTAGAGCCCTCTTGGATATAGTGAGAGGCGTGGTCGCGCGCCTCTTGAACAATTTTTGATAGATCCATGCTGACGGATGAACACCGCTTTGGACCCTGATTTTGGCTACTTACGGTGCCGCGCAACGCCATCTGTGCCCGATATTCTCACGTGGCGGATCCTCACGTCCACCGCGATGCAGCGGTTTGGCGGCGTGAGCGGTGTGGCCGTCCAGCTGGACATTTTGAGCTGGGACGCTGAGACATGCGTTTTGAGGTGCCCCTCGGACCGGCTAAAGTTTGCACAAGCAGCCTTGTGTCTAGAGATGGACGAACGAGTGCTTAGAGTCGACAATGTCTCGAGTTTTCTCGCTGGTTTGTAGGTGTGTCCACAGAGTGCACTCACCTTTTGACCAGGCTCATTGGATCGTCTTTCCGGGCCTTGGGGTGCGTTTTTGGCTCTGGTTTGGGTAATTTGGCCTTTGCGGTCGCGTTGCCCGGCTTTTTCTTCTTGAGCTTGATGCCCTTAAAGGCCGGGTCGGTGCCGCTGGCGGTGCCACTGGCGGTGCGTGGTGATGAACCCGCCGTGCTTGAACCCGCACTAGTGCTTGCGCTCGCACCGGCACCGGCACCGGCACCAGCACCCTGGCCGTACATCCAGCTGACCCTCGCCGGCACGCCAGACTGCAGCGCCTTGAGCTCCTCGAGTTCGCGCACTTTGGCAATCTCGGCACGCTTATCGCGGGCCTGCTGGCGGCCGCGAAGCTCCTCGTCCTCTGCTGCTTTTACTTTAAGTCTATTTTTAGCTAGCGCCGGGTGCCAAGATTTCTTCAGGTTCAGGTCGCCGGGCATGAGATGACTAGGAAAGGTTCTATCTCCCGGCCAGCGATACCGGTGAAGAGTCACCCCCTCGGCGAGGCCGATGAGTCATGCAGTCTGTCTTTATATATTTCGCGCTTATTCCGTCTTGGCACACCCCATAATCACATGTGTGGAATTTTCGCAGTTTTCCACCACCCTGACGTCGAGGCGTACAAAAAGACCGCTTTGGCTATGAGCAAGCGCATTAGGCACCGTGGTCCTGATTGGAGCGGCGTGGTGAAATCCGGCCCCAACACCCTCATGTGCCACGAGCGCCTGGCGATTGTTGGCCTCGATAGCGGCGCCCAGCCCATCACCAACGAGGACGACTCGATCACTCTGGCCGTCAACGGTGAGATCTACAACCACCGTCTGCTGCGCGAGGAGTTCCCCGACTACAAGTTCAAGACTCACTCGGACTGCGAGCCCGTGATCCCCCTCTACCAAAAGTACGGTGCCGATCTCGCCAACAAGCTCGATGGGTTCTTTGCCTTTGCTATCTACGACAAGAAGGAGGATCGCATTCTTGCTGCGCGCGATCCCATCGGTATCACCACCCTCTACAAGGGTACCTCGAGCGCCAAGCCCGGCTGCGTGTGGTTTGCTTCGGAGCTCAAGTGCCTCACCGAGGACTGCGACCAGATTGAGGCGTTCCCTCCTGGCCACATCTACGACTCCAAGACCGGCGAGACTACGCGCTACTACAACCCCAAGTGGTTTGACGAGTCGTACATTCCCACCAAGGAGGCCGACCTCAAGGCGATCCGCGAGTCGCTCGAAAAGGCTGTGCGCAAGCGTCTCATGTCTGAGGTGCCCTACGGCGTCTTGCTGAGCGGTGGCCTCGACAGCTCGCTCATCGCCTCGATCGCCGCCCGCGAGACCCGCGAGGCCCAGCCCGATACCCCCACCCACCACGCGTTGGCGGGCATTGGCGCCGACGGCAAGCTCGTCAACACCTCGGGCTCGCGCCTGCACTCGTTTGCGATCGGTTTGCCCGGCGCTCCTGATCTGGCCGCCGCCTCCAAGGTCGCCGAGTTTATCGGCACCATCCACCACGAACACAACTTCACCGTCGAGGAGGGTATCGACGCGCTCCAGGACGTGATCCACCACCTCGAGACCTTTGACGTGACCACGATCCGCGCCTCAACGCCCATGTACCTGCTCTCGCGCAAGATCAAAGCCCAGGGCATCAAGATGGTTTTGAGTGGCGAGGGCTCCGACGAGGTGTTTGGCGGTTACCTCTACTTTAGCGCCGCCCCCAACGCCGACGAGTTCCACAAGGAGTGCGTCAAGCGCGTCAAGAACCTCCACTACGCCGACTGCCTGCGCGCCAACAAGAGCACCATGGCCTGGGGTCTCGAGGCCCGCGTCCCGTTCCTCGACAAGGAGTTTTTGGATATCTGCCTCGATATCCGCGCCGACGACAAGCTCATCGACAAGGACCACATGGAGAAGTACATTCTGCGCAAGGCGTTCGACACCGGCGACTACCTGCCCAGCGAGGTGCTCTGGCGCCAAAAGGAGCAGTTCTCGGACGGCGTCGGCTACTCGTGGATCGACTCGCTCAAGGACACCGCCGAGCGCGTCGTCTCGGACGAGCAGCTCGCCAACCCCAAGCCCGAGTGGGGCGACGATGTGCCCACCACCAAGGAGGCTTACTGGTACCGCTGCATGTTTGACGAGCAGTTCCCCAAGAACAACAAGGCCGCCGCCTCTACCGTCATGCGCTGGGTGCCCAAGGCCGAGTGGGGCTGCAACGCTGACCCCAGCGGTCGCTACGTCAAGGGCCACACCGCTGCTCTTTAAAAAAAATAGATGTACAAACGACTCTTAGAGACCTTATAGATGTGCAAACGATTCTTTTCCTCAGCGCCGGGGCTGTTTAGCCGGTGTCTACACTCGGGATGTGAGTACTCTGGGGTAGCGCCTCGAGGCCACCGCCTTGCATCTCAACTGTCTCAGATTTGCTAAGTACTAGTCGCGATAGCCAGTGAACAGCTCTCACCTTGCTGAGTCTGAACCTTAATGCTTCCCACAGAGATCCTGAGCGACATCATTGACTGTATTCCAGAAGTCACTATGGGGGAGCTCGTGCGTGTTTCACAAGTGAACCGTAAATTCCGTCAAATCTGTCTGAGTGATCGAGTTTGGGCAAAGTTTGACGTCTATGACGTGCGGCACAAGCCACCTTTCGTTTACAAGTATGGCCGGTACGAATTGAACGGAACTGCTGCTCATTTCTTCAATCACCTACTGGAGATTGCTCAGTCTCGACGAGTGTGGTTCCTAGCCCGCAGACCTCTGTATCCACCCGACCCACAGGGTAACTTTGTGACGTCCAGTGACCTCTATGGACAGATTCATGCTCTCTGTCTCGTTGACACATGGACTTATTCCGAGTCGGATGTCAAAAAGAATGGTTCTCTTCTATAGACGACTACTTCAATGCACTCGATAATGAGGCTTATCCTTGGGGTCTCAAAGAGGGAATTGCCAATTTGGTGAAATGCATCAAACCCACAATTTGGGAATTATGGAGTACTCATATTTTCTATGAGCCGCGAGATAGGCCAGAAGTCTACGAGTACATCCCCCAACAAGTATTGAGCAACAGACTAGTGTACCTCGCTTTGATCAGAACCATTGAAATTGATCGTGTGGAGCCCTGCTATGAGCATGATTGGGATGTAAACCTTTCAGTTATTTTGCAAGGCCAAAAGCAGCCGTCGGCGAGCTTTAAGAAAAACAAACAGTTTCTTCTTTATGCTCTATCGGCAATGCGCAGGACTGATCCACCTGGCCAGTGGCCTCTCCAATCGATTTGCGGCGAGTTGCTGAGCGACAGAGACATTGTAATAGCAGCAATTGAGATCGATGGTCTCTTTCTCAAACATGTGCCCGACGAGTTGCGAGGAGATCGGGAAGTTGTACTGGCCGCTGTCAAAGATTGTTGGCTGGCTCTAGAATATGCAGCTGACGAGTTGAAAAACGACGCTGATCTGGTACTATACGCTATTGAGCAGAACACTTATAGCCTGAACTTTGCCTCTGAAGCACTCAAAACCAACTGGGATTTTATGCAAAGGGCCATCAAGCGTAATAAGAAGATCCTCTGCCGGACACCGTTGCATAGAGATCGGGAATTTATGCTAAAGATTTTGCAAGACAGTCCTGAACTTCTAGAATATGCTACCCCAGGTCTGAGAGCCTCCAAGGTGTTTGTTTTGGAGGCGCTGCAGCGTGGCATTAAGCTTGAGCAATCTGACTATCATTGTGTGTGCAAGAACAGGCCTTTAATGCTTGCTTTGATGGAAAAAAATGGAAATATCCGAAAATTGGTACCGTCAGACAGTAAAAATGACCCTGAGATGGTGCTTGCCGCAGTGAGGCAGTCGCCCGAGGCACTGCAGTTCGCCTCGCCGGCAATCCAAGATCTGTGCAGACTGGTATCTGAAGGGCTAAAATAGCTAGAATGTACCGTTGTAATATGCCAAAATTAGATGCACTACTAATCTCGATACTCCAAGGCTGCAGTAGACACGGCGGTAGCTGGAACCCCGGCATGCAGGTGCACATGCACCACATAGCTCTCGCCTAAAATCCCTTCATAGAACAGAGAATCGCTGTAAAATCGAACCTCACCCCCATTATCGCCACAACTCGTTACTGGACTGCCTATAGTCTCCTACAAGTTTGCTATACATCTTAACCTCCTCCCACCACCACACACGGCTCGCAGGTAAACTGAAAACGCGTTAACCATAGACTACTTATTTAGGAAGCGAGTTGGAGAGCTGCTTGTTGAGGTTGATCAGCTTGGAAGCGTCCACGTTGTTCTTGGTGGCAAACTCGGCCAAGCGTGAGTAGTCACCAGTGAGGCGCGCGTACTGCGCAGCGTTGGCGCGGTCCATGCCGCCACCAATAACGTTGGCAAGCATCACCTCGG
>JAKUBN010000015.1:0-215633 GCA_030563245.1 Wickerhamiella azymoides | reverse complement strand
CCGTGGCCTGCTGCTCAAAGTGATGCAATACGGCCGCCCACGAGGTTGGGCGCGGAAGGGCCATGGTAGCGTCCCACATGGCTTGCGCAATTTTGCATATTTTAGACAGCTTCCCCACCCAGAATGCCCATTTAAGCCTTCGCCTGCGGCCATCTCAACACGAAAGCACGATTTCCCGTCCGATCAATCATAGTTAAGCGTGTTAGAGCCACATTCAGTATTACAGTGGGAGACCATGTGAGAACGGGTGGTACTGCAGGTTTCTTTTTGATTTTTTTCGCTCTGGCTGTACCTGAGCTTGAGCTTGTGGGTCCTGCGGAGCTTGGGTGGGTCGCTTTCTTTTTTTGGGGTGGCAAAACTGTCCCCATGGACCGTCTCCCCTCCCTCAATTGAGTGTAGCAATGCGTGTATGTGGCTAGCGGCGCGGCGCGGACGCTACTTGACTCAATTCACGCCATTGAGACAGGAGTTGCGGGAGGTAGGTTGTTGGGAGGATGATAACAAACACGCTGACAAGGGCAATACACATAAGAATCACTACAGCGGCAGCTCTGTAATAATCGGGACCCGCTCTGCCAGCGACGATAATTTGATTTAATTGAAAGCAGGCACCGGGTAAAGCAAGACTGTGACACTATCTATAATAAATACTACGGGCTAACACGATAAACTCTGCGCTGCTGGTTGCGGAACTGAATAATTCCGCGGCCCTCGAGCGCTCTGAGCGCCACGTCCAGCGTGCGGCGCTTGAACCGCTTACCGCTTTCGCAAAACTCGCGGCGCATCACGTCGTACTCGGCCGAGTAGCCAACCTTGAGGCGCAGCTTAATAGCATCCTCAAGTGCGTGCACCTCGCGGCTCACCTCCTCAGACATGTGCTCCTGCTGCAGGGCGTCCATGGTCGAGGCGCTGAAGAGGCGAATGGCCTCGTCCACGTGCTCGGTGGTGACCTCGGTCTTGAGCTGGAGCTTGGCGCGCGCCTCGGAAATACGGATCAGAGCTTCAAGCTGACGCACTGTAAGAGGCACTGAGGTGCGCACATTGTTGAACTGCTCGTGCTCATGCAACTGCTTGCGAATCTCGACGAAATGGGCTGCGAGGCGGTCACGCGCGGCATTAGAGAGGCGCGGCGCGCATTTAGCACGGCAATAAGTAATATAGCGTCTCATTTTTTCCAGGGGGATCTCACCCTCGACCTCTTCCTGGATTGAGCCACCGTTGAGATGGGTGCCCAGTACGTGCCGGGCTACCAGCTGGTCATAGTCGACGCTGTGGGCATCCTTGATCACATAAATCATATCGAAACGTGACAAAATGGTCGTTTGGAAATCGATGTTCTCACCGGGCGACTTTGTATCGTTGTAACGGCCCTCGATGGGGTTAGCCGCAGCAAGCACGCTTGTACGCGAGTTGAGCACTGTAGTAATACCAGCCTTGGCAATAGAGATAGTTTGCTGCTCCATAGCCTCGTGAATAGCCACACGGTCGTCCTCGCGCATCTTGTCAAACTCGTCGATACACACAACACCGCCGTCAGCCAGGACCATGGCACCACCTTCGAGGTAAAAATCTTTTGTTGCAGTGTCGCGCTGCACTGAAGCAGTCAAACCAGCCGCTGAAGAACCCTTACCAGAGGTGTAGATACAAATCGGCGCCACTTTATCGACAAACTTGAGCAGCTGGGACTTGGCAGTACCGGGATCACCCATGAGCAGCACGTTGATATCACCACGAAGCCGCATACCGTCAGGCAAAATCCGGCGGGAGCCACCCAGCAACAAGCACGCAATACTCTTTTTGACGTCCTCGTGGCCATAAATGGAGGGGGCGATAGAGCGGGCAAACTTCTCGTAGAGGTCAGGAGTGCGGCTCAATTCGTCAAACTCTTGGATCTCTTCTTCGGTAAAATCGAGCTCGCCACGGTTATTGTGGCCGTCAATCGAATAGCCAATAACCTGGACATAGGGGTTGCGAATAGCCACTGCAGAGGGCCCTGAGCGGCCCTTGGGGCCATTAGAGTCGTACACCGAGTAGATACCGACCACAGTACAGCGCGTACCGGGTACGAGGCGGTTGGTCAAGGTGCGGTCCAGAGTCAAGAGGATGTTACGGGGGACCTCACCGACCGGCACCATTTCGGGCGATTCCTGCAGCTTGAGCACTTGCTGGTCAATAAATGTGGACTTGTCGTGCACCACAACGTAGGGGTCGGGGCCACAGTCCTTGGAGCCGTCTGTTCCCTCGACATTCTTCGACTCGCAGTGGCGCGGCATTTGTACGCTCGAGAACCCCGCGGTGACCTGAACTCGCAGCAAATGGCGACACTCTTTGCACATGAGCTGAAGCGAGGTGGCTTTGGAGGTCAGGGCAGACGCACTAATAATGATTCCCGGGACACGCACCAGCTTGGACACCTGACGGGAGGTAAGATCACGCAGCGCCACCGGGTTTGCCGAGCTCTCAAGGATCACTTGGATGTAAGGAATGGCCTGTTCGTCCTGGTTGGCAAAAACAATGCGGTCTGCCACATCTTTGACGGCGGCCTCGAGCATGGGCAAAATGACGCCAGGCTCGTCGGCAAGGCGCTGGCCGAGAGACTCATCAAACATCAAGACATGTGCAGTGTCAACTTTGAGCATAAACTTGCGGCTGAGGACGTTCTCGCGCAGCGAGTCACGGTAGATGTAGACGTTGTTGATGTAGAATTGGAGGATGAATTTGCGGAATTCCTCGCGCACCTGACTGAGTTGCCCAGGCTGGACCTCGCCAGGGAGCACAGAAGTGGTGTAAACCCTTGAAGTCTCAAAATCCATGTAGGTGCAGAAGTAATTAACGTGCAGGAGATTTTTAAGCAGCCACTTGAGAGGCGGATGGAGGGGCGCCAAGATCCGGCTCAAAGGATTGAACAAGCGACAAAATAATCTGGTTTTTTCGCGTTTTGTAGGTAAAGACGCGTTAATCTCTAGTTTGATAGGGGTCGACAATTTTTGCCCCAGCAACCAGTCCAGGTTTCTTGCACCATCAGGGACGTTGAGCGTTCCAGGACGATAAAAGTAGCGCTAAAATACATAATATCTGCTTGTTTTGGGGTGCTTTCGCTGATCCGACTGGCCCGTTGCCACGGGGGGCTGGCGCACCCGTTTTGTCAGTGTTTACCTTCTGACCTGCCCACCATCCTCCCACCTCGATGGAAGAAGAACCCCAATTTGATTTGATCAACACGCTCGTTGGCAACGGCATTACCGAGCAAGACTGCACAAAGCTGAGTGCGGCAGGCTACCACACGCTGCGTGCCGTGTCCAACAGCAGCCGGAGGGCCCTGACCCAGATCAACGGCATCTCGGAGAAAAAGGCCGATGTTATCATGGAGCGCGTGCGCGAGCAGTACCCCGTGGGTTTTCAGACGGCTGCCCAGGTTCTCGAGCAGCGCGCCTCGCTCATTTCCCTCAGCACCGGAAGCAGCAAATTGGACGCGCTGCTGGGGGGCGGCATTGAGACCGGTTCGCTGACCGAAATTTATGGCGAGTACCGTACCGGCAAGACCCAGCTGTGCCATACGTTGGCTGTGGTTGCTCAATTGAGTCTCAGCGCCAATGGCGGCGAGGGAAAATGCGTTTACCTCGATACCGAGGGCACGTTCCGTCCCGAGCGCATCAGGGCCGTGGCCAAGCGGTTTGGCCTTGACGAGCAACGCGTGGTGTCCAATGTTGCTGTGGGCCGCGCATACAGCCACGAGCAGCTCATGGAGTTGCTGAATATGGCCAAAAGTTTCATGGCCCAGACGCGCTTTTCGCTCATCATTGTTGACTCAATTATGGCCCATTTGCGCAGCGAGCGCAGCGGCCGTGGTGAGTTGAGCGAGCGCCAGATTGAACTCAACAAGTTGCTGAGCCAGCTGCAGTCAATTGCCGACGAGTTTGGCGTCGCTGTGGTCTACACCAACCAGGTGGTTGCCTCGGTTGACGGCGGCTACGGCGAGCAGAAAAAGGCAATCGGCGGCCATGTGATGAGCCACAAGTGCACCACACGCCTTATGTTCAAAAAGGGCAAGGGTGCCCAGCGTATTTGTCGCGTTGTTGACTCGCCCATTTTGCCCGAGGAGGAGTGCCAGTTCCAGATCTACAACCACGGAATTGATGATGTGGAGGAGGAGTAGCGTGTGGGAAACCCACATGCCTAGACGGGGATTGTGTTTGGAGGTTGTTATACCCTACTTGGCTCCGCCCGTGTCCCCGGGCGTGGTACGGAGGAGGCCATTGCTGTATTGCTAGTTGCATAGCGCGTAGCGCTTTATTGTTTTATCAGAGTTGGGCTGTGAGTAGCCTATTGAGGGGGGAGGGGGTTTAGCGCGCCTTAGGGCCTCCCCCGGCGGTTCCCTGGGGGTGTCCTCTGCTGCCCTCTGCTACCTTCGGCTGGTGCGTTGGCGCCATATATGTAGTATTTGGTGGTCGATTGAGATAACTTAACTTAACCGTGAGAATTAGTGGGCATCTAGCTGTATAAACAAGAATTGGAGTCCATGGAAGCCGAAATCCCCACCAACTCAAGGTCTGACCGCAGCTCACCCAAAAAATGTTACTGTCTCTACTAACGTCTCTTTACGATGCATTTATCTTGAAAATAGAACTCGAGTCATCTATACACTTTGGCATACCTGCTGCTTTTTCAGTAGTATGCCAAACACTTAGGGATTCCAATTAATACCCACAACCGAGAAACAACCAATCGCCAAAACTCTGACGCAAGCATGCTCCCAAATCTAATTTGATACAAATAGCAGTCCCTCGAAACGCTACAACCTTCATTTCTCGCCCTCCTCGGCACAAGCGCATCTTTGGCTTTGGACGCATCACACGAGCGTGCGCAGCGAAGACGCAAGTTGAGATCAAGACGCATCACATATGCGTGCTGAATGCTACTTCCGGAGCCGTATATGCAGTGCATGCTTGAACTATTGCTCAAAGTCGGTCGCTTCTCCATTTATTGCAATTGGGCAAACCGGGCTAAATACTGCCTGTTCTAGCCAGCTCTTCCGCTTTTATCTGAGTTTTTCACTACTCAAATTCCTGCTGCATTGGTGTAACGTCCCGCATCACGGCACCATGCATGCATAACAAGCTTTAGGTCCTGCGTATGCGATCCTTATCGATCCTTATCCATGCCCGCGTACAGTGTATAAATTTCGACCATCTGTACAGTCAAGTATGCGTTTTATCCTGCTCTCATATTCTCTTACTTTGATCACTGCCCTTCCTGGTGCCATTGTTGGACTAAATAATTCAGTTGACTCGTCTACTTGCACGACTACCGAAACGCCTGCTGCGACGACTGCCGAGATATTTATTGCCACAGCCGCTGTTGCTACGGCCGTTGCCACGGTTCTTGGCACAACCGCTGGTATTACTGGCACGACCACGTGCGCTAGCATGGACATTGTGGCAGACATTGAAGCCGACATTAAGAATCTTCTGGTCAGCCTGACTACAATCATACAAGATCTCAAGACTGGTGGAGACCTGGGTACCGATTTGGGAACTGCCTTTACCAGCCAGTGCACCGCGGTGGAGCAGCTTATTGTGGATCTGGCTACAAAGAGCCTGAAAATTGATTTTACATGCATTGGTTTTGGGAATATTGTGACATTCTGTGGCGGTATTATGCAGATTTTCGCTGCACTGTGCACATTCTTGACCACTCTCATTACCTTTCTTGTTCAGAGCCCGGCGCAGATTGGTACTGAGGTGTTTACCGCTTGCCTTAAAATCCCAGAGGCACTGATCACTGCTGTTACGGGCCTCGGCACCAAGTTCCCGCTCATTTCGTTGTTGACCCAATTTCTTGTAGGTCAGACTCAGACATTGTTGACCAGTGCCCACACCACTGGTCTGAAGGCCGGTTTGTAGAGTACAAGTATGTAACTAGTAATTGCTTTATTTTACATGATATAGGACGTTGTGCACGCACAGGCTTAAGCACACAGGCCCAGGAATACAGGCCTGGCTAGTGCCCTGGTCGTTCTGATCCCCTCGCGTGTCCCCTGGATGATTCAGTCTCTACGAGCTCAATAATATGCAAAACTCTAGCTTAATTTTAGGCCAACTTCTTGACGGCGTTGTTAAACTCAACAACATCGACCGCGCATGTTACCTCGTGGCACAGCTCGCGGCGCTGGGCAGGAGGCAACTTGGGCAGCAGCTCGGCACCGATCGAGTGCTCAATGGCTGCAACAGGCACCTGGAAGTTTCTGAGAGGGACTTTGTTATCGATAGGGGCATTGGGCAACACAAATGCACCCACGGCAACTCCATTGGTGGGTGTACCTGCCACCAGGGGCTCCTCGGCGACAATCAATTTGAAAAAGTGTGTGGGCACGGCGATGTTGGGAGGGTTGCCAATAACTTCATAAGTGACCCTAAACTTGCCATCGGCATCCTTGCGAGGCAGGTAGAGGGGTCCAGTCATGATGCGCACGCTCGAGTATTTGGAGGTGAGGTTGCGGCAAAATCGCTCAAAATGCGCCCAGTAGTCGCGGTTAAACCCCTGGCCGACCTGGGGAGCCATGTTTGTGAGTAAAAAGGTCTCGTCCATCGCCTTTTGGCTGAACTTTGCGTCGGCTGCAGGCGCCTGGTGACCGCGGTCGTAGCCAGAGCGAAAGTAGTCCTTGAGGCGCGCGCGGAACTGCTCAGGGATGGCAGCATCTTCCTGGAAGATTGATTTGTCGCGTTGGCCCTCCCTCAAGTCTTTGGTGGCGGCTGTAAGGTGCTCAATGACCCATGCAGGATTGCGTTTCGACCGGTCGTACAAAGACACAAATTCGGTGTGGGCCTGCAGGTCCTGAACGGGAATAGGGTAGCCGTATTTGGCAAAATACGCGCTTGGATTGATGTTAAGGGCCGCGAGCCTGCCGGGGACGGGTGCAGCAGGCACGCTAGAGGGTGGTGCCGGGGGCGTATCTTTTTTCCAAAATCCCATGGCTGACGAGGGTCGGAGTGTGGGCCCAGGGAGAAGTGAGGGGGGAGGGTAGCGGTGTCCAAGGGTGTCCAGGGGCGTCCAGAGGTAGATGCATAACTTTTTTGCAGCTGTTGTTTGATAGATTGCGAACTGTGCCTTTTTCTTCTAGAGTTGTGCTCACTTGCATCTGGCCCCCCCGTCCTGGCCTGTGCTCTGCCTTCACTAGCTAATGCTGCTGGCACGTCAACTACAACTATAAACACTCACACCTATATAACCGACATTCCACTGTCACCTCGACTCCATCTATTTTTCACATGCTGCTCATGGCACCTAGTGCACGCGGAAGGGTGCCTCCCTCGGCTCGGCACCCTAACCCCCTCTCCCCCACATAAAGACCTCGCCCCCCCTCTCTCTCCGGTCTGTCATGCACTCTTCGTCAATTCTCCGTGCTGCATATATTCTAGGTGCGGCGCGCACGCCAATTGGTAACTTCAATGGTGCGCTATCCAAGGTGAGCGCCGTGGAGCTCGGGGCTGCCGCTGCCAAAGCTGCCATCTCGCGCGCCAAAATTAGCCCCTCCGACATTGAAGAGGTGGTGTTTGGACATGTCCTCCAGGGTAATGTGGGCCAGGCCCCGGCGCGCCAGGTCGGAATTGGTGCTGGAATCCCTACATCCGCCGAAGCGCTCACCGTCAACAAAGTGTGTGCCTCGGGCCTAAAGACCGTCTCGATGGCCGCCCAGAGCATCTTGCTGGGTGACCGCAGCGTTATACTTGCAGGTGGAACTGAGAGCATGTCGCAATCGCCGTTTTACGTCCAGCGCAGCCTCGGGTTCGGCGGCGGAAAATTGGTCGATGCGATCGTCGGCGACGCTCTTACCGACCCTTACAACAAAATTCACATGGGAAATTGCTGCGAGAATACAAACAGGCGCGAAGGCATTACCCGCGAGGCCCAAGATGAGTACGCCATCGAGTCGTACAAGCGGGCCCAAAGGGCCGTTTCTGAGGGTCTTTTTGAGGAGGAAATTGTTCCTGTTGAGGTCAAGGGCAAGAAGCCCGTGACGGTGAGCCAGGACGAAGCGCCCAATGCCGTCAAGCTCGAGAAAATCCCCACTCTTCGCGCGGCATTCGAGAAGGACGGAACTGTGACCGCGGCCAATGCCTCGAGCATCAATGACGGTGCAGCTGCCTTGGTTGTTGCCTCTGAGGCTGCGGCAGAGCGCCTTGGGGCCCCCAAGCTCGCCAAAATTGTTGCGTATGCCGATGCGGCCACCGACCCCATCGATTTCACCATCGCCCCGTCGCTAGCCATCCCCGCCGCCCTCAAGCGCGCCAACCTCTCAATTGCCGATATCTCGGTGTTTGAGATCAACGAGGCGTTCTCGGGCGTCTCGCTGGCCAACAACAAGATCCTCGGGCTCGACGCCGCCAAGGTGAACCCGCGCGGCGGTGCCGTGGCTCTGGGTCACCCCGTGGGCGCCTCTGGCGCACGCATTTTGGTGACGCTGCTGCACCAGCTCAAAAAGGGGGAGTATGGTGTGGCGGCCGTGTGCAACGGCGGTGGAGCTGCTACGGCCGTGGTGGTCCAAAAAGAGTAAAATGGGCGCCATGCGCTGTGGGGTGTAGCAACTTGCCATATTTTTTTTTGAGCACATGAGCTCTAGCATATAATTTGGAAGGTTTTTTCTTGTAATGGGCAGGGTGTGAGTCTGTGTGTGTGGCCCCGGGGGGGCCTAGTGGGGAGCGCCTGGGCAGGGCGGGCAGGAAATATGACCCAACCACCACAGCCCTCGAGGCAGCATCGCTCTAAAACAATCATACAATTGAGATCTGGGTAGCTCATAGACCGCATGTTAATATCTATTATACGACTACAGGTGCTACTACATGGAGCACTGCAGGCACTGCCTTGGTCACGCTAAAGACTCAAGGCCCACCTAGAGGCGCACCCCCCAGCAGCACTCTCACCCACGCCTAAACAAATAGATAGCTCAAAAAGCCCTCCAAAATCCCCTACGAAAACATGAAAAATTATGCGTCCCAGCAGACACAACCCCCAACTGAGACCCACCCGCCCCTGTGAATTACCCCACATTACCCCAATATCTCATGAGGGGAAGACTATACTCGACGCTCAATGTGGCCAATGCCCCGTTCATCTACCACTCTAATACTCTTTTATCCAACTCCTCAGTTAAATTCTCGGGGCCTTCGACCGCCATGAACCTGTGCACCAGCATCAACTCGGCCCTGGACATCGCGCTCGAGTCCGACCCGGGCGCCATTGTGCTCGGCGAGGATGTGGAATTTGGCGGTGTTTTCAGGTGCACCAAGGACCTGCACTCCAAGTTTGGCGCCGCTCGCGTCTTCAACACCCCGCTCAGTGAGCAGGGCCTCGTGGGGTTCGCTATCGGCTATGCGGCAATGAACAAAACGGTTGTGGCAGAGATCCAATTCGCCGACTATGTATTCCCCGCGTTTGATCAGCTGGTCTCTGAGGCTGCAAAGTACCGTTACCGCGCTGGCTCGCACTACGACGTGGGTGGCCTTACGGTGCGCATGCCGTGCGGTGTAGTGGGCCACGGCGGCCTCTACCATTCTCAATCGGGTGAAGCATTCTTTTCCCATTGCCCAGGCCTTAGAGTGGTCATCCCCCGCTCGCCAGCGACCGCCAAGGGGCTACTCCTTAGTGCCATCCGGTCACGCGACCCCTGTATTTTCATGGAGCCTAAGATGCTTTACAGAGCCTCTACAGAGCATGTGCCGCTCGGAGAGTACACAATTGACCTCGACAGGGCTGAGATACTCAGGCACGGTACCGACGTGACGCTCGTAGGGTACGGCACTCAGATCTATATTTTGAGTGAGGCAGCCGCCCTAGCAGCCGAAAAGGGTATCAGCTGCGAAGTTGTTGATCTTCAGACCATCGTGCCCTGGGACCAGGATACAGTATGCGCCAGCGTTGCCAAGACTGGTCGCGCCGTGATTAGCCATGAAGCGCCGCTCACGGGAGGAATAGGCGCCGAAGTTGCCGCCACCATCCAGAAAAAATGTTTTCTCCACCTCGAGGCGCCGGTTGCCCGCGTGACTGGCTGGGACGTACCCAACTCACTAGCGTTTGAGCGATTCCAGATCCCCGACACGACGCGCGTTCTCGATGCCATTATAGAGGTAGTTAATTATTAGAAAGAATCTACAAGAATTCTGCCAAGCAGACATGCAGGACGAGTCGGGTCACAGGCGTAGCGGATCTGGGGAATTCCAGCATAAAGACTTTCGGCTGGGGCTAGGGCCAGGGGCTAGGGCCTGAAGTCGATCACGAGACCGCACGACACCGGCTAGGTTTCCAACTCTACTTAATAAATTGCCTTATCTAGGTAGGTCTTACTTTATGCATTTAGTAGCAGCGGCTATGCATCTCTGCAAGCCTTGGCCGCATCTGCAGTACTTCTGCTGACGCTATCAGCTCATCCAGCTGAAAAACTCTGACGGCGGGGTTCGGTTGACATTAGGGATCCGACCCGGTAGGGGCAAGTGGTGCTCAAACCCATTTATTTGGGTTTTGCACGCCATTTTGGACAGTGCACATTCCGTGCGGCTCCTTGTTGCCCAACAAATTTTTTAGGCTGTAATCTGGATAGTATGTACATATTTAATTCTACGGTTTGATGCTGGCCGATGCCGACCAGGTCGGGCTCCAGCCGGGCTCCAGTCGGGCTCCAGTCGGGCCCCCCACCCCAACCCAGTCGGTGACCCAGTCGGTGACCATCTGGTCGCAGATGGCTGCACTCAGGTGCATGCTGCAGCAGAACCAAAACAAACATAGTCAATCTACAGATTGCAGCAAAATACGTAGATTGAACGGAAAAAGCAAGATATGCTGGCCCTATTTTCTTACCCCTCTGGAAAAATTCAGATTGATGCTGGGAATGTTTTGATGTACCGGCATGACGTCAAGCCGCATGGTAGCTGACGGCCGGCTCAACGGGAGGCAATCTTGTAGCGCTACGGAGATGAGGTAGATGATACATATTTTTGAAATTTGGTAGTTATTTAGACCATAAGGTCTATCGCGTTTGCTTCAGAAGTCTGAAACGCTCAGAGATCAGCACCCAGGGTTATCCAGGCTTCCATTGGCTAGACCAGAAAAACTTTTTCAAAGCCAAGAACCAATAAGTGCCGGTATTGAAAGCCGATACACATGGGAACAGGGTAAAAGAAACTCATTCCTTAAAACAAAGTGTTCTTTGGACAGAGACAGTGGTCAATTTCTGTGTGTCGGCAAGCTTATGCAGGTCTGCATGCGGGCTGCATGAGGTGCGTGGCCAGCCCTGGGGTCGGTCTTTGCGGCCAGGGGTCGGCGTGGAAAATGTGCGTCGGAGATGTAGGGGATAGCGTATGATTAGTGTGCAGTTTGCAAAAAACTAGTTTTTTCATCCGCCAGTAGTCTGCATAAATCTGCTCGCACGACGGTGGTGGTGCAGACCGGCCAAAAGAGGCAAGTTTGTCATCAGTTTACAGAGATGGCCAATCCGCGCTCGGTATGTAGCATGCAGGCCGTGCATAAAAAAGAAATTATATCCGTTTGGCTCCAGCGCTATATAAGATGGATGCACCCATTTTCCCAGATCAAGGCCCCTTATACCCCATCATGGCTGACGAAGTTAAGGACGGTTTCCAGGGAGAACAACTCGAGGAGTACGCTGCTCTTGTGAAGTATGTTGCCGCGTACCGCGATGAGAAGGATCTCGCCGCCGAGAAGGCCGCTGAGGCCGACAACGCTGAGCCCAAGCCCGTCCCCAAGTGGAAGTTCTGGGCCAAGAAGGAGAGCACCGAGGGTGGTGACGCCGGTTTCTCCATCCCTGACTCGTGGCTCAGCACTGACCTCAAGGCTGGTTTGACCAGCGCCGAGGTCGAGACCCGTCGCAAGAAGGCTGGTTTCAACGAGCTCACCTCTGAGCACCAAAACATCATTCTGCGCTTTTTGGGCTACTTTAGCGGTCCCGTTCTCAACGTTATGGAGATCGCTGCTTTGCTCGCTATTGGTTTGCGTGACTGGGTTGACTTTGGTGTCATTGTTGGTATTCTTATGCTCAACGCCTTTGTCGGTTGGTACCAGGAGTCCAAGGCTGAGGACGTTGTTGCCCAGCTCAAGGCCGATATTGCCATGAAGGCTACTGTTGTGCGCGATGGTCACGAGCAAGAGATTTACGCCCGTGAGGTCGTTCCCGGTGACATTGCTGTTGTCGAGGAGGGTACCGTTGTTCCTGGCGATGCCCGTGTCATCTGCGGCTACGACAACCCCGCTGGTTACTCTGAGTACCTTGACTACATCAACTCTGACCTCTCTGCCCTCGCCAACAAGGGTGAGCACCCCGAGGACGACATGGACGACGAGGACCACGGCCGCAAGCAGGGCCACTCGCTCATTGCTGTTGACCAGTCTTCCATCACTGGTGAGTCGCTTGCCGTTGACAAGTTCATGGCTGACACTATCTACTACACCACTGGTTGCAAGCGCGGAAAGGCGTTTGTCGTTATCACTGCCACCGGTACCAACACCTTTGTCGGTAAGACCGCCTCCATGGTGCAGGGTGCCCAGGACCAGGGTCACTTCAAGGCCATCATGAACTCGATTGGTTACTCGCTTCTCGTGCTCGTTGTTGCTTTCTTGCTCGCTATGTGGATCGGTGGTTTCTTCCGTCACCTTAAGCTGGCCACCCCTGAGCACAGCTCCAACAACTTGCTCCACTACATTCTTATCATGTTGATTGTCGGTGTCCCCGTCGGTCTGCCCGTTGTCACCACCACCACTCTTGCTGTTGGTGCCGCCTACCTTGCTGAGCAGAAGGCTATTGTCCAGAAGCTTACCGCTATTGAGTCGCTTGCCGGTGTTGACATTCTCTGCTCCGACAAGACCGGTACCCTTACTGCCAACAAGCTCTCTATCCGCGAGCCCTTCGTCGCTGATGGTGTTGACGTGAACTGGATGATGGCCGTTGCTGCCCTTGCCTCGTCGCACAACATCAAGGCTCTGGACCCCATTGACAAGATCACCATTGTTACTCTGCGCCGCTACCCCAAGGCCCTTGACATCATGCAGCAGGGCTGGAAGACCCACAGCTTCATCCCCTTTGACCCCGTCAGCAAGCGTATCACTTCGGTCTGCGAGCTCAACGGTGAGACCTACACCTGCGCCAAGGGTGCCCCCAAGGCCATTCTTCAGCTCAGCGCTTGCTCCCCCGAGCAGGCCGCTCTCTACACCGAGAAGGCTCGCGAGTTTGCTTCGCGCGGTTTCCGTTCGCTTGGTGTCGCCGTCAAGAAGGGCGATGAGGACTGGCAGTTGCTCGGTATGATCTCGCTCTTTGACCCCCCTCGTGATGACACTGCCCAGACCATTATTGAGGCCCAGCAGCTCGGTCTGTCGGTCAAGATGTTGACTGGTGACGCTATTGCTATTGCCAAGGAGACCTGCAAGATGCTTGCCCTCGGTACCAAGGTTTACAACTCTGACAAGCTCGTCAACGGTGGTTTGACTGGTGCCCTCCAGCACGATCTGGTTGAGAAGGCCGACGGTTTCGCCGAGGTGTTCCCCGAGCACAAGTACCAGGTCGTTGAGATGCTCCAGGAGCGTGGTCACTTGACTGCCATGACCGGTGACGGTGTCAACGACGCCCCCTCGCTCAAGAAGTCTGACTGCGGTATCGCTGTCGAGGGTGCCACTGAGGCTGCCCAGGCCGCTGCCGACATTGTCTTCATTGCCCCTGGTCTCTCTACCATTGTCGACTCTATCAAGGTTGCTCGCCAGATTTTCCAGCGCATGAAGGCTTACATCCAGTACCGTATCGCTTTGTGCTTGCACTTGGAGATCTACCTCATGACCTCTGCCATCATCATCAACGAGATTGTCCGCGCCGAGCTCATTGTCTTTATTGCTCTGTTTGCCGACTTGGCCACCATCGCTGTTGCCTACGACAACGCCCACTACGAGCCTCGCCCCGTCGAGTGGCAGTTGCCCAAGATCTGGATTATCTCCACTGTCCTCGGTTTCTTGCTTGCTATCGGTACTTGGGTCATCCGCGCCTCGATGTTCTTGCCCAACGGTGGTATCGTTGAGAACTTTGGCTCTGTCCAGGAGATTCTTTTCCTCGAGATCTCGCTCACTGAGAACTGGCTCATCTTTGTTACCCGTGGTGGCCAGACCTACCCCTCGTGGCAGCTGGTTGCCGCCATCTTTGGTGTTGATATCATCTCGACCATCTTCTGCCTCTTTGGCTGGCTCTCGGGCCCCGGCTCCACTCTCGAGACTAACCCCCACGATCTTTTCAACGAGACCGCTGATGGCTGGACCTCGATCGTGACTGTCGTTACTGTGTGGCTCTACTCGATCTTTGTCACTGTTGTTATCGCCGTTGTTGCCTACCTGCTCAACCGCGCTAGCTTCCTTGCTGACCTCGGTCGCCACGACCGCTCGCACGCTGACGCCAAGCTCGAGAACCTCATTGCTCGCATTTCTCGTCTTGCTGTTGAGCATGAGCAGGATGAGGTTACTGGAAAGTCTCGCTTCACCATTGCTGCCAAGACCGCCGCTGCTGAGGAGATGGACTAAATAGACTTAATTAATTAATTTTTGTGCAATTCTAGCCTTTACTCATTCATTAGAGGGCTCGACTCTCTTGATTTTTTGGGCATGTGACTCGCTGGGCCCACAGAAGGTGCAGCGCAATATTGGCCAAGATCTTGGAGGATTATTCAATTACGTGTAAAAGGGCAAGGAAGGATTCCTTGTAGACGACTCTAATGTATAAATGCATGCCCCACCCCCGCGTGGTGGACCTAGACTGAGCTGATATCTCGCGAAGTAGTGCAAAGAGAGCGCTGATGCTGCTAGCATATGGCGAGCGTTTCAAGCTCGTGAATACTGGTCATATGCCGCTGGGCTCTACGTTGAAAAATGAGCGGCGGCCCCAATACAGGGCGCCCAGCAGGCAGGCACTGTGAGAGCGACCAGCCAAGACCCGCGGCCCGCACGATAAGCTGGACCCCATCTGGTTTTTTAAGGTAAAAGAACAATCCGCCAACGAGCTGCACTGATATCTGAATTGCCAAAAGAGTAGCCATGCTTGCCTGGGCGGCCCATGGAGCTCGCATAATGGCGAAATATCCAGAGGCGCAATAAATCGCGCACTATTTCCCCTAGGAAAGCACAACACAGGTCAATAGCAACATTTTTGTGGCTGGGTGGAAGCAGAGGTGACAGGCGGGGTTGTAGTGTCGAGAGGGTAAATGGGCAGCGCGCGGTCAGAGTAGCTTGAAGTGCAAACTCATAGTGTGCAGCCCGTGCCAAGCTCAAGTTAAGGCTCATTGCCAGGGCCACGAGGAGTCGGCTTAAGCAATGACATGAGGGACCGGCAAAGTCAAGAGAACAATAACCGCAGTATGCTGCCTGGACAGAGGTGAACAATAGCGAAATAGAAAAAGACAAGTACCAGGACCCAAAAATCACTGATATGGCTCCAAGTTCTGCGACTGAGGACCAATGACGCGTGACGGCGGCGTTACAATGATCCACAAGAAACACCAAGTAACCGGCTAGCGAGCTGAATTGACATCAAAGATTTGCAAAACTGGATAGATTGATACTTTTGGTTGTCCGTGGTCGCGGAAAATCTGCAAAATAGTCGAACCCAGAAAAAATTGACAGCACTTCCCCCCTGTAAAAATCATCGGACGGGTGAAACAGAGACCATTTACAGTATTGACTCTTTACTACATCTTCAGCTACATATGGAGCTCTATTGTGAAAGGGAGATGCCTTTCTGAGCCACTGCCGCCTTGGGCTTCCAGGGACAGATTCATTCAGGGCACCTCAAGGGGTGTCTCTAGGGCCTCAACCAGCTGGCACTAAATAGTTAGCCCGGTCGGAGGATTTACTAGTACAAACAGAACACAAGAGTTGATCTTGCAGGGGACTTCATTACAACTCAATCTCGCCCTTGATAACCGTCTGGACATGGCCGCCGCACCAGAGGCCATCGTCTCGTGTCTCAAGAAACACTTGACCTGCACGCCCAATACATTGACCCTGGCGTGCCTTGTAGCTTGCAGGCAGCCGTCCTGAACCAATAAGCCAATAGCCCAGCGCACCATTCAAGCTGCCACAGATTGGATCCTCGGCGCCCGAGTTCATCAACATGCGCACCTCGAGGTCGCCATCGGGGCGGATAGCCGCGAGTCCAATGTTGCGCGTGATGGGGCCCCAGTTGGGCTGCACAGCCACGAGCTCCTCGTAAGATTTGAGTAGTAGCACGCTAAACGCAGGGCCGCTTCTGAGCAATATAGGTTGCTCGACCTGGTCGAGTGTGAGGCCACACACCTCGAGCGCGACCTCCAACTCGTGGCTTTCTAGAGGTAAGACCTCCACCCCGGGCACCTTGAAGTAAATGACACCATCCTTTTTGGACACATTGACAAGCCCCATCTCGCACTGTTGCACGAGGGCGCCGTCGCCATCCAGGTATAAATGCGCGGCTCCAAGCGTGGGGTGACCACCAAACCGGAGCTCCTCAATTGGACTGAAGATCCGCATCGCGTAGCGCGCACTCGAGTCCGAGGGAGGCGAGATAAACACCGTCTCCGAGACATTGGTCCAGCTGGCAATCTGCTGCATGTCCTCGGTCGAGAGGGTGTCGCAATGCACAATTGCCAAAGGATTGCCGCGTTTGGGGTCGGGTGAGAACACGTTTACTTGGGTGAACTTGTACTGCATGGTGACTGGCGTAGGGTGGCGGGGGTGTGCTGAGGCGAGGGTTAAAGGCGTCAGCCGAGGCGTCGCCACATTATTGCCAAGTTTACAGGCAACAATTTTAGAGCCGGGGGTACCATTTTCTCGAGAGCGGCGCTTATCGGTGCTCGAGAGGACGGAATTTTCGTGAACTTTTCAAGGGTGTGTCTCAGAACTATAATGTTCCATGGGTCCAAATTTGATAGACTTTTGGTGTGTATTCACTTGAAAAACTCGGGATTCTGGCCAAGAGCCGGTTGTCGGGCTCAGACACACCTCCAATGTATGTATCTACGCACGTGCCTGCAGCCACAGAAGGGACCTTAAATGGCCCCAGATGATGGTTCTGTGGTTTGAAAATGGCTCAATTATGTAGAATATTGGAATTAAACAAGCAATGAAGGTCGTGCAAACAGTTATTTTCCTGCCCGCGAGGTATGCCGAGATGTTGGTCAGGTACTTGAGTGAACGCCAACAAGGCGACAGGTGAAGCAATAATGAGCTAGTTTAGCCTGTTTTGATAATTAATTTCCGACGAACCCATGTAAATTATCGATTTGAGGATGTCTGGCACACAACCGGCCCTAACCCTCGTGATTAGCAAACACACTAGGGCTCAGCACTCACATCTCGCAAACCACACCACTCTAAACAGGGCACACCCGAAAAGTCATTCTACAATGGTTGTCGGAAAGAGCAACAAGCGTGTTGGAAAGAAGGGCGGAAAGAAGAAGCAGGTCGATGCCTTCACCCGTAAGGACTGGTACAACATCAAGGCCCCCGTTCCCTTTGACGTCCGCGACGTTGGCAAGACCCTTGTGAACCGCTCGACCGGTCTCAAGAACGCCAACGACGAGCTCAAGGGCCGTGTCCTCGACGTCTCGCTCGCTGACCTCAAGAACTCTGAGGACTTTGCCACTCGCCGCATCCGTCTCCGCGTTGACGAGGTCCAGGGCAGCAACCTGTTGACCAACTTCCACGGTCTCGACTTTGCCTCTGACAAGCTCCGCAGCTACGTCCGCAAGTGGCAGACCCTCATCGAGGCTGATGTCACTGTCAAGACCAGCGACGACTACCTCGTGCGCCTGTTCGCCATCGGCTTCACCAAGCGCTCCCCCACTCAGATCAAGAAGGCCAGCTACGCCCAGAGCTCGCAGGTGCGTGAGATCCGCAAGAAGATGGTCGACATCATGACCCGCGAGGCCTCTGGCGTCACCCTCAACCAGCTCGTCGCCAAGCTGATCCCCGAGGTCATTGGCCACGAGATCGAGAAGAGCGCCAGCAACGTCTACCCTTTGCAGAACGTTCACATCCGCAAGGTCAAGCTCCTCAAGCAGCCCAAGTTTGACCTCGGTGCCCTGCTTGCCCTCCACGGTGAGGGCGCCTCGGACGACACCGGAAAGAAGGTTTCCTCCGAGTTCAAGGACGTTGTTCTTGAGTCTGTTTAAATAAAGCATAAATAGTCTACGGATTTAATTTAAGATATGCCTGAGTGGTGCGCGCTAAGGGGGTTGCCTTGAGGGCGTTGGTCGTGTCTGGGCTGGTGCCTGAGTGCCATTGACTTTACTCATTTTTCCGGTCAGGTGAGCAGATGCAAGTGAAATATACACTTTTGGGGTACTAGACTGTGGAATCTGCAAGTGTGCAAAGCGTGTAATTGGAATTTTGGGCTGTACTGCTGAAGCCCTAAGCACGGCCTTGACCCCTTGGTGCTGCCCGGAGATATCCAAATTTTATCATTTTCGTTCAACCATAGAAGTAGCTCCACACAGGAGAATAGAGGCATGCCAATGGCTGTCCTTGAGCGGGTACTGGGCTCGATAAAGGCATCTCTTAGGCACCCTTGGCTGCCCTTACTAGCCTCGACGTGATCGCTCAGCTGCACTCAGACTCCACCCATGAACACAGAAACTCTCAAACAGGCGCTGAGAACCGAGCAGACTGACGATACAACGCAAACAGCAACTCTTTTGAGCTCGCTTTCCCCAAAGGCACTCGAAAAAAAGGGCCTTGCCGTCCTCAACCTCGCTCAGGTCTCACTGCGTTCCTCGCTCGGCGGACGCACAATCCTCACTCTAGGCTCCGACAAGGCTGTAGGTGCTCCTGAATTGACTCCGTGTGTGAAGGTGGGCGATATTGTCGGTCTGCACGTTCAGAAATCAATGGAAAAGCTGGGCGAGGCCGTGGTCACAAAATCTGGCGCAGAGATCGATGTTGCCTTTGAGGAGGACCTAGAAATCCCTGAAACAAGGTTGTGCCTTCTAAAACTGGTCAACACTACCACATATACTCGCATGAACTGGGCACTCGACCACCTGGGTGATGGTCGCTTGGCCAAGCTGGTCAAGGGCGAAACGAGCCCCACAATTGAACGTGTGCCCCTAAAGATTGACGACAAATCATTAAACCAGAGTCAGCGTGAAGCGGTAGAGTACGCTGTGGGCTCTGATCTTGCGGTTGTGCATGGACCTCCCGGCACCGGCAAGACTAGCACAATTATCGAGATTGCGCGCCAACTTGTGGCCCGCGGCGAGCGAGTTTTGGTGTGTGGTCCCAGTAATGTCTCTGTTGACAATATCGTTGAGCGCTTGGGTTTATACTTCAAACCGAGCCAGCTGATCCGCCTCGGGCACCCTGCACGCCTTTCCGACACTGTGCTACGGCACTCACTGGATCTGGTATCGCGCACGAGCGATTCAGGTCAGATTGTGGCTGAAATGCGCAGCGAGATCGATCAGCTTCTACGCAGCCTCAAAAAAACAAAGAGCAAAAGCGCGCGCCGCGAGACTTATGCCTCCATCCGTGATTTGCGCCGAGACCTCAAGCAACGCGAAAAGGCCGTTGTGCGCAACCTTTTGCTCGGAGCCAAGATTGTGGTGGCCACGTTGCACACCTCGGGCTCGACCTTTTTGAACCTCGTGCCCAAACCACTATTTGGCTCGGTGATCATAGACGAGGTGTCGCAAGCTTTGGTGCCGCAATGCCTCGTGCCTCTTGTTGTTGATCCTCATATTGGCCGCCTAGTTATTGCTGGCGATAACAAGCAGCTGCCTCCGACAGTTTTGAGCGCCGACTCGCAGGTCAAGGTTGCGCTTGAGCGCACGCTTTTTGATGTGTTTGAAGAGCTTCACCCGCATTCAAAGCACCTCCTCAACACACAGTACCGGTTCCCAACTGAGCTCATGGTGTTCCCCAGCGCTGCGTATTACGGGGGAGCCCTGAGGGTAGAGGAGCCGGTTGCCAGCCAGAGATTGGTTAATTTGGGGTACAAGGACGAAAGCGAAAGTGTGCTATTGTGGATTGACACGCTGGGACAATGCCCCGAGCAAAAAGAGGACGATTCGTTGAGCACCCTCAACGAGGGTGAGGCCGAGGTTGTAGCATCTCACGCGCGCAAGTTGCTGGAAAACGGTCTTGAGCATACGCAAATTGGAGTGATTACGCCGTATGCGGCGCAAGTCAGTGCTATTAAAGCCCTTATACCCGAGATTGAGGTCGCTACGGTAGACGGGTTTCAGGGCCGCGAGAAGGAGGCCATCATCATGTCGATGGTTCGCAGTAACCCTGAGGGTGATGTCGGGTTTGTGGCCGACGAGAGGCGCATTAATGTAGCCATTACGCGGCCAAGGCGGCACCTGTGTATTGTGGGTGATACTGAGACTTTGTGCCATGGCTCGCTGCGGCGGTGGGTGGAGTGGGCTCAAGAGCATGCCGATATTGTTTATCTAGACTAATTGATATTAGCGGGACTTATTATTTATCTGCCTCGCCAACGGTAGTGCACAAAGAGGTTGTGGACGGCGTCGTAGACGCGAGCTTGGGTGACGTGCCAGTGCTAGTGCCAGTGCCAGGCCTACATCCAAGCTCGCGTCTACCACGCCGTCCACCACCTCTTTGTGCACTATAGTTGAGAAAAGAAAATGGAAAAAAATCAAGAGGCCCGCTTTGCATTCACCGTCATATGAGCTGCCGGGACTCTGGGGGACCCCTAGGCGGCTGACATGAGGGTGCCCGACGCGACGGGAGTCCAAGAGTTGGAGTCCTTGATGGCCTCAAGCGGTCCTCGCAACCCAATTTTCGAAAAGCGAGACTTTTACAGCGGCACTCATCGCCCTAATCAGACGCGTTTACCCATGAAACAAACCCTTTTACCCGGCATTGAGATGAGCCCCCCACAAGTCGTACCTCCCCAAAAATCAAGCCCCTGGTGGGCAATTGGGGCACTTGCGGGAGGAATAATTATTGGGTACATTTTGGCTCTGATTACGGGCTCCCAATCAACTATTCTGGGTCTCATACCGTCAGGTCATGCAGCGTCTGGAGCAACAGGGGGTGCCAATTTTGGGAAAGGTCAAGAAGCGTTTCAGGTTGCGCAGTGGCAAGACGGTGCTCAAGGGACACACCTTAATGCCGATAGCTCCTTGAATGCGCCATTGTATACCGCTAAACCGGTCAAAAACTACGCCTCGCCAGCGCTCGGCGGGTCCATCGTGCCCCAACTCACACACTTTGAACGCGGCCTCATCCGCAGGCTTTTAGGGCTGGACCCTCCCAACCTGCAAGAACTTGTGGCCGCGCGCGCAACGCCCCTGGTTTGCTTCTCTGTGCAGTCCAAGGGGTCACTTGTCGTCAAGCTCGCGGTGGACGTGCGGGTCGAGCATATTGTGGTGCGCGGCCAAGGCCGGTGCGGCGTGCGCTTGCCCAACATGGCCGGCTCAGCGGAGCGGTTCATGACGCCCACTCCAGGAGGCGCGTCGCGCGCCGAGTTTGCGGTCGACAGCACCATTGGGATCCTCACTGTGCACCTCATTGGCGAGTGCTGCGTGGACGGCGTCGAGGTTTGGGGGGTTCACTCCGAAGAGGCGGTAAAGGAGTGAGTGGCACACTGCAGCCCTCGGGTGTACATGGTATTGACCTTATACCCCCTGCTGATGGCTGCTTCCCCTGGCTGCTACCTGCAGGTCATGCAAGGTGATGCGCGCGGTGCAGAAATTTGGCAGCGGGCTTGCCGGTAAAATTAATTAGTGTAGACCAGCGATGGAGCAACTATTTTTAGGCAGGGAGGCAAAATTCCTTGTGCTTGTTTCAATATATGCAAATTATGTGACACCCCGAGCCCGTCAAGGGGCACGTGCAGGTTGCCGAGTTGCGAGAGGTCAACTTGCCAAGCGCATAGTAGCTATGAGTAGAAAAATTTCCAAAATTTGAATTTTTGTCCACAACTGGTTGCGCATGCATCACTTGTGGCATCCCCAAACAAGTGGTTAAAGCTGTGGCAAACGTGGCGCAGTGCATGAGAGTGTAACAAGGCCCTAGCAAAATTCGGACTTTGGACGAGGCCAAATTGGGCGCGACACAGTAAATGCTCGAGCCAGCTAGCCATTGAAGACAGAGCAGTTCTAGGAAAAAAATTCAGACCTAGGCAATAGCGCCGAGATGCATTCCTGTTACCACTCTCGGCGCTTCAGTTGTTACTCATCTGGTGAAATCTCATTGTTTCAGCCCTTGGCTGCATATGCATGCATATGCACTCAAACCACATAAAAACTAGCGCACCCCCCCGCGTAGGAGTTGTAGTAATGGTTTCCGTCGCTGATAACATCGCTATCGCCATTGCCGGCGTCGCTCTTTACGCACAAAACGACGACTTGGACGCTGTCAACGCCTGCTACCTCTACTTTCAGCAGACTCTGCCCAAGTACAGCCCCAGTGACTTGACCCACACTACTGACATCACTGCCATGAACAGCTGGGCCTCGTACTTTGTCGAGTACGACGTCTCTTCGGCGTACCAGTCCAAGTTCCACTCTGAGATCTCGGCTGTCTACGACCTCTGGGCGTCGGCGATCCCCAACGAGTGCGAGTTCCTCGAGGGCCTTGCCACCGGTGCTAGCATCTTCAAGACCTACTGGTCCAACAAGGGCTACACTGACTTCCCCACTGTCACTTGCGCCTAAATCTAAATATACCATATCTAATATTTGTGCTCTAACACGCCCCCATCACGCACATACCTGCTTTGTGTTGGTTATGAGCGATCTGATGCTCGAGTGTCACCTGACCACAAAAATCAAGAGACCGGTACCTGCGCCGGTGAGTGCCCAAGGGTGCGCGAGGCTGCTTGGAAATTCCAGCTTACGAGCGCCTGGTGTACAAGACCACTCCAATATAAATCCTTAGATCAAAGCTATTCGCTGCGAAATCAACCATAGGCACCCAGCCCAGCACCATCCTCGAGCTGTAGGCGTGAAGGCGTGGCTCGCACCGGCGCCGAATCTAGTACCAACGTAGCACTGCACTGTACTATAAATACATATACATGTTGACGACAGTACGTCTGTACCAGCCTAATGCCGTCCAGGATTCAAGGCTACGACACTATGAGCGATGAGAGCACGTGACCGCAAGCCGCACAGCTATTTTAAGGGTAAATTTGCATATAATAAAGCACTGGTTCCAAATGGTTCTACAGATCATAAAGAATACTACAAAGCTACTCAACGAGTGGGTGAATGGTCCTAAGGACTCTAGGGGCAATTCCAGGGATTTAGAGGCTACACCTCAACATACAATTGATACAAACTATGTAAGAGTCCATTCACCACGAGGGCTCCTCATCGCGAGGAGCGGCATCGCGAGGTGAGTCGCGGTAACTGCGCGAGGGCGAGCGAGAACGGGCACGCTCGTCGCGGCGACCATAGCTGCTGCGGCGGTCATCACGGCGGCCGTAACGGTCATCACCACCGCGAGGAGGCGAGCGAGCGTCACGAGGGGCCTCGCGAGGGGCCTCGCGAGGGCCATCGCGGCTAAAGCGGTCCTCACGAGGAGCATCACGAGGCGGCTCGCGACGGTCGCCAAACGAAGGGCGACGGCCAAAGCCACGATCGCGCTCCTCAAAAGAGCTACGGCGGTCACGAGGAGGACCACGCTCGAAACTGCGGTCGCCACGGTCGCCACGGTCGTCGAAGCGGTCGCGAGGAGGACCACGCTCGAATCCGCGGTCGCCACGGTCTCCAAAGCCACGGTCACGGCCGCCATCACGGCCGCCAAAGCCACGGTCACTGCCACGACCACCGTCGCGGCCGCCGAAGCCACGGTCACCGCCACGGCCACCATCGCGGCCACCATCGCGGCCACCGAAGCCACGATCGCCAAAGCCGCGGTCGCGGCCGCGGGACTCGGGGCGCGCAGGAGGGGGAGGGGCGCCACGGGGATCCTCCTCGGCGGAGACACGAGCACCTCTAAGATCCTTGTCCTTGAAAAGGTCCAGAGCACGGTCGACGTCTTCCTTCGAGCAGACATCAACGACGCCAGTGCCGTCGCGGCTGCGCGAAACATCGGTGTAGGTGGGGTCCACATCGCCGCTGCGCACAAAGTCCTTCACGTCCTGCCAGGTAGCATCGTCAGGGATGTTGCTAAGAATAAGGCGGTGAGTGGCAACGCGAGGGGGGCCAGAGCGGCGCTCACGGGGCTCGCCACGGGGTTTGGCGTACTCGATCACGAGGAACTCGCCAAGAAATCTCTGGCCAGCACCCTCTTTGAGGGCAGCGTCTGCATCGGCCTGTTCGGCGAACTCGACAAACGCGTAACCGCTCATAGGCTTGATATCAGCGATTTGACCAAAAGTTTTGAAAAAGTCCTCGAGTTCGGACTCCCGCACGTCGCGCGGCAAGGGACGCACAAACAGACGGGGTGACATGATTAATAGATTTCAAGGGGTGCTGCGCAAGATATATAACAGAACGAGATTAAGGTTTGAGCGTGGACATTTAGATCGAGACATACATAGTTTACCTCGGGAAAAATGTGCTGGGACATTTTTTCACGTCTAGCGGTTATGTGCTGGGTCATATACTGAGGGTACGTCACGAGTGCCTCGGGGTGGCAACAATATGTGGGGCTAATTAAAAAAGGCTAGTAATGATTTTGAGCACAATTCAGAGAGTTTGAGAGCAGCGGGGCCCACAGCGAGCCAAATATGCCGGCAAGACTGACATGCAGTATGGTGCAATTGAGACTTTCCAGAAAGTTTTGAAAAGCCGGCATTGGACGCTGGAATCCAGCAAATTGTACAGATATTGATAATATATCAAGGATGTTTCAGAGACTGAGGAGACCATAGGCAAATACTGGGGATGACTTTTACCGGGCGATATTATAATATGTATGTAGGAGCCAAGCGCGCAGAATCAGAGCCTCAGAGCAAACATTTAAGGCCACAATTCAAGTCAAGAAGGGTGGCAAAAGCGTTTGCTCGAGAACTGCTCGAGGATTTCGTGGATGCAAGGAGGTTAAACTGTGTACCCCCGCCTGCTGATGGTCACCCCTGGTTGGGTCCAGCCCAGAGCAACCTGGCAGGACATAGGCATGAGCGCAATCGTGATTTCTCTACAACTTTGATTATTTCCCTGATTTGGGCGGCTCAGTGGCACCCTCTCCTCGACGCTCAGTAAACCCCTGCCCAGCCCTTATGGTCCCAACCAACGCGGCGTGACTAACGACACGTATAGCCATGCTGGTCAAGTTCGAGAGCAAGTCGAGCACGGCCAAATGCATCGCGTTTCACCCCAAGCGGGCGCGGGCGCTGGTTGCGCTCAAGACCAGCTTCATCCAGCTGTGGGACTACCGCATGGGCACGCTCGTGCACCGGTTTGACGGGCACACCGGCGTCGTGCGCTGCGTCGACTTTCACCCCTCGCAGAACATGTTTGTGTCGTGCGGTGATGACGGTACGGTCAGAGTGTGGAATCTCAGCAACAACGAGTGCATGTTTGTGCTCGACAAGCACTTTGACTATGTGCGCACGTGCTTCTTCCACCCCGAGCTGCCGTGGATTATTTCGGCCTCGGATGACCAGACAATCCGCATTTGGAACTGGCAGAACCGCCAGGAGATTGCTTGCCTCACGGGCCACTCGCACTGGGTCACCTGCGCCCAGTTCCACCCCACCGAGGACCTGATTGTGTCGGCCTCAATGGACATGACGGTGCGGGTTTGGGACATGAGCGCGCTGCGCAAACGCCACAGCGCCCCCGGTAGTCAGGAGATTGCAGCAGATGACGTTTTTGGCGCCGACTGCGTCGTCAAGTACGTGCTCGAGGGCCACGACCGTGGCGTCAACTGGGCCGCGTTCCACCCGACCCAGCAGCTTGTGGTGAGTGGTGCCGACGACCGCACGGTGCGCGTGTGGCGCTACGCCGAGACAAGGGCCTGGGAGCTCGACACGTGCCGCGGACACACAAACAACGTCACGTGCGCGGTTTTCGCGGGCGAGTACATTGTCTCGTGCTCGGACGACCGCAGCATCCGTACTTGGGACTTGAACAGCCGCGCGTGCGTCCAAACCTACAAAACGAGCGACAAATTTTGGAATGTCGGCCTCCACCCCACAATCAATTTGCTGGGTGCTACGCACGATTCGGGTGTCATGATCTTCAAGCTGAACCGTGAGCGGCCTGCCGCGACTCTGGTGAGCGCTGCTGGTGCCTCTGCGGCCTCGAGCGCGGCCTCCCAGCTACTCTATGTCACCCCTCAAAAGGTGCTCAAAGAGTTTAGCCTGAGTGACCCCGTGGAGCGCCAGGGCATTCTGAGCCTCAAAAAAGTTGGCCAACTGCGCAACCCCATCATCGAGCTCAGCTACAACCCCGCCGAGCGCGCGGTGCTGGCCACCTCGACCGACGAGCGTGGACCGGTCTACGCGCTGTGCAAGATGGCTGCCCAGCCCATGGGCCCCGTCGAGCCCTCGAGCGGCTTTAGCGGTGCCGGCGACCAGGCTTTGTTTGTGTCGCGCAACCGCTTTGTGGTCTTTACCGCCGCCTCCCAGCTGCTCGAGCTCAAGGACCTCCAGAACGCCACCACCAAAACTGTGCCGCTCCCGATTGTCACCAAGCGCATCGTGGCCGCCCCGCAAGGACTGCTGCTGCTTGGCGCCCAGAGTGTGGTGCTTTTCGACCTCCAGCAGGCCAAGGTCCTTGCCAAGCTGAGCGTGCCTAACGTCAAGTACGCGGCGTTCAGCGGCGACGGTCACATCGCCCTGCAGTCCAAACACAACTTGACCATCACCGATGCCAACCTCAAGCAGCTGAGCCAGGTCTACGAGGTGATCCGCATCAAGAGCGTCGGTTGGGACCGCGGCGTTGTTTTCTACACCACGTTCAACCACCTTAAGTACGCTTTGCTGAATGGCGACAGCGGTGTGCTCAAGAGTCTTAGCCAGACCCTCTACGTGCACCAAGTCTACCAGGGAACCGTGGTCTGCCTCAGCCGCACCGGCCAGGCCCACATCATCCGCGTGGACCCCACCGAGTACAAGTTTAAGCGCGCGCTGGTCGAGAAGAACTTTGGCGAGGTTGCGCGCCTCATTCGCGACTCGAACTTGGTCGGCCAGAGCATCATTGCCTACCTCCAAAAGCGCGGCTTCCCCGAGGTCGCTATGCAGTTTGTGCAGGACCCCCAGACCAAGTTTGACCTTGCCATCGAGTGTGGTAACCTCGAGGTGGCCACGCAGCAGGCGCGCGTGCTCAACAAGCCCGTTGCCGACCGCATTTTGGGCGTGGCCGCCCTTGAGCAGGGCAACCACGATATCGTCGAGGATGTGTACCAAAAGCAGGCCGATCTCGACAAGTTGGCGTTCCTTTACCTTGCCACAGGTAACAAGAGCCGTCTTCAAAAGCTGCAGCAGATTGCAGAGGCCCGCAACGACGCCTCGAGCCGCTTCCAAACGAGCCTTTTTCTTCAGAGCGTTGAGGGCCGTATTTCGCTTTTGCGTGAAGCAGGCATGGCTCCCTTGGCCTATTCGCTTGCCAAGAGCTCTGGCTTGTCTAGCTTGGCCGCCGAGATTCTCGCCGAGGCCCCCGCGGGCGTCGCTGATATCGCCGTGACCGACCTCAGCGCTGCGCCCCAGCTGGGCGTTGCCCACGAGACCTGGAAGTCTGTATGGCCCGTGGAGCGTGAGGATGTATCCAAAAAGGTGCTCGAGGCCGAGATTGAGGAGAGCTCTCCTGCCCAGGGTTCTGCCCACGGCTCTGCCTCCGTGGCCTCCTCTGCTCCTGGCGCCGCTGCCACGACCCCCCACGCTGATGTCCAGGACACCGAGGCATTCGACGACTGGGACATGGATGTCGAAGTCGACGATGAGCCCGAGCCCGAGGCCGGAGCCGCCGCTGCGTTCACCGAGCCCGCCACATGGGTCCAGGGCACTGTGGCCGCCCACCACATCGCGGCCGGCTCGTTCGAGACTGCCATGCAGCTCCTCAACCGCCAGATCGGTGCAGTCAACTTTGCGCCCCTCAAGCCGCGCTTCCTCCAGGTTTACCAGGCCTCGCGCCTCTACCTCGAGGCCGCCGACGGCCTGCCGCCGCTCGAGTTTTACGCGCTCAAGGCCCCCTCAACGCCAATTGTTCCTGGCTTTGATACCCTCAACACTCAGATCCAAGAGGGCTACAGGCTGTTTAGAGGCAACAAGGTTGAGCTTGCCCTCGAGTGCTTCCGCGATGTGTTGAAGGTCGTGGCCACCCTCAGCGTGTCTGCCGGCGATGTGCAAAAGTGCCGCGACATTGTCACGCTGTGCCGCGACTACATTTTGGCGTTCACGATCGAGCTAAGGCGCCGCGCGCTCAGCCCCGACGACACCGTCGGCAACCTCAAACTGGCGTCATATTTCACGGTGCCCAAGCTGCGGCCGGCCCACCAGGCCCTGCAGTACATGGTCGCGGCCAAGCAGCACTTTAGCGCCAAAAACTTTGCCAGCGCAGCCCACTTTGCCGCCAAGTTCCTCGAGGTGGCCCCCTCCGACGGCAAGGCCGAGCAGATGCGCCGCATCGCGGCCAAGCAGGGCCGCGACGAGGTCGACGTCGGCTTTGACGCGTTCAGCGCTTGCACCATCTGCCCGGGCACGCTGACCCCTATTTATGACGGCCAGCCGTTTGTGCTCGAGCCGTTCACGGGCGCCCGCTACCAGCCCAGCGAAAAGGGCAAGCTCGATGTGATCTCACAGATTTCAGAAGTTGGCGCCGTGGCGTCTGGCCTGAATATTAGTGTATAGAACTGTATAAAACTACACTCAAAAGTAAAGAGTCGTGGAAATGTGTTGCAGCATTTTTTACGCGGTGCACCGGGGTTCGCTGCGATCCACCCACATCCAGCCTGGCACACAGCAGACATTCCTTGCATTGAAGCCTCAGCAGCGTTGATCCCCGCAATTTATGCATGCATATGCTCCCCAGAAACATCTTGGCATGTAGGCCGTTACCTGAATTACCGCACCCTCAGCAATTTACACCTCGGGCGGAGGGCGATCTGCTGCAGCCGCACAATTTTTTCCGAAGCTTATGCACATACATAGCTAGGTACTTTAGAAGGTTGCATAGTGGGTAACGCACTCGCCGTGCCGCCCGGGAGGGGATCTCAGGGTGGGAGCAAAAATCAGCAAAAAAAAAAAAAGCCAGGCGGGGCCACGCGTACATGATCTTTGCGTCCTGCTGCGAAATAGTTCTTTTCCCTTGTCAGTTTCTGCAGAATTCAGGCCCACACCCTCCTAAATGTGCAGGGTCTTGAGTTTGTGCGAGACCGGCATCTGCACATAGCAAGGGGATTATCTCTCCACTTTGAAAATTAAGCCCTATTCTATAAAAATTACATCCGAGCACCCGTACCGCGTCAGCAACTTGCTGCAATCGGCTGAATATCCCCGGCCTGAGTATGGCTGCTGTCATGCTATGCTTATGCTGCGGTTCGTCACCGGGCCTACAGTTAGCAAGCATATGCAAAGCGGCAAACATTCCTAGCAAAGATCAATCCTGCAAGAAAATAGCCGTTTAGGCCGACACTACACGCGTTGCACCCGTTTCAGGCTGTTTGCCTTTTTGGGTGTCTAGAATTGATCCGGACCTGCACGGCCCGGCGCCCTTTTTTTGCCTTTCCCCCACAGCTTACCCCGCATTCAACGAGACGTGTCATCGATTTAAGAAGCTGCACTAGCAACAAAAGGGCAACCCACGCATCAGTTTCGGAGAATCGGCAAGTTATCGTGGTTAAAGAACGGACAAATAGCAATCTGTCATCCCTACCAACCCGAGAGTTAATCCGTGGCTGCAGGCAAGCCGCGATCCGTATGCACGTGACTTTCCCCACGGGGTCGGACAGTCTCGGTTACACTAAAGTTCCGCAAAGCCGAGGCGTCTGAGACTTTTGACGAGACATTAATTTCCTTTAAGCTTAAATTATTTGTACGCAATATTGCCAGCAGCATGCCTTACCCGCAAGGTAAAATTTTCGCTGGTCATGCGAGGCATTCCTTACCCTGCCCAGGCCCTAGCCCTTGTCCCAACCCTAACCCCTGTAAACTTAGAAAATAAAAATGGAGGGACACCCCACCGTCCCCCCCAGGTTGAAACCTTATAGCACACACAAGCCCCAGCCTCAAGCAAAGCATATACAAGATGCAAGATACTGGGTCTAGCGACAATAACGTCGAGGTGTTTGACGATGACATTGAAATCGAAAAGCCCAAGGAGGTCCACAACGCCGACACAGGCGTGCCTCAAAAGTTCAACGAGGACGAGTATGCCAAGTTGAACCGTGCTGATCTCGACCAGCAGATCAGCGAGCTCGACGAAGCGGCTGAGCACGAGCACTCGCAGTCGTCGCTTTGGGAGCGCTTTTACCTTTTCCAGTTCCCCATCAACATCAAAGAGCAGCACATGGTCACAATGCTCGGCGTGTTTGCTGCCTTTGCCGGTTTGCTCAGTGGTCTTGATCAGTCGGTTATCAGTGGTGCCAAGCCCGGAATGTACCAGTGGTTTGAGAACTCTGGCCAGCCCATGACCGAGCACGATAAGTCCCTTGTTGACTCGCTGATGCCTATTGGTGCCATCACTGGTTCGCTCATGATGACCCCTCTCAACCACGTTGTGGGTCGCCGCGGTTCTATTATTATTTCCTGCTTGTGGTACTCGATGGGTGGTATCATGTGCTCTGCTTGCCAGAACCTTCACACTCTTTTTGTTGGTCGTTTTTTCCTCGGCATCGGTGTTGGTATCGAGGGTGGATGCGTCGGTATCTACATTTCCGAGTCGGTGCCTGCCAACGTCCGCGGTAACCTTGTCTCGTTGTACCAGTTCAACTTGGCTCTCGGCGAAGTGGTTGGTTACGCCGTGGGCGGTATCTTCTTTGACGTGTTCCCCTCCAAGCCCGGAGGATGGCGTTTCATGCTCGGTTCCACTCTCCTCTTTTCCACAGTTCTCCTCGTTGGTCTCTTGTTCCTGCCCGAAAGCCCGCGTTGGCTCGTGTCCCACGGCAAGCCCGGTGAGGCGTGGATTGTGTGGAAGCGTTTGCGTAACCCCGATGATGCGCAGGCCCAAATCGAGTTCCTCGAAATGCGCCAGTCGGCCGCCCGCGAGCGTGAGGTCGCCATGTCCGAGACCTGGTATCAGCGCTACCTTGAGCTGTTTACGTTCCCTCGTAACCGCCGTGCCCTCATCTACGCTATCTGCATGGTCTTCTTTGGCCAGATGACCGGTGTCAACGGTATTTTGTACAACATGTCGAGCCTCATGTCGGCCATTGGCTTTGACGCGAAGCGCTCGGTGCTCATGTCCATTCCTTCGGGTGCCGCCCTCATGCTCGGTGCTATTCCCGCCATTTTGTGGATGGACCGCTTTGGTCGCCGTACCTGGGCCCAGAACCTCGTGGGTTTCTTCCTTGGTCTTGTCCTCGTCGGTGTCGGCTCGCGCTTTGACCCCGTCACCGAGAAGACCAAGGCCCTCGCCATCTCGCTCACTGGTATGTATCTGTACATGGGCTTCTTTGGTACTTATGCCTGCCTCACCTGGGTCATCCCTGCGGAGTCGTTCTCGCTGCGCACTCGTGCCCAGGGTATGGCCATCTGCTCGGCTTCGCTCTACCTGTGGTCGTTTATCGTGACCTACAACTTTTCCTCCATGGAGAACGCCATGACCTACATTGGCTTGATGCTCGGATTCTTTGGTGGCTTGGCCGTCATTGGCTTTTTCTACCAGATCTTCTTCATGCCCGAGACCAAGGACCGTACTCTCGAGGAGATCGACGATATCTTTAGCATGTCCACTGGCCAGATTGTCACGCAAAACATGCGCCGCGTCAAGGCCCGCGTTGCGACCTACGGCATGAAATCGCTTGACGATCTCGAAGCCCAGGGCAGGACCACTGGCTCCCGCGTTTAGCATAGCATTAATTTAACTTTAACTTGCCTCTAATTTTGGTTGGCCGCCGTCATGATCCAGCACATTATGTCCCAGCACATTAGGGTGCCTGGCCGATGCGCACGGGTGCCCTCGCCCCCCATCCACAAACCTCCACAAATAGAAGCACCCCACAATAATAAACTACATAACGGGTATGAAATTTCCGACAATAACCACCGGAATATTATACCTGTCGCGAATAATTGTGAAGCTAAAGCAGCACTGCTGTCGTTTGCGCCCCTGCAGCGTGCGCAGCATGCACGAGCTCACGACCGCCTTTTGCTCAGAGTTGAACGCAATGCTCGAGTACTTGTCCCAATAATTCACAGTAGATTCCTCGCTCATCACCTGGTAAATCGCCAAGCGGCCATCGCGGAGGTCTTCGACGCTCGAGTTTATGAGCTCGGCAAACTCTTTATTTCCTCGGTAAATCTCGCCGGTACGCCTCCACAAGCAAGCAGGTATAGCAACGCTCGAGAAAATCCGATCATAGTCGAGCAACATGCGCTCAAAAAACTCCTCGACCTGGGTCAAATCTACATCGCCCAAACTTTTCGTGGTATGCCTAAAGCTCGGCCTAAATTTGGCAATAGCCGCCAGCACCCGCTGTTTGCTCGTAGTATTCATGTAGGTGTCCATGTACAGCGAGAACCGGTCGTAGCCGGCCACATAGTTGAACGGCCGCAGGAGGCCGGCAGACACTTTGGCGTCAATCACCTGCTTGAGGCGGCCCTCTGCACTTGCCTCCTCGGGATCCGCAGCAGTTACCATAAACTTCTCGGTCGGGTTCATGTCGCTGAGGCTCGCTGAGCTCGAGTGCGTCGAGGCCAGGCCGAGGTCCCATTGGCCATTTAGAAACTCTGTGATTGAGTTGAACTCCGAACCAATGTTTTCATTGAGCTGTGCGGGACCGACGGCGGCTGAATGGGGTATACCATGCTGTGCAGGGTCACCCAGAGGGGCCGTAGCGGCAACGTTGACGAGGTGGTCCTGGGGGTGCACAGGCTCGTCGTGACACAAATGGGGGATATTGCGACGCACACACCGTGTACAGGGGCGCGCATTATCGCACGTCATATGCGACCTACGGCAATAAACGCATGCCTGGTCGGCCTTTTTGCGTCTCTTTTGGATTTGCATGTGAGCAGCGTAATCCGGGGTGCAGCAGGCGTAATCCGGGGTGCTGCGTGCATATATAGGGGGGAGGTTCCCCGCTTTTTGTCAGTAACAAAATGTACACATCACCGAGAACTTTGGACTTCGTTCCAGACGAGAATGCCGTCGAGACGTTTTACCGCAGTGCTCGCATCAACCCCTCCAAAGTTGCACTGGTGGACGCTGTGGGCGGAGCTGAATTGACTGCTGAGCAGGTCCGTCGGCTCACTCTCCAGGTTGCCACAGTCCTAAGTCTCGAGTATGGTATTCGTGCAGGCTCAGTAGTGCTTGTCTCAACTCACAACTCCATTTACCTCCAGGTGCTGCACCACGCCGTGCTTGCGCTTGGCGCAATTGTCTCGCCTGCAAATGTCATGTACACCCCTAAAGAGCTCGACTATCAGATCAAGTCAGTGAACCCAGCACTTTTGGTTGTAAATGGACCCAGTAGCGTGGCTGCAGCAGGCCCTCGCGCTCCGGCTCCGACCTCGGTCCCCTCATCCAGCTCTGCCCCTCTTCCTCCTCATACCACCCTGCTCACTATTATCTCGCAGTCAAGCAACCAGCCGCCTTCTCCAATCCGCCAAGTTGCAGGTGATACCCCGGCCTACTACTGCCTGAGCAGCGGCACCTCGGGTCTCCCGAAAACAGTCGTGCTCTCACACACAAATGTGGCCGTCAACATGCTCCAATGGTCACTTCAAGACTCTGAGCTTGACTTGCAAAATAAAACTGTGGCCTGTACACTACCGATGAGCCACATATTGGCCCTGCAGTGCTACGTATGGATGAGCCCCTATTTGGGGTGCACAGTTGTGATTTTCCCCAAATTCGACTTGGATATGCTGCTTGCCGCTATTTCAAGCTACAAAATTACAAGTATGGCGGCCGTGCCGCCCGTAGTGCTGGCGCTTGCCAAGGATCCCCGCGTTGACAACTACGACATTTCCAGTCTCAAAGGGGTAGCTTCGGCTGCTGCTCCACTAAGTGAGAGCCTAATTGATGCAGTAGAGGCTCGCCTTGGTATCAGAGTGACCCAATTCTACGGGCAAACCGAGAGCTCGCCGGTTACCATTGGAGCCATCGATACCGGCACCCAGGGCCCCTTGGCGCGAGAGTACAAGGCAGGTGGTATTGGCTGGCTAATGGCTGGCACACAAGCACGGCTTGTGGACCCAGAAACTCTTGAAGACTCCAAGAGTGGCCGAGGCGAGCTGTGGATTAAGGGGCCCCAGGTGATGCTGGGCTACCTCAACAATGAGGAGGCCACACGCGAAACACTCGTGGACGGGTGGCTGCGCACAGGAGACGTTGCAGAGGTAACCAATGGCCAGTTTGCCATTGTGGACCGCATCAAGGAGCTCATCAAAAGCAAGGGGCACCAGGTGGCTCCGGCCGAGCTCGAGGGTCTGCTGCTGAGCTTTGACCAAGTCGAGGACGTGGCGGTGATTGGTGTGTACAATGAAGAGCATGCCACCGAGTGCGCGCGTGCCTACTTGGTGCTCAAAAAAGGGGCAGATGTGGATGCAATTGTGCGCGAGTTTAACGCGAGTGTATCGCCTCACAAAAGGCTGTTTGGCGGTGCCGTAGTTGTTGACTCTATCCCCAAGAGCCCTTCAGGAAAAATTCTGCGTAGGTTACTGCGGGATATGGCCAATGGGAGTGGCAAACCCAAGCTGTGAGCACCGAGCTGTAGTTTGCGCCGCTGTGCTAGCCAAAAGTTGCACAAGCTAGTTTACAGTATTAGGGGCCAGTATACGGCCATTTAGCTTAGATCGGTATTTTTTTTTGACATGTATGTCTTACTTTTCTGGCACAACCCCTCAAATCAGATTAATTATACGGGGCAACTTATCATGATAATACCGCTCGAAGTTTTGTACCAAATTATCGACTATATTCCGAACCAGACCATAGATCAACTAATTGAACTTGCTCAAACCAGTCGTCTATTCCGCAGAGCATTCCTAAGTGATCGAGTTTAGGCCAAATTTGACGTTTATGGTACTCGAGCTAGAAGCCCGCCTCTGTATCAATACGGCGGATACTGCCTGAGAGGTGTGGCTGCACACTTTTTTAACCATTTAAGCAAGTGCGCATCAGACAAGCAATGCTGGTTCTTTTCGGGAGTGATCTGGTTTAATAGAAGGCTCATCTCCCGCTCTGATCTATACTCGCAGATCCATGCTTTGAGCTTGATTCCGTCAGACCAAGATGCGGAGTTAAATGGGATGTATGGGATAAATCCACGCTTCATCAATGGCTCTGAGCCAATAAGCCTTGAAGTTTGGAGACTATGGGCTACTCATTTGCTCGAACCTCCCTCGTGGGGAAAGGGGCGGAATATTAGCAGTCTCCCCTATAATGTGCTGCAGGACAAGCAGATCTTCCTCGCTTTGATTAAAACAGTTCGTGTGACTAGCATCTTGGAGAAATTTGAAGACGATTGGGAGGTCAATTTAGCTCTGCTAGAGAACAGTGCGACGTTGGAGTTCGGCTCGTTCAATTTTTGCGTAGGCGATACACTACGAGAGAACAAAAGCTTTGTCCTGGAAGGACTCTCTGCAATTGACAGGTTCAATGGAGGCGTCCATTCCTGCGACCGGGCTGAGACGCTCTGTGAAAGGTGGTGGCACGACCGCGACGTTGTACTTAAAGCAGTGAGGACACGCGGGTGTGGACCGATACTAAATTGTGCCAGCCGCGAACTACTAGCAGACCCGGAAATTGTGCTCGAGGCTCTCAAGAATGGAGGGGGCGCAGAGTTTGCATCACCCGCCCTACTCAGTGACAGCGATTTTATGCTCAAGGCGATGAAGGTGAATTGCGCCACCTAGCGGTCAGCTCATCGCTTAATCTAGCAATAAATAAATAACTTACGTCTCAAACATCTCCAAATCACTCTCCTCGCTCTCGGCGATCTTTTCCTGCGGCTGGCCGCACTCGCACACCTCGCGCAGCAAAGTGAGCAGCTGAGGACGTCCATATTCCTCCTGCTTTTCAAAAGATCCAAAAGCAAAAGGACTTTTTGGGGTGGCTTCAGCGATTCCTTCCAAGAACCGGTCAGGCTGGGCAAACAAGTGGCTCATAAAGTTGACCAAAAACACGCCGCAGTCGCTCGAATTATTTTGCTTTGGGACCTTGGCTGATATGCGCTTCACCTGGTTGCGCGTAAACGGTTTGAGATGCTTGGACTCAAGGACTGCCGTAAGGATGTGTGTGATGCTGCGAAACAGCTGGCCGCGCACTTGGTCGGTGCTCCGCATCGAGTCGAACAGCACTAGCGACGGGTACTCAGTGCCGGTCATGATCCACTTGTCAAGGTTGGCCACGACCAGAACGCTCCAGTGGAACTTCTGGTGAATCGGTATAATAATCAGCTGCTTGGCCATGTCGAGTTTTGCCGTCCATTTGGCCACTGACTCCTGAGGCTTGTGCTCGACGCTGGGGAAGAAGAACGTGGAAAACACGTGAGTTTTGGACTTGTACTCCTCGGGGAGGGCCGTATCATAAAAGTATTTTAGCAGAAACATCACCAGTGAGTCGTCGAGATACACATTTTCTTCAAGCCTGGCCATGTCCTGCACGGTCAGGTTGTAGAATTTTCCGTCGCTAAATTCATGTCTGAGGTCGTAATAACCTTCAGTTCTCAATTTCTGAACAAAGGCCGGCGTGGGCTCGAGCAGAGACTCCTCAGTGTAGGCGCCCGAGGGCATGTCCAAGGCAGCCACACGGGCACTTTTGCGAGGCGTTGGAGTCAACAAACTCACAGTACCGCTCTCGGTCTTTTCGGGAGAGGGAGGTGTGGAAGGGATGCTGTCCAAAGTGTGTTTCGGACCGAGATCTGGATAGTGGTCGGGGGACGTCTGGGGTGATGCACGCCGGCGCGTGGGCGATAGCGGCGCATCGTTGAGGGATCCATTGAGCTTAGGAGCTCCATTAGGAGTCTTGAGAATACCCCTTATGGGCGTTTTGGATGCAATTGAGCTGCTCAAAAGGACCGAGCGCGGCTGCCGTTTGGCGGCTGATGGTGCAAATTTTACGGGCGACGACGCGCTTGCAGGCCGTGTAGGGCTGCTACTGAGTGTAGAATTGGACCCAGAAGCCGCGCTTGCATTCCACTCGGTCGAATTTTGCTGTTTCTGCTGAAACTGTGTTCGAGGTACGACGGAGCGGTCAGGCCGCTTTGGGCTGTCAAACATATCGTCGACGACAGAAGCTGCTGAGCGTTTTGGCGGAACCCGCACCAAACCGCCATAATTCTGGTGAGCAGAGGCCGAGCCAAATTTGCCGTTGGACGGTGCAGCGGCCGAGACTGGCACCATGGGCCCTTCCATAACAATTTTGACGCCGTTTTTGATGCAAATTTTCTCGAGGCGCGACTTGGCTACACCGCCTGTGGCTGCCAGCTCCCAGTTGGGTCCTTTGACGAGGGCGACGACGCGATTTGGCCTGGTAGACACGGTGAGCTGGATATGTTTGATTTCGCCTAGAACCACGCGCGAGACCGTCTGGAACGTTGAGCCGCTCTGAGCTCTTTTAACAACGAAGGCGCCGTCGACACACAAGAGCTGGAGCTTGCAGTTGGCGCTGCTGAGGTAGGGTTCGTCGGCCTTTGTTTGCCTGAACTGAGTTAGATCCACGACATTTGGGGTATCGTTTGTGTTTTTTCGAAGACTGGAGAAGTCCTTCCCCGTCAATCCCATCGGTCTCTCTCGCCTAAGCTAAACGGGTGGGAGGGGCGCTGAAGAATCAAAGGGGGTGAGGGAGGTTGGGAGTAAGGGCCCTCCCAGGAAACTTAGTAAAGTCAGCTACTACATGCAGCCCGTGCTCGCGGAGTTGGTAGCGCCGCTACGGACGAGCCTCCAGGCTGCCCAGGGAACTGAGGCAGACTTCCGCCCTGACCAAAAACGCGCGCGCTTTATGCTGCTCAAACCGCGCTTCACGGGCCAAAAATGGAACGCCGATGTTTACGACGGGAAACACGTCGCGTGCGCGTCGGGCGCGCGTCCAAAAGACCTACAACTCAAGGAAGGCTCAATTATTTACGCCAAGGTTGCTCGGATTGTCCAGAAAAAGTTCGCTCCGTTCAGGCTCTTTTTCGAGTTGGACGAAATTGAAGGTGCGGGACAGTCGCAAATACAGGTCAAGCAGGTCTCATTGTCGAGTTATCGCAGCTCAGAGAGCAATTTTGTGACTGATTTACCGCTTATACTACAAATGTCGCATCTCCATGCTATCCCCGTGCCCCCTCCCCCGCCCAAGCCTGCACCTCCAACCGTGCCCAAACTGGCTCCTCAGGCAAAAGAGGCGGGCCCGAAAAGTGCTGCACCAGCCCCTCAAAAGCCAACTGGCTCGAGTACGCCTCCACTTGAGGCCCCAAGCAGCAGCTACCTCGAGCTATCGCCGCCCAAGGCGTTCCCAAAAAAAGCGCCCCAGAGTGCTCCAAAGACTTCAGTACCTGCGCCTGCGGTCAAGCCTGCCCCTGTGGCCAAGCCTGCACCAGCAGCAAAGACTGCTCAACCGTCTGCGCCAGCGCCAGCACCAGCGCCCGCCTCTGTGTCCAAGGCAGCGGCTGAGCCAGCGCCAGCGCCTGCTCCTGCCGCCGAACCTGCTGTTAAGCCTACGGCAAAGCCCGCAGCTGCTCCAGCGGCACCCAAGGCGGCGCAGAATGTGCCGCCCACACAGCCCCCCTCGCAGTCTCAATCATCACAGTCGTCGTCTTCACCGCCCCAAAGCTCAGTACTGGCATCCGCGTCTGCTGCAGAGCCCGCAAACCAGAGCGGGGACGACAGCCTGTTTGTTCACGGGGCCTCGCAGATGTCGCCCGGGCCCTCGCAGGACTCTACGCCTTCTGAGGGGAGTGCCGGTGCCCTGAAAAACATTGAAAAGGGCATGAGGTCGGTAATGGAGTTTTTGGGCATATCCAAGCGGCCTGCCAAGTCCCTTTTCGACGCGACGCAGCTCGAGGAAGAGAGCGACGACAGCGGTGACGAGGATATGTTTGTGCAGCCTGAGCAGCCTCAAGAGCCTGCACAGCTTGTGGATGAGCCGATGGACGAGATTCCGAGCCCCGCAGGCTCTCCAAGCGCAGGAAAAGTGCCTGCCGGTGGGCACGACGTGTCGATGGAAAATGACAATGTTTCAGAGCAGATTTCTGCCTCTTCACGACCCGAAGAGGCTAAAGTCCCTGCCAAAGCCCCAGAGCCCCCTAAACAGGCCGTCGAAGTGCCGGTGACGCCCACGGCTCCCTTGCCAAAAATAACGCCAAAGGTTGCGCCTCCAGCTCAGCCAGTGGCTCAGAAAGCGGCTGCTAAAGCTGCTTCAAGCCCTCAAGTACCCCAAAAAGACCTCAAATCTAAGCTTGATGGGCCCAAATTACCGGCCAAGATCTCACCAATTTCGGCCGATAAGTCGCCGTCACCAAAAAATCCCGCGGCTGCGCCCGCCAAGGCCGCTCCTAGTGCTCCCAAAGTTGCCTCAGCTGCTCCCAAGGTGGCCACAGCGGCGCCCAAAGCTGCTCCAGCTGCTCCAAAGGCCGCCCCTGTGCCGGCCAAGGCGGCGCCTGCCGCCCCTGTGGCGTCCAAGCCGGCTGCCGTTCCTGCTTCAAAAGCTGCGTCCGCACCGGCACCTGCTAAAGTAGCTGCCAAGGTACCCTCTGCGGACTTGCCCTCGTCTGATGTCGAGTACGTTACCATCTCTTCTGAGCCCTCCTCCGAGGCAGAGGGTCCCACCAGAGCTGTTGAGGTGACCTCTGCGCAGCCCCCGGGCGAAATTTTGGAGACTGAAAGCGAGCCCTCGCTCGAGCGCGATGGACCCTCTTCACAGCCTTTTGCCGCCCGGAAGCCCTCAGCGGCCCCGGCGCGCTCAAAGCTTTTTAACAGCGATGATATCCACGAGGAAGATATCGAGGCGCAGCGGCGTATCGAGGAGGAAGAGGAGCGGCGCGAAATGATCCGCGCCCACTCCCAAACACTGCACGCTTCTGGCACGCTCTCGAGCTCGTTCCCCGAGGAGGAGCCCGAGAAGGAGGAGCCTAAAAAGAAAAAGCAGCGGCGGGCGAGCTCTAGCTCAAAGAAGGCCGAAAGCTCCAAGGACCGCCTCAAGGCAGTGTATGAGCCCGAGACTCCCCTCACCTCACAAGTGCCGAACGCGGTGCAGCAGGCAGCAAAGCAAAGAGCGCTCGAGTCGTCGCAAGAAGGAGACACCACCAAGCCCGATCTGAGCTCGAGTGGTAACCAGCGCAGCACCGAGAGCGATCAGGGCAGCTTGGGCGCCAGGGACCCCGTCAAGGACCCCAACGGCCGTCGCGCCAGCCGTGGCAACCACGCGCCCGCCGATGCGCAGCGGTTCGAGATGCTCGTGGACGGCACTTCGGGTGGTACCGAAATCATCAGCTCGTCGATCGAAGGTATCCCGCGGGTCGTGCAGCCGCCATCGACGCCGCTCCAGGGCAGCCCGGCGAGGGTGGTTTTCGGTAGACCCCAGCCTGCCGCAGAAGGGCCTCTACCGCGCGCTCAGTCTACTCAAGAAATTTATTCAGACGTCGATATGGCGGCGCCCGACGAGGAGGATTTGGTCGATGTTGATTTGCTCGAGGTGACTCCCCAGAGCACCACAAAGAGAACACCGGTCAAGCTCAATTTGCCTCCTCCGCCGCCTCCAGCGTCTAAGTATACGCCCCCACCTACGTCCTATCGTGACGAAGTCACTAGAGGTATCGCCCAGTTCTCGCTGAGGCCAGTGCCCGACGCCGTGTGGGAGCGCCCGCCGAGCCCCTCAGCGGACGACATGGAGCGCCAAACAATTGACGAGCTGCTCAAGTTGATTTCATGATTATTTATAGCTTCTAATATTCGCCCAGATGCTTAATTTTTCCGACTTTTTTTAAGGCGAGCCGTCATGGGAGCGGTCATTGGGACTCCTCTCGCCAGGAAGCAGCTGTACACGTTTCTTATAGCTACATATGCATATGTTTATGGGGTTTCGAACTTAAGACCCCCTTCACAGCGAGAACCTGGGGTTCAAGCGGTGGGTAGCCAGCATATAAGGCCGCACACCAGGGCTGGACACCGAGAACATCAAAGTCTCCAAAAGCCTCAAGGGCTCCATATATATGTTTACCGTGCGTCCACCTCAACCAACCTTCTCACAACCTCCAATTCGTCGCGATCGGCGTGGGTCACTCCCTGCTTGGGGCCCAAATCGCCAAACCCAACAATGATGGTACGCGACTCCTCAGGGTCCTGGGCCACCGCAGTAGCCAGGATTTCAGCGTACATGAGCCCAACCGCATCATCTGTATTGCTCCCCAGCAGCGGCCGTGTCTCGATAGAGGCAAGCACAATGTCACTGCGCAGTTGGTGCCCGGGGCGCACAGGGAGCGAGCACTCAAACATTTTTGTGATTTTTGAGTTTTTGTACACCATTACTTGGATCACATCGCTAAAGTACGACACCGTACAGTCGTACTCAACGTTGGCTAGCGAGGCACTCTTGTGCATGACTGACGCTCGAGACAGCCCAGCCAAGTCCAGGACTAGTTCATGGCAGCCCCGGTTACAGAGTACGTTTATCCTATCAATTTGTTTTAGCTAGGAAATACATGCATCTAGAGACCTACAGGCTGTCCCTTGAGGGCAGCGGCAAAACTGGGAGCCAGTATCTCGGCAACTCTGGTCACAAACTCGACATCTACCTGGTCAAAAGTGTCCAAGTCGATCGAGTCAAAGTCCAAAACACCAACAACAGCTCCTTCAAACAAAACTGGAACCACAAGCTCACTCAATGTGTCGCCGTCGCAGGCAATATGACCCGGGAACTCATGCACATTGGCCACCAACTGGGGTTTACCGGTCGCAGCGGCCGCACCGCACACTCCCTTGCCGACTTCAATCTCTTGGCAGGCAGGTTTGCCCATAAAAGGGCCCAGATCAAGCCGTGTGGTGCCAATATATGTGCCAGCCCAGTTCACCCGCTTTCCCTGAGCCTCATAGTGGTACCAGAGCATGCTCGAGGCGTTTGCCAAATTGGCAGCCCAGTTGGCGCATAGCATTCCTTCAAGGCCCAACACCAAAAATTCAAGCGATTCCTCTCGCGAACCTTTCGCCGCTACCAGATCTGCGTGGGGCATGGAGGTGAAATTTCGGTACTAATCGATATGCAAGGCCCCAATCTGGATCGCGTGCTCGCGGGCGTCCCCTCTCATATCCGAGATGAGCCCGAGTACCACAAAATGCTGCAAGGAGATTGTTTCAATTGCTTTGTGCCTACTTTATCTGCGGCTCAGGTCGACTCCCACGAGCGAGGCTATGAACTGGCCAAGGTCAAGAGATCACAATTTAGCTCTCTAGACGAGTTTTTGCAAGCACGCCAGCAAGTTTTGGCGAAATTATTTCTGTCAATCGGGCCTGGTGCACATGTTGGCATCGGCTTGACGCTCGATTTCGGCTTCAATTGTGTTGTCGGCCGCGGATTTCGAAGCGGTAAAAATCTGACAATTTTGGATTGCAATATGGTCATAATTGGTGACGATTGTGTATTTGGCGACTACGTGACCGTTGTCGCCGCTCAGCACCCCCTCGAGGCGGCTTTACGGTCAAAAATAGACACAGCAGTGTACGGCCGAGCCGTGCAAATCGGCAATGGGGTCGTGCTGGGATCGCGCTGCGTTGTGCTCCCTGGTATTCGTATTGGTGATGGCGTAATGGTTGAGGCAGGCAGTATCGTTACTAGGGATTTGGATGAGGGATCCTGGTCGGGAACCCCTGCCAAGAGGATAGCCTGAAGTCACCTGGTGCGCACATGCCCAAAAGGAGTGTGCTATTTACAAGCAGCTCAGGGCTAATCTAGGACTGGTTTTGGCACCCGCAATATCTGACGGCACATTCATGCGGGACTCTTGCCCTGTATGTCCTCGAAATATCTACATAGAGCAAACCGAAGAAAACAGCACCCTTATAAACAGCCAGACTATTCCATACATAAGTTTTTAGTCTATAGGCCTTGGGGCACATTTAGCTACGCCATCCGCGCGACGTATGAGATTTATTGCACGGCGGCGACGGGTTCTGGGGCCAGCCTGACGATTTTGAGCTGCAGCTGCGTTTAAGGTGAGAAAAGTACCATACCAGTAGTTTCACAACCAATTGAGGCTGCCAAGCGCTGCAACGCAGCGCCAAAAAGGGGCGGGAACGTTGTAGTGCTCAACGCAAATTGTGCTGCTACCGGGTATCGACATGGGCGAATCCAACCCAACAATGTTGTCGCACCCAGAAGTGTCATAAAACACCATATTGTGGGCGAAAGGTGGTCGAGGGATACCAACAAAAAGGGTACCGGCTTAGCGCTCAATGTGGCCGGCAAAGTTATCACGGCGGTAGTCGAGGTGGACAAATGCACGCTCGACAATTGGCAGACTCTCAATAGCGTATTGCAAAGTCTCTGCCAGGTCGTGGCAGTCGCGCATGCTTAAAGTGGGGTCAAGCAACACGTCGACTTCAACCATGAGCCGATCGCCGGCATGGTAGGCATTAAGACTCGTGATGTACTGAATACGATCCGAGAAGCGCATGCACAAATACAAAAGTTGCTGGCGGTCGTTGATCGAGGCAGCACTGCCGGTCAACTGGTCAATGTGCTCCATGGCGATTCCAGCCCAGCTGTAGGTCACGTAGCACGATAAAAACAGGGCACCCAGGGGGTCCAACCACCAAGTGTTGGTGATATGACCGAGCACCGGGAAAATGATTGAGAAAGTGTTGAATACAACGTCGGTAATGGCGTCTGCTGCGAGCGCTTCGACACTAGAGGAATCGACATTGCGGCACAACACCCACAACACAAGCTTGACCAAGACGGTCATTGTCATGATAATGAATGCAGGGAGTGTGATCTCGACCACTGCGTGATTATCTGTGTCGAGTAAACGGCCCAGGGCCTCATTACCAACTTTGAGGAACGAGACGACCATAACGACGCTAAAAACCAAGACACCAATTGGTTCAAGCCTGTTACGACCGACAGGATATAAGTGTTTGGTTTTCCAGTCGCGGCGGTCGGCCAAACTTGCCGAGATCCAAATGATCACCGTCGAGAGCAAATCGAGAATTGAGTCGATCAGCGACGCCAAAACCGAGAGCGAGCTGGTCAAAAGAGCCACACTGACTTTACCGCCCAGCAAAACAAAGTTGGCAAACAAGTTGAGGTTGATCCAAAACATGACGACCTTGGGCGAGGTGCCGACCAGGGCACCTTCGACGCTGGAGGCCCTGGTCAAGGCAATGGTTGCCGGGGCCATACGACGAGAGCTAGGCTCTTCCACACCGATATCGTCGCCGTACTCCTCGAGCAGCGACTGGTGGACGCCCGAATCCAGCAGCTGGTCAATCTGCTCGAGCCTCTCCAACAGCTCATTTTGGTCTTGATAGTACTTGCGAGTTGCGCCATTCATTTTTTTGAGCGATTTTTCAGAGATAAAGCAGTCTTTCCACTTGAACAGGGGCTCACTTTTACCAATGAGCCGCTCGCTGCGCAGCTCGCGCAGAATCTCGGTGCGCATTGAGCTGCGCTCATCGTCGGTCATGAGCGAGTGCCTACGGTCGATGAGCGTCGCCCGCGGGAGAAGTGGCTCGTCTTCCATCCTCGAGTCTACTGGGGTAATCTTAATCTTTTTGATCTGGGTTTTCTAAGCCTTCCTCTGTGCGGAAGCCCCCAGGGGCGCAGGGGGGGTACACCCAAATTAGAAAGGGGGTGCATCCAGCCACTGAGTTCTTTAGCCGAGTCGTACCACTGACACCCTGGAACGGTATAAATGATTATATATATTCGCGAGTTGACGCTCCAAGTCCGGCAACGCAATGGCGGCTGCGTCCCCGGAAGCTGCCCGCGTGATCATGGCGATGTCGGCATCAGCTGTAGAGCTGTAAAACGAGTCCAAAAAAGCCACAATTATTAAACTAGTGATGATAATCATGAACATGTAAAGATTTGGGTAAAAGAAAATGCCGACCCGACGAGCTATCGAGCACCAAAAAAGCACTCAGAGAGGAGCCACTCACAAATGGCTACTGGCTGCTACTACTATTCAGCAGCTGATTAGGCCGCTAGCACGCGCTCCACTCTTTTTTTATCAAGAATAAATAAGCTAATAAATACCAAACACCCGCTGCAGCTCGCCGCGCGCCCCCAGGGCATAATTTACCATCATGGCCTCGAGCACCATTCCCAGGGTATTTTCCGCGGCTCCAAACACCGTCCACCCAACCCCAAATGCTGCCATGGCCACAAGGTATGAATAAACAGCCGCAGTTGTGTCTGCATGGTCTGCGCGGACCCACGCGACAAACGCCACTCCAACGGCAAACGTGAGCTTTGTAGCCCGCAGCAGCAGCCGCGCGAGGCGATACGTGGACTTATCAACCTCAAATGAGCCGAGTTTCTGCGCTGCTGCCGCCAAACTGCTCCGCTGGGCGACCGCGACCGTCAAAGTTTGCGGGTGGACGAGGGCCACGGGAGCGCCCACAACGAGCTGCGCGAGGCGTGCTGCGCGGCCGCCTACCAGCACAGCGGGAGTACGAACAAGTACAGACACCAGCCCCGAGGTTGCGCACGCGCCAAACCGCCGGCTGACCTCCAAAACGTAGCCCCAACCGCTGAGCCCGCGAGGGGCACTATTTGCCGAAATGGGGCCATTATGAGCGCCCAGACACTCTGTGGTAACAATGGCAACAATGCATCGCTGCATATTGCACAGCACAGCCCACGTCCAGAGATACATGAAGGAGAAAAGTAGGGAAAACGGCACGCTGAGGCTGCCCTCAAGGGTGGCTCGAGACACAAACAATACCCAAAGGAAGCTCAGCAGAGAGGCCGCGGCCCCACACAACGCGGCTGTACCGACAAGCAGAGGGCACTTGTTGACCACGTCCAGGGCCAAAGCGACCATTTCCGAGGCCCTACCGAGCTTGGAATGATCGCGGCGAAGAGCCATAATCCAGCCTGCAGCAGCAGCCAGCGGGGCTAGGGCAGCAAGCCGCATTGCCGTGTGGACGAGACCATGTCCTGCGGCGCTGTGCCATGAGCCCAAAACAAGGTAAAGGCTCACAATGCTGAGCACGACCGGGACAATAAAAACCGCCAATTGGACCATCCCTTTGGGGTTCCGGCGCATTGATTCAAGCCATGCAGTTGCACTCACGGCCGAAGCAACTCCCATCCATGCCAAAGAGCGGCTGCTTTTGCCGAAAATCGGGTAAACGCCACCGGCTGTGGGGGGCGTAAAAGATACAAGTGTGGCTGCTGCCAGGGTCATTGAGGCAGCAACAACATACGATGCGCCTACTGCCGCTTCAATACGGTCATCCCAGCCGGCAGTAGTACGCCTGAACCCCGCTGGGGGGTTGTTTGTGCCGTTTGCTTCAGGGTCCCCGTGGGGCTCTGTGGGGGGCTGTTGGGGGTGTCCCGGCAGCACCTGGCGCTCAATCATAAGATCTTCAGGTGGAATTGAGTCACGACCATCGCTCGATTCACTCAGAGAGTTGTCTACCCACCCTAAAAACGCCTCTGTATCTGAATCGAGGCTCGATGTCGAGCGCTCAAACAGAGGCGCGGTGGTTGCGGGTTTGGTCAGAAACCTGCTCGCATCTAGTTAGCTTTGTTCTCGGGGGTTGCTACAGGGCCCTCAGGAGTGCCCCAAAACGCGCCTACTTACACTCTGAAAACATGATGAGCTTATCTTGCGCCAGGCAGGTGTGGCGGTATGTGCTTAGAGGGTGGCGCACAGTGGCGAGATCGGTGGCGCAACTCCCAGCTGTGGTTACGCGCCGAGAGCTTGGAAGAATCCCCCCTGGAAGGCACGTACGAGTTCAAGCACACCGCTTTTTTAGATTTTTCGCCACCTTCGAGCCAAACATACCCTCAAACCCTTCCAAATGTGGCTTTTCAAGGCAGAACCAGACTCGCGAATCGTCAAGGGCCGCGACGTCAAGTACTCGATAGACGACCTCGAGCAGGACAAGACCTCCATGTGGGAAGGCGTGCGCAATTACGAGGCCCGTAACCACATGCGGCGAATGCAGGTCGGTGATTTGGGACTATTCTACCGTAGCAACTGCAAGCACCCTGGCGTGGTTGGCGTCTGCCGCGTCTCAAAGGCTGCCTACAACGATCCCACCGCTCTTGATTCAAAGCACCCTTATTTTGATCCAAAGGCCATTGACAAGACAGGCAACAATAAATGGGATGTTGTGGATGTCGAGTACGTGAGGCATTTGCCTCCTGTCCTTCTTAGCGATATCAAGGACAATGCGGCCCTGCAAGAGATGGCGCTGCTCAAAAGATCGAGACTCAGTGTAAGCTCTGTACGCGAGACCGAGTTTGACGAGATTCTGCGCATGGCTGGAGTCACCGACAAGGAACTTGCCGAGCTTAAGGAACCCAAGGCTCAGGAGGAGGATATCAACAATGAGACTAAAGACGCCAAAGACGAAGTTGATGAAGATGAAAGTACTTAGTCCATTCTACTTACAGCTAAAGGCTGCGGAGTCTTGTAAACTGCGGCATTTTACCACTTGTACTGTACAGTTGAGCCAAGTGGTAGGGCGACAACTTGCAGCAACCCGCAAACAAAGAAAAGAATACAATGCGAGTAGCAACAAAAATAGCCTAGTTGTCTCATATGTACCTAGCTGTACACGAGCACGGCCGCCGAAAAACAGATATTGGCCGATGCAAGCAGTGCATAAGGACGCATGTTCAAGCCAGGACCCACCCAGCGCACGCAATCGCGCATAAGGGTATATTCCTTGGAATACCTAGGCCGTACTTTCAGCGCTGCAAGCAAGTTCCGTATGAACGAGTTCAACACGAGCATCAGCACTCCTGTGCTCTATATATACCTTTGAGTATTATAGACTCTATGACTATCAGACTAAATGCTTCTGCACCCTGTATCCAATTATAGCACACGGACGTCTATAATATCCTCTTCTTCTATCGCAACAAGCAAGTTAGGTTATATTGCTGCGGAAGATCCAATCTATAGTACAGCTAGGGCAAAGTGTAGCCACCGTCGACGACAAGGTCGGCACCGGTGGTGTAAGTGGAAGCATCCGAGGCAAGGTACACGTAGGCACCGCCGAGCTCTTTGGCTTGGGCGCAGCGGCCCATTGGTACGAGCTGCCACCAGACATTCTGCATCTCCTGCGGAGCAAAGTCGAGAATCTCAGTGCGGATGAAGCCAGGCGAGACGCAGTTGACGCGAGCAAACCCGGCCCACTCAACAGATAGCGAGCGCGCAAAGTGCACAACAGCAGCCTTGGCAGCGTTGTAGCAGGCTTGTTTCTGGGGAACGTTTACGAGGCGAGCACTGACCGAAGCAGTGAATATGAGGGAGCCAAAGCCCTGTTCTTTGAATACACGGCCAATGAACTCGGCGCAGTAGTAGGCCCCATGCAAATCAACGTCCATAACGCGGTTCCACTCCGAGTGGTCGGGCTGGTCAATCATGGCCCCCTTGTCCCAAGCAACGCCGGCGTTGGCGACAAACACATCAATCTTGCCGAAATCTTTGACTTGCTGTGCAATGGTGCTCTCAACTACATCGCTGTCGGTGACCTGTGCCTTGTAGGTCTTGACCTTGACGCCGTACTTGGAGACGAGCTCCTCAGCCTTGGCCTTGGGGTCGTTGCTATTGTACCAGATGGCCAAGTCGGCACCGGCCTGGGCATATGCTTCAGCAACCGCAAAGCCAATGCCGCTTGAAGCACCGGTGATGGAGGCGACCTTTCCCCTGAGGCTCAGGAGGTCGAGAACGGTGTTGTTGCCCGAGGCAATGACTTCAGGGTCCTTCTGGGGAAGCTCGAGTCCGGCAAGTGTGTGAGAAGCCATTTTGATATTGGCGTACCCCATACACCACCTTTTGGCTATATACCGCAGACACACCCTTACCCTGCACGGCAATGGCAGATGTGTGGGGACCCCACACGGGATAGTATGCGGGGAAGAGTGCGATCGCAGTAGCTGGTGCCGATACAGAGAAACTCTATGTAATACATTGAGTGTTTGAAATTCGCAACACCCACGATAATTTTCGCCTACGAATTGTTTCGACTACAGAGCTTGATGCCGCCTCATTGCTGTCCTTGCCTCGCCCTATTCAACAGTAAACCGTGAATCGTCCTGAAACTTCAGTCGCCATAGTCTATGAATAATTCTCTCAAAGTCTTTGCTGCAGATACAGCGGAACCGCCCGAAGTCGCCGGGAAATATATGTAGGATCCCACGGCTGCACGACACACCCTGATGTCGCGAATTAATCCGAGAGCTGCTTGCATACACACAATGGTACGGGGAGTCACTAACGGAAATGCTGGTTACAGTCGGACCCGAGAAAGGGGCAAAGTCAGTATAACCCTCAGGGGCTTGTACCTTTGCTCTGCGGCCCCACATTATGGAAACAAACTCTATAGAAACCCTCATTGGGTAGTAAAATGTCCCTTAGCAGCTCCCGGTATTGCAATGCTCGCAAGCCTATCCGAATACACTTGATTGTCTGGTCTTGACTATTTCCAGGGCTTGAGCCCAAAGATTCTCATTGGTAGCTCCTAACGCGCTCAATTTTTCAAGAGCCAGCAATATAGCTCTTGCCCCACTCTCTCATCCACTCCCGACTAATGATCGACCCTACAAACGACCCTACAAGCCTACCACCTATCCCTGACGCAGCATGAAAAACTACCCCGGCCTAAACGACTTTGGCGACGCGCTCGAGGCAATTCCGCTCGAGATGGTGCGTCACTTGACGCTTCTCAAGGAGATTGATGCCAAATGCACCGCGGTATCGCCACAGCTGTCGTCTGAAATCGCAAAGTTCATGGTGAGCGAATCATCTGGCGAGGCTCGCGAGGCCGAGCTGGCCCAGATCATCACTCTTCTCAAGGAACTCATGCCGTGCATAGAGGAAAAAATGCATGTGGCCAGTATGGCTGCCGATACAATGGCGAGGCACACGCAGCGGATCGCGGCCGATTTCGACCTGATTGCCGAGCACGAGATCCCCAAACACGTGCAGGTGGATCTTAATGACCCTGCCTTGAGTGTGAGAGGTCCTGAACCGATCCAAACAGGCGTCACCACCCGGACAGGCGCCACTAGAGCAGGCGCCAATACCCGCCGCTCCACAGTCGAAACGCGCCAACGCGCGACCACAACCACAACTGCGGGCACCACACGGGGTCGCGGGCGTCGTGGCACTCCTCAGGCTGAGGAAAAAGAGGAGGAAATTCCTGGCGAAGTCTTGTACTGCTACTGCAGCAACCGCGGTGAGGGCCAGATGATTGCTTGTGATGGACCCGACTGTCGTCGTGAATGGTTCCATTTGAGCTGTCTGGGGATGGCCCAGGCCCCCAAGGGTCAGTGGCTGTGCCGTGACTGCAAACGTTAGTGAGTCCAAGGCGTGCCGCTTTGAGCGCCTTCTTTTTTGAGCTTCTCGGCAATTGGAGAGCTTTTCTGAGCTGCTTTCCTGGCTTTTTTGAGGCAATCGCTATTTTATTTATGAGCCTAATGTTCTATTATTGCGTGCTTGCAGTGCTTCCGAGGCGCCTTTGAGGTCACCCCCTGCAAAGAGAATAAGGCGGCCTCCCTTGCCTTGTGTACTAAAAGTTGACTGCCTCACAACTAATTCGTACAACCACCTTCTAAACAAGCTGCAACCTGCACGTGAGCACAACCAGCCACTCTTTTATTTTTCCGACTCGATCCGGATGGCCCTCCCGAGGGAGGGGTGCCCCCGCGGGCCTTGTCGCGGGCTTTGTTTACGGGCCTTGTTGCCGGGTCCCACAAATCGTGACCGGACCCACCCTGCGAGAGAAATACTGGCTGCAAAGGCTGTACAATGTATCTAGAACCTAAAAATAAATTAAGGTTTGTGGCTGAACCTGAAACCGGTGGCTGGCTTATTACCCAACACAGGAGCTTGTGTTGCCAGGCGGCGAGGGGGAAGACGTACGTAACAATGTCCCAAGTCCAGGCAAAGGAGTACCAGGTGGTGGTGATTGGCGGCGGCGGCGTGGGTAAATCCGCGCTGACGGTGCAATTCATCCAGGGCCACTTTATCGACGAGTACGACCCGACAATCGAGGACAGCTACCGCAAGGAGTGCGTGATCGACGGCGAGCCCCTGAGCCTCGACGTGCTCGACACCGCGGGCCAGGAGGAGTATAGCGCGATGCGCGAGCAGTACATGCGCTCGGGCCAGGGCTTTTTGCTTGTTTACAGCGTCACCAGCAAGGGCAGCTTTGAGGAGGTCGACAGCTTTTACCGCCAGATTCTTAGGGCCAAGGACGTGGAGGAATTCCCGATCGTTTTGATAGGCAACAAGAGCGACCTCGATGCTCAACGAGAAGTGAGCTTTGAGGAGGGCCAGCGGTTCGCCACGAAGATGGGCGCGCCGTTTTTGGAGAGTTCGGCAAAGAGCCGCCTGAACGTCGACGAAGCTTTTCGCACACTCGCACAACACGTAATTCGCTACGAAAAGCAGTCGAGCCAGGCCAAGGCCCCTCAGTTTGCCGCAACAAACACCGCGCCCCAGAAGACGACCCAGGCCAGCGCGCCTCAGACACAGGAAAAGAAGGATAAGGGTTGCTGTATAGTGAGCTAGATTATGATCAAACGTTGGCTAGAGATGATTCGGCTTGTTGAGGAGCTTGTTTAGGGTGATTGGGGTGGCCAGGCTGCGTGGCTCGAGGGGTGCTTTTTGTCTGGCCTCAACGGGCAAGGCGGGCAATCAACAAGCCTCGAAGCTCTCTTTGACTTGATTAAATTCATAATTTCTGTCTAGATGATCTGTGAGGGCTGTCTAGTGCATCAAGGACGAGCCATACTGGTTTCTGTGCCTTGACGGTGCCTCGAGGAACACCAACACCATGGGCGCCAGACGCGCTCTAACACACTCAGATACCATCCCGCTCCCCTCTACATCAGCAAATTGTCAAGTATATATATATTTTTGATGCCTTTGCGCCCCTGATCGTACCTCTAATTGATGAAATGGAGGACCATAAAGTGCAGCACCAACGAGGCCGCGGCAAAGTCGCCAAACGCGCGCTGGGGCGAGGCAATGAAGTTTGTGCGGTTTTCAGGGTTCAACTGGATCCGCAGGCCGGCCAGCAGCACAAACTGAACCACGGTGGCGGCGAATCCGCCGAGGAACGCATTGAAGGGGAAGTTGCCCACGAGGCCGGCAAAAACAAATTGCAGGCCCCCCAACGCGACCAAAAATGCCATAAAGATATCGATCGCCTTGATCTTGCGCGGCGCAGCCTTGTAGCTCGAGATGAGTTTGTCGACCACGTCCATGCTGAGTGAGGCTGTTGTGGGAGGACCCGGCCAAGTACACTGGGGCTAAGGGAGTGGGTGATGAAGGGGGGTCATTGGGGTCGCTCCACAAGTCTGCATAAACCTGAAAGGTCTCAATGGCTAGTATTATAAGATAAATGAGCGTGGCCACAAGCGGAGTGCAGCCAGAGCTACGAGCACGTCTCCTTCACAAGCATAAAATAAATATCACTCTACAAAAACAGCAGCCTCGTCCTCAACCATGAGCGGTGCAACAAGCACCTCGGGCTCAGGCGCACCGCTGCTTTTGGCTGCCGTTGGAGCTTCGGGGATGTCAATCTCGCTGCCTGCCTCCGCCTGGGGGCCTCCATCAAACGCGCCCTCGGGGGCATCAAGTCCAAACTCGTCCCCGCCTACATAGCTCTCGTCCAGATCCTCGGGATCGCACAGAACAAACCCGTCGACCTCCTCGTCAAACCCCGCCGGCTGCCTTTCGCTAAAATTCACCACGCGCGACCTGGCCTCTACCTCGGTCATGCGCGAGTGCCAGTCCTCGAGATCTTGCTTATCCTTCAAAAAGAATCCAAGCAACATGCTAGGGTCCATCTCGGCGAGTTCCATAGCCCTCAGGTCGTCGCTGTGGATGGACTCGTCCAAAGCGGTAAAGGCCGGCTTGGGCACGTGAGGATCATGGAAAAACAGGCGTGTACCTTGATATCCATAGAAATAATGACTGGCAGAAGTGCGGCCACCGGCGATGCCCGCGCACTGAGGCGCCTCAAGGCAGGCCAACAGGCCGTGGTAGTAGACCTCGTTTATCTGCTGGATACCAAGCCGTACGGGGCACAGAACCAGCACCGGGAACTCCAGAGCTCTCAAAGGTTCTTCATAGACATCGGAGCCATCGCTCACGTGCACACTCAGGCCTAGCGGGACACTCAGTGCGCGGATACACTGGGCCACGGTTGAGGGACCAAACCACTGCCCCGGCAGCTTCCCACGGGGTGTGCCCTCGCGCACAATGTTGTGAATAGAAAGCGCTGCCTCAGGCGAGTCGTAAAAAAGGGGTGCCACCTCATTTTCCTCCCTGATACGCATTAGAGCGTTGGCCACAAGTGACTGGCCAGTACGGATCATGCATCCCCATCCAACATCGGTAACAAAGCCATTGGGGTCAATTGAGCCACCGCGAAGCACTGTACCGAGCTGGAGCGGGCTGGGGCCCTCAGGGTGGCGCGGTATGAGCGTGAAATGGGTGCGGTACATAAACCAGAGTTTGGCGTGGGCGGCGGCGCGGAAATCGGCGCTCCACTCGTCCATTGGTTCGTATCTTGTGCCGAGGATCCACACCTCACGCTCAGGATCGCACGCAGGCTCGCCCTCCCACAGGTACCGAAACACCCGCATCAGGCTCATTAGCAAGCGCGCCTAGGCAATAATCGAAATGGGTAACAAGCATAAAAAGCAGATGCGCGCACGGCGCGTGCAGGAAACGCGGGCCAAACAGCGGCAACAGCTCGAGTCCAAGGGGAAGAGCGCAAAGGGCAACAAAAAGCCGAAATTTGTACCGATCCGCGAGATGCCGGTGATTGTATTTGTGCGTGGCGAAGACTATGAGCCGGTGAAATATGGCATGAAGGAAAGCCGCGAGGCCTCCAAGGACGAGTTAATGAGTGTTGAGGGTGTTGAGGAGCCTCATGATGTTCTGGAAGTCGTGGATCAGGACCAGCAGATCGAGCCCGAGATTGAGCTCGCGGAAGCTCAGGATGAGCTTTCCTCAGAGCTTGAAGTAGAGCAAGATGAGCTTGAAGTGTCGCTAGACCCTTCAGATGCCGAGGAGCTCCCCCTTGAGGACCCTGAAGAAGAAAACCTTGAAGCGGACGTCGAGGACTCCTCTGAGGCTGGAGATCTCTCTGTGGAGCTCTCTGCAGAGCTTGAGGAGCTCGACGAGGGCTCGCCATTCGATCCTGAATCTTTGTTTGATGATCTCGACTCGGATGCAGAGATGCTCAACGGCGGTGAGTCTGATTTTATTGCCCTCGACGGCGGGTACGCTCAGGAGCTCTCTGCCTTTGAGGACGAGGACGACTCTGAACTCGAGCTAGACGACACAATGGAGATGGATGTCGACTTCAACGATATGGACTATGATGAGCTGGTCCAGTTTGGTCACGGTATTGACGACGACTACAGCTACGATCTCGACGCAGACTCGGACGCCGACGACATCATCAGCGGCCTAATTTCAGGCGCATCTTTGGACGCGTTTGCCTCTAAACACGCCAAACCTTCCAAGCGGCTCAATAAACAGCCGCTATCCAAACGCCGGCGGGAGCGCCTCGAGGCGCGCGACGCTCAACGAGCCCAAAATTTCGGCAAGGGCCCAGCGCTCTGGCAAAAGTACCCCACGGGTCTCAGCATTCATGAGGTGGTTGAGGAGCTTCAGACACTTGTTGCTACGCCTAATCTGCATGAAATCCAGTTCCCACCGCTCGACCACAATGCCAATTGGTACGTCGAGCAGCTGGCCAACCTGCACAATTTGAAGAGCAAATCATTCACAAAAAACCACGCAAACTGCATCAGGGTCATAAAAACCAGCCGGTCTGGTCCTCCCGAGTACAACAAACTACAAAGACTCCTCAAGAGGCGGCAAAACTTTTGGCGAGTCGACGTTGACCGCGCACCGCGAGAAAAGGGAGAGCGTGACGGCGGCCGCACCAAAACATCGCGTCCCAAGGAGGGAGATATTGTTGGTCACAACGCCCGCGCCGTTGACGAAGGCTTTGGTCACCGCATGCTGCTCGAAATGGGCTGGAACACTGGCAGCGGTCTCGGCAAGCTCAAGGACGGTATTCAGGCTCCGTTGCTTGCGAGAGTTAAATTGACGAAACGCGGCTTATAGTTTGCTATTTAGATAGGGCTGGGCTGCATTTGCGGTCTCTTTTGACATCTTTTGCTACAATTTTTGACGCGTTTTATTTGTGAAGAACTCCTGCTCGCGGATTGCCTCTCAGCGCAGTCATGAAACACCTTTTTTTCTCCTCAAACTTCTGAATCCGCTGAAAATCCTCAAGTCTCAAGGTTTTTTAGACCCCAGGGGCTCAGCTCGCCCCTATTTCTGCACTCGTATGCACGTTAATTACTTAGCTGCACGACGCGAAAAATGGTCACAACGCGGCCAGCTTCTCGTGACTTTAGCTCGAAAATTCTCGAGCATGTCGCGTATTATCTGTTACCAGAAGAGTTGCTTCAAGCAGCAATCATCAACAAGCATTGGTTTGCCGTGTTTACCAGCGACGAAGTTTGGCGCGACTGGAACGCACACAATATCAAGCGGCGCATCTACAAACACTATTTGCGTATGAAACGCAAAACTTGCTCGGGAGACCGCAAGGAGGATGAGTGGGGTGAGTATGTTATCCCCCCTAATTGGTACAATGTCTTAGCTCATGCTCGCGCTGTTGGCGAAAATCCGTTCGATGATTTAGACCTGGATTGCTACGATGACGATGAATACCGGCAACAAACTGTGGCGGCATCTATGCTTTTGTCTGCTGGTCTCTGTAATATGGCGAAGGCCTCTCAAGCGTGGTGGGACCTGTTGCACGCTCGACCCCTGGGCGACCAGATTGGTATCTGGGATCTCGTAGGCTGCAAGCAAGCAAAGTTTTGGGGTAAGGATTTGGCCTATTACTATTTACGTGCAGGAGCTAAGCCATCCGGGTTGCATCTCGTTAAAGAAACCAATCTCCAAAGTGACCCCGAGGCTGCGCTCTACTATCTGGGTAAGGACGGCTTTTACAATGGGCGCAGAAGCAAGAACAAGTCCTCCACTTTCAATGTCTATTTCAGATCAACCAAAGACGAGCTGTTTAAGGTGCCGGGGTTTATTGAGGAAGCGCTGAAGTTTGCGCCTGAGCTCTATTTTGAGAGCTTGCCAGCAGAGCTTCAGCAAAATTTGGAATATTTTGACATTGCTGTCGCCGAGCTGAGCAGGGACCCGCCTTTTGGTATGGTGAGAAACGTCCAGGTCGACACGAACAACTTCACCATGTTTAGCACCATTGTCCAAGATGAGCCGAGATTGCGCGCGCTTCTCAAGGCCTGCCCTGTCTTTTGGATCCCATACGTCAAAGAGTGCACGAAGCTGGGGCGTTTACCAGATGTTGCAATGGTCAGAACTGCTCTAGAGACTGGCTGCTATTTCGATGAAGATTGCTGCTATTTCGATGAAACTTTAACATTGGAATTTCATTGTTTGCCCAGTAACCCTCCCCAAGAGCTCTTTCACGATAAGCAAGGCACGATTGGACTGTTTTCGGACTTTGACTGCGCTCAATGGTGGGATTTGCTGCCTGAGCACCTCAAGGTTGATCCCGATATGCTGAGAGTTATGCTGTCAAAACTGGCGGAAAGGGGCACCTCAGAGGGGGACATAACTTTTAAGCCTCAAATCGAGCGTAGCGTTTTGTGGCTTGAAATTTTGGCTACTTGCGAGCACCCTATCGACCCTGATGAAGAGATGGATGTGCTGCTTCGAATCATGCAGTCGCCGACCCTAGATATGGCTGAGGCTCTTGTCGAGAAAAACAGCCCCTCTTCCTACAGTGTTACTGTGGACGAGGAGGACATTGCGGCGCAGATGTTCAAGAGCGTAGGGGTAGACTATGCATCGCGCACCCAGACCAAGAAACGCAGAGTTAGTTAGGAGTCTAGAGTAGTGTATAAAGTTGAGAGACGGTGGCAAGGCTAAGGAGAATGTGTCTAGCACATGCACCCCTGGGCACCAGAGGTCCGGCCCTGGCACCCGACACTCCACAAGCATAAACTACAGAACTACCATTTACCGCTCGAGGCCAGCTTGCTGTCGGTGTTTGTGTACGACCACCCGCCAAACTGCTGCTGGACACTCTCGCTGAGATAAAAGTCCTTGTCGACGACCGAGTCCATGGGCACCTCCGATGTGAACTCCTTGTCAAAGTTGGAGGTATCGGTAGCGCTGCCGACCTGGGGCTGGAACGGCGCGGCGTACTTTTTGTTCATGAGGCACTTCCAGTCAATGTTGCGGAAGAACGGGTGGGCCTTGATTTCCGAGGCTCCGTTGACGCCGAGGCGGCGCGCCGGGTCGCGATCGAGCAGCCCAGTGAGCAGCGAGCGCGCCTCCTGGTCCATATCGCTCGGGAACGTCAGCGGGTTCTTGAGGATCTTGTGGTACATGGCGTTTGTATCCTGGTCATAAAAGGGGGGCAAACCGGTCAGCATTTCATAGAAAAGAACGCCCAGCGTCCAGTAATCTACGACCTTGGTGTACCCCTGGCCCAGCAGCAGCTCGGGCGCAAGATACTCGGGCGTCCCGCAGAAGGTGTGCGTCTTGTCCTGGCCGGCCATGTTGAGCTTGCACAGGCCAAAGTCGCACAGCGCAATGTGGCCAGTGTAATCTAGCAGGATGTTTTCCGGTTTGAGGTCCCGGTAAATCACATTGTACTCATGCAAGCACTCGAGCGCGCACAGCAGCTCCGCGGTGTAAAAGCGCGCGCGGTTCAGGCTGAAGCGGCCCTCGCGCTGGAGGTGGTGGAACAGCTCGCCGCCATTGACAAACGCCAGCACGAGATAGAGTTTTTCCGGGCTCTGGAAGCTGAACTTGAGCGGAACAATGAACGGGTTCTTGATTTTCGCCAGCACGGTGCGCTCAGCCAACGTGTGGCCAATCTCGCTGCGGGAGACAATGTGGGCCTTGCGCAGCGTCTTGAGAGCGTAAATCTGCTCGGTGTCCTTTTTGCGCACCTGCATGACCTTGCCGAACGAGCCCTTGCCCACGACCTTCAACAGGGCAAAGTCGTCGATGGTGAGCGGCATGTTGCGGGTCTTGTGGACCTCGGTCTGGACGCGCAATTTTCCGCCATTGGAGAGGCTGAGAGTGGCCGAGCCAGAGGTCACGTCCATCGTGGCCATGCCCACAAACACGTCCTCGACCTGGCGCTCGCGCCTAACTCGCACAAACGCCTGGATGTGTAGCCCCGAGGACGCTTCGAGAGCGGCATCAAACGCCGACGTCTTGTCCCACACGGGGTTGTCGCACGTACCACTGACCGCATGCAGGATGATTTGAGTCTTATCGTACTCCAAAACAAGGTAAACAGGCGGCGGGCGCGTGCATTTTGGGTCAAAGCCCCACGCCGGCAGCTGCGTGCGTGTGGCCTCGGGAATGTGCAGGTTTGTCAAGTTGCACACTTTTATGCGAAGGAGACTTGGCGATGTGTTTGTGGCCGGCGCCGGAGAGCCGCTTTTGGATGATTCCGACGCGGTGCCCGACGTGGCCGATCCAGCCTGCTTGGGGGCGCCCGCGCCCGCGCCGGCACTGCCCTTTGCAGCTCCGCCTCGCTCAGAGGACCCCTCAGTCACCGTGGAACGCGAAATTGTGCCCCGCGGCGTCTTGAGGTCGTCGCTCTCGGCAGTGCCGCCAGGACCCCCGAGAGTTTGCGGCGCGCTCGCCGGCGGCACCAGCGTGTTGCTCCGCGACGAGTCTGAGTTGCGACCCAGAAACGCGCTAGACAAGTGCGTCTCCTTGAGCTTTTTCGTTAGTTTCCACGTCGCCATGTGGTGCTTACAAAAGAGTGAGGGGACTGCTTGATAAGGCCTGCTGGGGCAGGAGAGCCCGGGGAGGGGGAGAGGGAGGGGCTGGAACTGGGGTGCAGCAATTGGATTTTGTTTATAGAAATAATTCTGGAATGCATTATAAAGGCCCTTTTTAATAAATTTGTGTTTCTTGGCTATGTTGTGCCGACTGGCTGCGCAGTTTAATGAGACTTGACCCCTTGGATTACTACAAGCGTTACAGACTCAACCCTTTAAACCCAGGCTCTGGGGTAATACTCGAGGGCGCCCATCTCCCACGTGCCTGATTGGCCCCATTCGAATTTTCAAACCGCAAAAATCTTGACGCGCTCAGCCTCGTCCGTTTGAAGGGTCATTTCCAGCCACCCCCTGGCAGCCCCTTGCAGCCCCTGGCCCCTTGGACCTTGCAGCCACCTGCGTCGTGTGGGGTGTGAGCTTGGCGTTAAATTGGTCAAGTGCTGCTGTAGTTTTAGTTTTTGCTGGAACGAATATGTGCTTGCATGCTCGAAGCATTTTTACCAAGAGCCACTAGCCGGGCAGGATATCATTGTGGGGCTCCCAAGAGATACTATGGTTATGGTTATGAATGGATGCAAAATAGATATTTGAACAGATTAAGGCAATCTCTGCCGTTTGGAGGTACTCATCAGCCTGGACGCACCACTTCTGATAATCTTTTGCTGGCACGACACATGGGCAAACTCAAACGCACGAGGGTTCGAGGCGACAGCCGTCAACACCACCTCCAAGTCTTGCTTGAGCTCTGCACTAGCAAATGCTAAAACCACTCCATCGCTCTTTATCGCTGCTGTCACCAGGCCCCTATCGTTTCTCAGCCGCTTCGAGCACAGCACCAAATTGAGCGGGTCTTTGGATATGGCAGCCATGGCCACGTCAAAATCATCGCGTAGCTCATCAGACGCTCGACTAAAGTGGTGCGCAGACCGGACAAAATGCGCCAGTGCTACGGCTTTGTCGCCCTTGAGGCGCGGCGAGCAGTCCCTCAGGACATGGCGGTCACCCTCGGTACATTTAAGAATAAAATCGCGGTCATCTTTGAGGGCGTCGCAGGTGTGGTATACAACAGTGCCTCCAGCTCCAATGAGGCGGGCCATAAAGATGGGGTCGCGCTTGCGCTCGGCAGTCGCAAACCACAGACCGTTAGCAGTGCGCGCCGCGTACACAAGCAAATCGGGATTGCCAATCTGTTCCCAGAGGTGATTCTTGTTGACTGGAGCTTGAGACTCGGCCAAAATGCTTGCCTGGGTATAGAGTGAGAGGCTGTGAAACTGATCGAGGGTGATGTAGGGGTGGGCCCACTGGTCAAAGTCAAAGGCGCCGCAGAACTCGAGCTCAGCAATGCTCATTCTTTTTTTGAGGCCGAGGTAATGCAAGGAGATGCCACCCCCTACGCAATGCACGTCAAGTCTCCGCCAAACCGCGTCGCTCATGAATACCTCCTGAAAGCGGCGATTAACTAGCGCTAAACGCAAGTAAAATTGGGGTACTGGCTGGTGGTCACGAATGAAGAAAAACTCGTTGATTTTCAGCAGCAGCTCTGGGGGTAAGCTGTCAATTGTGGGCATGTTGATGAAGGAGGCAGTTGAAATGTGGTGTCATGTAGGGCCAAATACAACATTTCCAAAAGCACTAACGCACGCCTAGATGTGCCCCGCGAAGTTTTGAGACGACGTACCTTAGCTTGACAGGTGCATCTGGCATGCGCGGGGGCAAGGGTATCGAGTCTTGAGGTGCATCCCTTTTGCACAGCTCACTTGATGTCTCACCAAGCCCGTGGCCTGTGCTCTCGAGCCCCTCCAAGCTTAATTTCCCGATGAGTTCACGCTAGTTTCACTTAACCTGCAGCCTGGCGCGCTGCGTCCTGGAGGAGCGTGCTGTGGCCGCGGCCCTAACCGCCGTCGAAGCTCCAGATTTTTCCAGTTTGAACAAACAAATTACATTAATCTACACTTAGGCAACACGAACGGTGCTGGACTGCTTCTCAGGGGCGCTGGGAGCAGGGCTGGCGAGGCCACCAAACACGAGCTGGGCGGTCAAAACCCAGTTCTTGGGCACGCTAAAAGCCTCGTTGACACCATCGTCGATAAGAGGCGAGTAGTGCTGCAGGTTGGCACCAATGTTCTCGAGAGCAAGGGCCTCCCACAAGTGGATCTGGGTGGCACCCGAGCTGTGGCCGGCCCAGATGGGGAAGTTGGCGGCGTACGAAGGGAACTGCTCCTGCATCTTGCTAATGCTCTCGCTGTCCTCAAAGAAGAGCACAGTACCGGCGGCGGCGTTGAAGCCCTTGAGCTTGTTGCCGGTGGCCTCCCAGTTCTCCTCGCGGACAACCTGTTTGAGGGCATCAACGGCGATACCGTCCCAAAGCTTCTCGTGCTTCTCGTCAAACAAAATCAGGGCACGCACGGGCTGCGAGTTGAAGCTGCTGGGGGTACCGTCAACAGCGGCTTGGACGAGCTCCTCGATCTCCTTCTTGGAGATGGGCAGCTCCTTGTTGAGGGTGTACACGGTACGGCGGCTCTTGATGTTCTTGATAAACTCCTTGGAGCCGACGGTGGCGGTGGCGGCGGTGGTGCCGGCAGCGGCGCCAGTGGCAGGGGCAGCAGCAGCGCCAGACTGGTGGGCCTCACCCTTGCTCTTGACGGCCTGCTCGGCCTGCTTGACAGTGCCCTTGGGGTCCTCCTTGACAGCCTTGGCCTCAGTCTTGGCGTCAGCCTTGGCACCTTCCTTGTCCTTTTTGAACTTGCTCAAAAATCCCATTTTAACTTGATCAACGGTTTTGGGAGATGCCCTGTCTTATAAATAGTTGGGCTGGGTAATCTCTGCATCGGTGGTGCATGACATGGCATGTGAAATGCGTAATGCCGCGTGAGCGGCATCCCAACGGTGCTCGTGCGCAAGGGCCAGATAAGGTTTATGGTATTGCATATTAGCCCTATTTAGACCTTTTGAAGATAAATCACCCCACTCACATGGCGCCAGGCCCAGATTGATTTTGCTTGTTCCCAGCCTTAGCCCAGTTGAGCTTACCAACAGCGCGGCTCTCCAGGGTCTTGCATAGTTGCTGCAGCAATGGTGGCAAAGGGGGGCGCGAGACGCCACATTTGCCACCGCAACTTGCCCTGGGCCCAAGCCCACTTTAGAACATGCTAAAGGCCCTCAAAAATATCCACAATAGCGGTGAGCACACTGTCCTTGAGGGTAAAAAACGCGGTTCCATTGCACTTGTGCTCCACTGCCCCGGCAACTACAGCCACGCGTCGCTCGAAGCATGGCTAGACGCCTATCCAGCCTCCTCCACAAAGCCAGAGCTGCTCTTTATCAAACGCGCTACAAGCGACCGTGACCGCTGGTCGGGGCACATTGCGGTTCCTGGGGGTCGCCACGAGGAAAATGAGACCGATTTGGAGACGGCAGTGCGCGAAACAAGAGAGGAGGTCGGCCTCGATCTTCAGCTGGGCACCAACAGCTTTTGCGTGGGCGCGCTGGACCAGCGCCTGCTACGGGTCTCTTGGGGCCGCCGCGTGGCAATGGTGCTTTGCCCATATGTTTTTGTGCTCAATGCGCCCCCTGCACCCCTGCAGCCCCAGTGGTCCGAGGTCTCGAGCGCGTTTTGGTATCCGTTTGATGAACTCCTCAACCCCTCAAAGCAGACTGTGCACCACGTTCCGATTGGCGATAGACTGGATATCGGTTGGTTGGGTCCTTTTCGGCCCCTTGTTGACCTCCAGCTTGGCCAGATGCGGTTCGCCGCCGTGGACTTGTATCCGGCCAAGGAGACCAAGGACGAGAATGCACACCTCGAACTTCCGTACCACTGCTGGGGTGTAACTTTGGGGGTCCTTAGCGACCTATTTGAAATGCACTCGAGCGGCCACTTTTTGCGGTACGGCTGGCTGCCCACCCTCGAAGCACCCGACATGAGGTTCTGGGTGTGGGTTCTCAACTGGCACCAGTCAAAGTCCAAACTCCTCAGTATCACTGCCGACCTCCAGAACGGCCTTAAGGGTGGTCACATGGATATTCTTAACCGCTATCTGGCGGGACATTTCAATCGGTTCCCTCTGGCCATTGGCCTGGCCCTGGCAGTGCGCTTTGGTGTGCTTGCATGGTTTGTGGCTGCTTTGATGAGAAAATTTAGATCTAGATAGACTTTAGATGCTGTCACTTCGATAGCTGCTCTCTCTGGGCGGCTTGCTCATTCCCAGCCGCCTTTTGAGCTTGCTTTTGTTCCCTGAGAGGCGCATCCCATCCACCTGAAGCCCGCATGCCCCATAGTGTAGGCCATAAATACAATTACATGTCTAATATTACAATGCTAGTCTACTAGGGGCCCAGAGGCTTCCAAATGGGCTCGATCTTGCCCTGTTTTTTCCAGTCCTCGCCAAGCAGCCTGAGCCGGTTTGCAGCGGCGTATTTGCGATCTGCAACAGAGCTGCACCAGCTGGTTGCGGCGCAACTGAGCAGTTTATCACCCTGCTTGCCAAACGCCTCCAAAAACCGCGATCCGGCAACATCCCACCAGGCAGCCACGGCACAAAAGTGGGCCTCTGTGAGGCTGTCCACAGGAAGATTCAAGGTGCGCGAAATGAAGATCCAGCTGTGAGTGATGGGGTAAGGGTGCGGTGCAGAAGCCTTGACGCTCATTTTGGACTGAGTGATGACCGCCCAGACCGAGGTGATACCACCGATACGCTCGCCGTATTCGACGTCGCTCTCCCACCCTGAGGCGCTGCGACGATACCCCATGCGTTTACGGCCCTGTTCAGTGTCGATGGAACAGTTGTATCCAATGACATATGGGTCTTTCTTCACAAATCGCGCAATCAGGAACCGGCCAAGCGCGGGGTGGTCGGCCCAAATCAGGGTCACCAGCATCGAGATAGGAACTGCTGAGCGACCGTCCACTCGTGACTCGCCCTCGGCTTGCTGCACAACCAGCTTGGAGAACTGGTTTAGCACCCAATAATAGCCCAGCTCGCCAAGGCCCTGGGCGCGCGCAAACACCTCTTTGAGGTTAGTTACCGACTCAATAAGGTGCTTCTTGGAGTGTGTGAGCTGTCCCAGCTTGGCCTTGATGGCAATCTTGAGTTCGTAGCACTCCTTTTTGAGCTCACGATTAGCGCTCACCTGAGGATTAATCTCGGTCTTTGCCAGCTGAATAGTCTCCATGTGCTGTGCATGTTCGGTAGCTGCACTCGAGGAGTCACTCGAGGAGCCTCCTGTAGCGCTAGGAGCCACAGATGCAGCTTGAGCGGCTTGAGCGGCCTCAGCAGCAGCCTTGGCTTCCTCGGCCTTTTTAGCCTCTGCAGCCTTCTTTTCTTGCTCTTCCTTGACCTTTTGAGCTTCTGCAGCCTTTTTGGCTTCCTCGTCCTTGGCCTTTTGAGCCGCCGCAGCAGCTTCAGCGGCCTTTTTAGCCTCGGCTTCAGCCTTGGCCTTGCGCTCTTCCTCGGCCTTGCGAGCTTCCTGCTCAGCTTTTTCTTTGGCCTCCTGCTCGGCCTTGGCCTTGGCTATCCTCGCTTCCTCTTCTTCGCGGCGCTTGCGAGCCTCTTCTTCGGCCTTTTGGCGTAGCGCCTCTATCCGCGCTTGTTCGCGTGCTTTGAGGTCCTCAAGGCGCTGTTTGCGGCCAATGCTTAGCTTCTCGAACGCCTGGTCCAGCTGGACGAACTTTTTCTGCGACTGCGAGACCAGCTCGAGCCGTACCGATGGCACCGCCGGGCGCCGCGGCGAGGCCGCAGGCGCAATCACTGGGTGCTCGTTTGTGACCAAGACGCTCGCGTTGGGGTCCTCAAGCGAGTTTAGCAGCTGCAACCGCTGCGTGAGGCCCTCAATATCGTCCCTCAACGAGAGTCTCATGATTAGAGGTCGAGGGAGGTAGGGGCGGTTGACCGGGCCTGGGTGGAAATTTCAAACAAGTCGAACAAGCGTTTGCGCCTGAAAAATCACAGAACTGGGGCCAATGGATGCTGAAACAGGTTTGATCCTTTATAAACCTACGGCATCGCCCATCTCGCCCTGCACACATCGCCCTTTTCCCCACGGCACACTCACACACCATCGAAATATCTATATACATTACATCTTTTTGGGGAAGCGCTCCTTGCCCTCGAACGGGAAGCCATAGGCACTCACAAGCGTGCGAGCCTCGGGGTCAACCTGGGCCGAGGTGTGGAAGAAAACGTCAATGCCAAACGACTGGGGCCACAACTCGAGGTTACCCTCGAGCTCGGGGAAAAGGCGCAAGTCATCAGGAGTCAGCGAGAAGACAATGTTGCCGTTTTGGTCACCCGCAGTGTTGCTAATGCCCTGGAAAGTCTTGCTACGGGGCAAAACAATCTCGGTCAGAGTGCTCAAGAACTGGTTCATGGGCTGGCCCTTCAGCTCGACCTTGGCACCCATGGGCATACCAGGACGCAGCGTCCATTGAGGAACGTTTGTGCGAGCATAGATTGTGCGCGGCTTTTGGCCTGTGACCTGCTGCAGCATCACCTTGGCGGCAATGGCGTAGTCGTGGTTTTGAGTGGCCGATTTGACAAAACAGTTGAGTGTGAGCTTCTCAATGTGGGGGATATTGGTCCAGTCACGCGGTTTCAAGTCCTTGCTAGACTGGGAACCACCGTAAGGTGCCCTCTTGGGCTGGTAAAGGTGGTACGGCGACTCACCGCTGCGAGGGCGCGGCTTGTTGCCCTGGATGCGCTCTTGGTCGTGCTGGTAGTTGATCAACAACAAGTCAGAGGCAATAACACTGTCATAGTGGCTACGCACGCGGTCAGGGCCCCAGCGTTGAGGCTTAAAGTACGGGCTGTCAATGTCGCTCTTCGGCTTGAGCAAATTGGGGAATTTGGTCATGAGCTGCTTCTTGCGGAAGCGCACGGTGTGGTGCACGGGTGCAACAATCGAGCACGCGGTGCGGCCGCAGGCTGATGCCGTTGACGAAAATTGACGAGACATGTCGAGGGCGCCACTGAAATTTTGGTTTTGTGGCGGCGGAGCCCGACGAGTGCATCGGTGAGAGACGCTCGTCAGCGGTCAAGTATGGAGGTTGTAATCCAAAGCCATAAAAATTCTTTGTAGAGTATAGGTGGGGGAGGCGAAATCGGCTAAATCGTCAAGCCTCTACACGCCTGTGTAGCAATGGCGTTTGAGCTCTTGGAATGGCTAAAAACTAGCTGTTCAATCTATAGTCGCCTCTGGCCCTTTAACAATCGTATTATCGATATCTTCAGGTGCGCTTTTTGCAAGACCTATACCACAACCCACATCGTGCGCTGCTCCGTCGGTAGATAGATCGCTACTCACCCCCGGCCCAACTAGGGGGGTGTAGAGAGTCTGAGGCATAATGGCATGTATATATACATATATAAATATCACAAGGGAGGGCTGAACGTCCGCAGAAACAACTCGGTCCCCTGCGTGTAAACGCTGCCGCTGTCGCTGAGCACTGGTAGAACCTTTTTATAAGTCGTATCAAACACCCTGAGCTCAGGCAGCTGCTTGTTTACCGGGTCGCACACTGGGAAGAGCACGTACTTTAGGCGGTGGCGTGAAAATGGTAGCACGCGAGCCTTGGTGGCCTTGTACCCGTGGAACGAGAAGCAGCGCGAGGAGCCCATTGACACGGCGAAATTGAGCGTGTGTGAGGTGGCATTTTCAATAAGGTACTCAAGCTCGATACGGCCAGTATTGCCGTCATTGTGCACATCAAGCAAAACACGCGGTTCTTGGTTGGGCAACGAGACGCGGACCTTGGGCACCGTGTACGAGCTAATCTGATCTGAGCCCTTGCGCTTCCACTCAATAACCATGTCGCCCTCGGCCTCAAAGCTACGCAGGTCACGGTCTTTACGCATGGCCTCAAAATTAATTTCGGTGAAGAGACTCTCGTTGTAGGCGAGGGTCGAGTCAACCACACGCCGGGTGTGGAGGGCTGTGATTGAGGCCTGAGAACTGCTACACTCCAAGGAGCGCGCTACAATAGTAACTTCCTGTTCGCACATGCTCATGACCTTGGCCCCTAGCGTCCAGCGGCGCCTGATGAGGGGAAGCGGGCCGCACTGGTCGTTGGGCACAAACAGGTTAGGCCACGCCTCGGTGTGGAGTTTGGGGGAGAGATTAAAGTTCACCTGAAAGGGCCGCACTACCTCAACGTCTGCAACTGATTTGCTGCTCACCGGCATCTCGTTGGAAGGGGTTGTGTAGGTGGTCGTGATCTCGAGCGAAAAGGGCGTAGACGGCGTCACCAGGTCGAATTCAACTGGTGCTGACTGCCCAGCCTCAAGAGTATATTCGCCACTGTACAATTCACTCTCGCCCTCATCGGTTTTGAGGTCGCGTAGGCACACCTTGACGCTGGCCGCAGCTTGTTCATGTTCATTGTTGACGAGCCCGAATTCGAGCCTTGTTTGCTCCTCGCTGTACAGCACGGGCGGCACACGAGCGGTGTCGACTCCCAATAGCTGCGGGCGCGCGTGTACCTCGATAGTTTTCGGGGCAACAACATGCTTGTGGCGGTAGCCTGCGGGGGTCCACACTGTGTCGGCTGTGCTCACTAGCAGGCGCTGCTCGGCCTTGAACGCTGGTACCGAAATCTGGACATCCACAAACTCGCACTCGCCAGTCTCACTAGGTTTGATCTCAAACTCAAATGTATGGGGCACCCCGTCAAACGTGTGTTCAAGGGTGTGCGAAGCACAGTTGAACTGGGCCCTGGCCGAGACCTCGAGAGCAACTTTGAACTGGGGAATAAAGGTTAGCTGGCACAGCAAAGGTTTACCCACAAACGCCTTGTCGGAAACAAAGCACCCGCGGACCTCAAAGAGAGGCTTGTTGATAGCCCCTAGTGGAGCGCTAGTGCCCTCGTTGCTGGGGGCCTCTCCTTGGCCCTGCAAGTAGTTGTAAAATTGCCCCAGCGGAGTTTGAGATGCAGAAAAAGCATTGTAGCGCTGAGATAGGGGCGGTAGTGCCCTTAGCGCGTCTTCGAGCTCTTGGACTCCATCGCCAGACTCGGCCTTCCAATCAGCAATAGCGCGCAGCACTGTGGCTTTGCAATTTGGAAACGCACTTAGATCACGCAAGGCAAGCTCAAACGCCTCCTTTTTCAGGGTAGAGTCGACGGCAGTCTGGGCGGCGCTCAGCGCCAAAAAGCCAGGCCGCGGCGCCGCAACAAGCGGGTCGCTAACGTCCGGGGACACCGCCCATTTTTCTACAACACTGTTGGAAAGAACAGAAGCAAAAAGGAGGTACTGCCGCGCCTTCCAGTCCTGAGCCGCAGCGCCCTCAACTGAGGGGGCACCGTGAGCCAAATGGAACCGAAACTTGGCGTACGCCGGGTTGTAGCGCTGATAATAGAGCAAAAATAGCCATATCTTTTGCGCGACCAGGTCCAGCCATTCGATGCCGCGTTCTCCAAGGCTCTGCAGGCACTCGTAGGCGCTCTGGTAAAGGCGGATGGCCCCATCAAAGTCGGCCTTAAACTCAGCGAAAAAGGCCAGCTTGAGAGTATACCTTGCCTCCCACAGGGCCATATCTTGGCCATCATTTTGGGCGCGTTTGTGGCGCGTTTCACGCGACCGAGCAGCAAAGAAATCGGCTGCCTGGGCCTGGAGGAGGGGCCAAATTTGAGCGTCCAGGGTCTCTAGTTCAGCCTCTGTTGCATCTGTCCTCAAACAGACAAGCTCTGTTTTCGGTGCGAGGCCCGTATTGCGCCGCAGCAGTGCCAGCCGCGCGTTGAGATCGCTTTCGGGGCTAGCCACAGCCACAACCAAAATGTGGGACCGCGCGGCCCGCACCGCCAATCGGAGCTCTTCAAGGTCTTTTTCAAGCTCATTGCCAAGCTCGGCAAAAAGAATGATCGTCGTGGGGATCTGTAAAGTGTACTTCTCGACCCACTTGCTCGTAAACACCTTGTCCGGAAACAGCTCGCCGTCGGGGTTTTTGGGGCTCAAAATACTCGGCACAGTCTTTTTGGGCAGGTCCAGACCTCCAGCCGTGTCAATCCGCAACCGCTGTCCACCGGGCAACCACGCACCGCTCGCAGTGCTATGAGCCGTGAGGCGCTCCACAAGCGCATCCACAGCCGGACTACCAGCCACGCTTTTGAATGTATAGCTCGAATGGCTCTGTGGGCTGCTCACAGTGCCCCCGATCGCGACATGGGGCACGAGATGCATAATGACACACAATGCCCCTCGACGATGCGTTTGATCTTGAGCCACCCGTCCAGTTTGGCTCAACAAAGGGTAAAAAAGTCGAGGGCAACTATTTGGGCCACGCAAAGATTGTAGTGGACCGGTCCAAACAGTTTGTGAACAAGGGCAAACGCCAAAAACTCGACAAAGGCGTCTAGTTTGTGCGGCCTATTTTCTTATTTATTTAGGGTGAAACTCGTCCAATCGACCAATTTTGAGTCGAAAAAGGTGCCGTGGTGCGCCACAGTGGGCCTACCCCGACCCTGAGACTCGTGAGCATCCTCAGAGCGCTTCATTGAGTCTCTAAGAATCCTGATGTACTCTTCTTCAACACCTCGGAGCAATTCTAGCATCCCAACAACTTTACACGATAATTTTGTACATATATGTAACCTCTAGATCTCAAACAAATTAGGGGTATTCTCAGCGCCTGAAACTAATGAGAGCAAGGCCTGGACCGTGTCATTCTGCCACTAGAAAATGTGCTTTTCGAAATGCTCCTTATCGAGTCGTTAATCCTTAACAACACCCCTGGGGCCTATTTGCGATCAAGACCTCTAGAGGCCTGCCACTGCTAATTCTACCTGGATTCCTCCTCCTCGATCAAAAGCTTGGCCAGCTTGTGGCCCGTGCCCATAATGTAGCTCAGGGTGGCTGTCTCCAAGCCCTTGGGGCGTGCTTCGAGCATATCAATCACGTTGTCGACCAGGATCGAGCGCCCAAAGTCCATCTGCTGGAGGCCCACGTGGGCGACATGGATGTGCATCTGGTAGTAGCTCGGGTGGTAGTGAAAGTAGAGCTTCAAGTCGTGAGCCGGAACGCTGTACTTTTCAGCGCACACCTTGTACACGGCGCTCTTGATCTTCTCGAGGAGAGGCTTGTGAGCCAAGGTCAAGTTGCGAATTGAGGCGAGCTCGTCGTCGTAAAACAAAACCATCAGGTACAGTGTACTCATTGTCTGGCGATCCCAACGCTGGTTGGGCAGCACAAGGCAGTCTTCATCTTTGTAGATGACCTGGTCGGCCTCGGCGCCATTGTGCAAAATGTTGCGCACCCACTGAATGCGATCGCCACGCATGGTCTCAATGTAGGGCTTCACAACTGAGGCGTACAGAGCAGGGGTCTCGGTGAACAAACGCACGGGCTGCTCGCGGTACTTTGCAATGTGCGTCTCGGTGGCTGGCCAGATCACATCAATCTTGACGCTGGGGTCCTTGGGGAGTGTATGTTTCCAAGTAGCTAGTCCCCAACTGTAAATACCGTTCTTCTCGAGCAGGTGAGTGGAGTCAATGTTGAGAGACTCGAGGGGCTGGGTGCGAGATACAGATACCACGGCCTGCTCACCGTCAATTGTGCCGAGGAGGTGTACTAGCTTGGAGAGCGTATTTTTGCTAAGGACTTCGGTTTGGATAAACGAGTCGAGTCTGTCCATTTATGAAAAGGGGTGGCTCGAGGTGCTTTATGTATCAGCGGATGAGACATGCATACCTAGTAAATGCTATTATATGCTAATTGAATATGGCTCTTATATGCATCTATATAGACTCTGTAGAGCGAATACCACTCGAGAAAACAGGTATTCTTGAGCGATCAAACGCAAACAAAAATTTTTACGGTTGCCTGCTCGCTCAGATTCAGTGATACAAACGTGGAAATTTTTCCCATCGCGGGTCTATTTTTTTTCAAGCGATCAGGTAGTAATTACTACTACAGCGCCTAGGAATTACTATAGTCAGAAACAAAACAAAAACTTGTCATCATGAACGAACGGTTGTCGCAGCTCGCGAGCCTGCTCACGAACCTGCGCTCGCCGGACAACACCGCCCGCGCACAGGCAGAGCGCGACCTTAACCTCAACTGGGTGGAGGGCCCTGCCCAGCAGCAGACCGAGCTGCTCGTGGGGCTTAGCCACCTCGCCACCAGCGGCGACCAAAGTTTCCGCAGTTTTGCGGCGATTCTGCTGCGCCGCTACGCCATCAAGTTCACCAAGGACGCTAATGGCGGCGTGTCACGCGCATTTGACCTGCTGCCCGAGCCGGCCAAGGCCGAAATCAGGGCCACCCTGCTCGCTGGCTACAGCGCCCCACAATCACGAGATACCCGCCACAAACTGGCCGACACAATGAGCGAGATTGCCCGCAATAGCCAGTGGCCTGAGCTGCTGCCCGTTTTGGTCAACGGCGTCAACTCTGAAAACGCCGAAGTGCGCGAGAGCACTTTCCGCATTTTTGCCTCGAGCCCCGAGCTGCTTGACGTGTCTCAGGCGGGCGATGCTGCTCAGCTGTTGCAACTGGGCTTCAATGACTCTTCGCCTCTGGTTAGAGTAGCCGCCACTGAGACGTTTTCGGCGTTCTTTGACAAGCTGCCCAAGGAGGCGTGGGGCACATTCAAACCGCTTCTGCCGAGCTTGCTGCAGGTCATGGAGCCGCTCAAGCGTGATCACCAGGTGCTGCAACTGACTTCGGTTCTCGAAAGTCTCATAGATCTGGCTGGAATTGCCCCGAAAATGTTCCGCCCCGTCTTCAGCGACGTGACCAATTTCGCGCTCGAAGTGGCCGCCGATCCCGAGACCGACGAGACGGCACGCATGTCTGCGCTTGAATTTTGCGTTACCTTCAGTCAACAAGCCCCGCAAATGTGCGCAAAGCAGCCCGAGTACATCTCGCGCATGATTGAAGTTACCCTGCAAATGCTGGTCGAGATCGATGCTAGCGACGAGGCCACGCAAGAGTGGAATAACGACGATGAGTACGCGCTCAACGAGGAGTACGAGCAGATCCACAACACCGCTAAAGATGCTCTGGACCGCATGGCTCTGCGCCTCGATAGCTCGGCCATTATCGGGCCTCTTTTCGCGTACATCCCCAAAATGATTGCCTCTGAGGACTGGCGCCAGCGCCATGGTGCCCTCATGGCCTTGAGTTCTGTCGCAGAAGGCTGCCGTGACGTTATGATGAACGAGCTCGGCCAGATTTTGGATATGGTTTGCCCGCTGTTTGAAGACCCCCACAGCCGCGTACAGTGGGCCGCGTGCAACGCCCTTGGTCAAATGTCCACCGACTTTGCCGATTTCCTTCAGAGGCGGTTCGGTGCGCGCGTTCTTGGTGCTCTTATTGCCAAGCTGTCGGCCTCGACCACAAGCCGTGTTCAGGTGCATGCGGCTGCCGCCATCTTCAATTTCAGCGAAAATGCCACCAAAGAGGTTTTGGACCCGTTCCTTGACGACCTTCTTCAGGGGTTGCTCACGCTGCTCAGCGGCACAAAACGCTCGGTTCAGGAGCAGGCTCTGGCCACCATTTCGATTGTGGCGGATGCCGCGCAGTCCAAGTTTGCCAAATATTATGACGTGTTGATGCCCCAGCTCATGAATGTCTTGAGGGCAAACACCGGCAACGAGTACCAGCTGCTCAAGGCCAAGTCCATCGAGTGCAGCACCCTGATTGCCCTGGCGGTTGGGCGCGAAAAGTTTATGCCCCAGTTCCACGAGCTCGTGGCTATTTTCAGTGCAATTCAGGACTCGGCGGACGTTGAGGACCCGTGCCAAACTTATTTGGTCCAGGCGTGGGCGCGCCTCTGCAAGGTCATTGGCCCCGAATTCCTGCCATATCTCGGCCGCGTCATGCCGCCTGTGCTCAAGGTGGCCAAATCAAGCGTGGACTACCAGATTTTGGACGATGATGGAGCCCAGCTTTACCAGCAAAAAGATGGCTGGGAAGTACAGAAAATGTACGGTCACTACATTGGTTTGCACATTTCAGGGTTTGAGGACAAGGCAAACTGCATTGAGCGGCTCGGCGGTTACGCCAGCGAGCTCGGCGCCGACTTTTACCCCTACGTGCCCGAGATCGTCAAGGAGATTGCTATTCCCAGTCTCAGCTTCTTTTACTTTGAGGAAGCACGTGTCAATGCTTGCCAGCTGATCCCTCACCTCGTTACCTCGGCTCAGGAAGCCGCCGCACGCCGCCTCGGCGACAAGGCCGCCGCCAAGAGCGACTCCGAGGTTTTGGCGATCTGGAACGAGTGCTTTGGGGCCATGATCCAGTTGCTTGCCGGTGACGAGTCGGTGTACATTGTTGCTGAGCTGCTCACAACCATTTTCCAGTGCATTTCTCTCATTGGCGCTCCTGCCGCCTCGCCCGCTGTCTTGGGTCAATTGATGTCGTTTTTGCCCGGTTGCACTGAGCAGCTCATCGAGCGCGTCACCAGCCGTCAAAGTGCCGATGAAAATGACGAGTTTATCGAGGAAGAAGAGGAAGAGGAGGCTGAGGAGAGCGACGAGAATTTAACCGATTCGCTGGCCCACATCTTCCACGTGCTGTTCCAGGCACTCAAGGCTGACTTTTTGCCGTACTTTGAGCAGTTTTTGCCCCAGTTGACTGCCCTTTTGGGCGGTGTTCCCGACCTCAAGGAGCTCGGCCTGGGCATCGTCAACGACCTCATTGAGTACACTGGTCCTGCATCTGCCAAGTACATCAGCATCTTTGGCGACATTATGATTCAAAATATCACCTCAGACAATGCACGGCTGCGCCAGGCGGCCATTTATGGCGTGGGTGTGGCTGCTCAGCACGGCGGCGAAACTTATACTCAGGCCTGCCTTCACAGCGTCCAGACCCTTTTCGCGGTTGTTCAAGACCCCCAGAGCCGTGAGCAAACGAATCTGGCCGCTACAGAGAACGCCTGCTGCTCGATCGCCAAGATCCTCAGAGCCCACGGTGCCTCGTTTGGCGACCAGCTCGACCTTGCAATCAGCGAGTGGCTCAAGACTTTGCCCATTATCGAGGACTACGAGGTCGCTCCGTTTGCCTACATGTTTTTGTCGGATCTAGTGGCCAAGAACCACCCGAGCGTTGTCTCCCAGGTTGGCCTGGTGTTTAAGGCCGTGACCCCTGCCCTTGTCTATGGCTCCATCCAGGGCAAGCTCGCAGTCAAGGTTCTGACCGCCACAAAGGGCCTGATGGCCCAGCTTAGCCAGGAGGAGGCGTTGGCGCTGTTCCACGCGCTGCCGGCGGACGAGCAGCCTATAATTCAGCAGCTGTTTTCATAGCATGTATATGTACGTTTTTTAACTTGTTTTGTGGTGGGCGTGTTTCTGCCTCAATTATGTACTCTGATCGGGGCATCTTTACCCGTGGGTCCTTTCTGGCTTGTCCCCCCCCAGCTGCCCTCAGCTCCCAGCTCCCAGCCTCTGTCAGCAGCTCTCAAGAAAATAATTAGTTTGAAAAATTTCCTTAGTCACCCCTTTGAGCACCAAAAAAATCATCTCTCTTGACAATGGGACTCGCAGGACCTTCAAACAAAGTCAAGGTCGGTCTCGATCCCCGTAACACCGCCTGGTCGAATGATACCTCGCGGTTTGGTCACCAGCAGCTCATGGCAATGGGCTGGAAGCCCGGTATGGGCCTGGGCTACTCCAATAAGGGCATGACCTCGCACATCAAGGTCAAGGTAAAGCGTGATAATGTTGGTCTTGGTAAAGACAGCGCCATTGGCGATGAGCCGCACGGCCTCGACGTGTTCCAGGCCCTGCTTGGCCGCCTTAATGGTGGTGAGGTCGAGGCCCAGGCCGAGCGCCAGCTTAGGGAACGTCGTCGCCAATCGGGTGTTTACCTGAATTTTGTTTCCGGTGGTGTCCTCAAGGGCTCTTTGGAAGCTGACGAGCCTGAGGTTGTCGAGCCCAAGCCCAAAAAGCTCAAAAAGGAAAAGAAGGACAAAAAGGATAAGAAGTCCAAGGACAAAAAGGATAAAAAGGACAAGAAATCCAAGGACAAAAAGGATAAAAAGGACAAGAAATCCAAAGACAAGAAGGAAAAATCCAAGTCTGAGGCGCCCGTTGCCCCTGCCAAGGTCGCTAAAGTCGCCCCGCGCGGCATCAGAGCCACCCGTAGCCGGTACATCGCCATGAAACAAAAGGCCACTGCCGACGATAAGGGCCTGCAAGAGATCCTCATGAGCATGACTCAATAAATATTTATTAGCATCTAGCATTACCATTCGACCATATGGCCTGGTATCCTGTGCACATGCATTACTTCCGACATGTTGGGGCGCACTTCGTGCAGGCTGCATGTATCCAGGGTTTCTAGATTTGCGCGTTGCCTCCATATTCGAGTTGCTGGACGAGTTTTTTGAATCGGGTTGTGACGTTACCCATCACTGTCGCTGGCGACAGTTATGATTCTATTCCCACGGCAATACAGACATTGCAGGGCGGTGTCTCTGCTCGAGATATTGTACTTAGGCTATGATTTAAAGGCACATCTTAATTCTAGTCTGTGTCCCCCATCTATCATTGAAACAATTTATCGCGTCCCCCACGGGTGCCAAACAGCAGTCATAGTTTGACAAGTGAATACAACGAGCCAGAGCTGGACACTGACAGAATTGAAGAAGTATATTAGGAATGTACAGCTAAAATTCTAATCTACTATCTCTCCTGGTGCAGCCAAGCCTCGCTGCTCATGTGCTTGAGGCGTGACAGAGCCCGCGCAAAGGCAAACATTTCCTCGGCACCAGTGAAGTTTTTGATCTCCATGAGGTCACCACTGGCGCTGCCCTTAAGGACCACCTTGTTTGTTTTCGAATCGATCGTCAAGTGCTTGGTGTTGAACAGCTGGTCCCAGGGCTTGGCGGCCTCTGCTGCCAGCTTTGTGTGGGTGTCATAGACAGCATCAAGGAACGTGATGAAGCGGCGCACCAAATCAGTTTGCTCAAGCGACATTTCAGGCACATCGGTAATGACAATGGCAGGGAAGTTGCGGCAGATCTCGAGGTAGTCTGCAGCACTCCTAAATGTGCCGCACAGATCCATAAACGTGAATTCAGCCACATTCTTGCCAGCGCTGCGCGGAATGCGCACAGGACGCCCCCAAATCTCGAGGCTCGTGTGCTCAGCGTGGGTCTCGCCATTTGCAAAGAACTCAAACCAATGGTCTGCATGCTGGCTGGCCTCCTTTTTGTTTTGCTCGGGACTCTTTTTGGGGTCATTAAAGTAGTAGCAGCCGCTCTCTGGGCGGGGCAGCTTGCGGTAGTCTGTGGGGCTACGCAGGTAGACCACGTGGTTGCGCTCCTCGAGCATATCAATACAAGGAATAAACGATTCGCGCTGCACACCGTTTTTATAGAGGTCGCGTGGCTCGCGGTTCGAGGTGTAAAAAGTCACGACGCCTGCCTCGTACAGATTCTTGATCAAAGTGCGCAGAATCATCGCATCTGCCACATCAATGACCTGGATCTCGTCGAGGCACAGTACTGTGGCCTTCTTTGCCAGGTCCTCGGCAACCATTTTCGAGATATCCGCCGTTGGGCCGTGCTTGGCCTTGAGGGCATGCAACTCGCGGTGGGTCGACTGCATGAACCCGTGAAAGTGGATGCGGGTTTTTGTGAGGTGCTCAGGTACTGTGGAGTAAAACATATCCATCAGCATGGTCTTTCCGCATCCTACGTCGCCGTACATGTAGATACCCTTGGGCCCATATGAGGGGCTCTTGGAGCCCCAAAGACCAAAGAACCCCTTTTTTGCGGGGCTAGGCATGTAATCTAAAAGCTCGCTGTGTACTGTGTTTAGACCGGCCAGCATTTTGCGCTGGTACTTGTCGCTTTGAATGATGCCCTGCTCAACATTAAAGTCGTACTGCTGGAGCGGCGTTCGCGTCGAGTACGCGTACACATGCTTGAACAAAGCATTCGAGCGGTTTTTGGCTGGTGTAAGACGCGCCCGAATTCCTTGGGACCCCGTGAGCCGCATGTGATATTGGCGAGCAAATGGATAATAAGCACGGCGACGTGTGGCGGATTTGGGGTGGCGTGGCTGATGGGGGCGGTTAACAATTTTTTAAATATTGAGCCCCCCACAATGTCTGGCTTCCCCACAAATAGATTGAAAAATGCCAAGCCCCGACAATGGAAGCCACAAGGGTCGCCTTGTTTTGGGCGTAACGCGTTCGTCACTGTTTACCTTCACATTAACCCATGTAGGTAACCGGAGTAACCGCTAAAGGTAAAAAGATCTGAAACACTTAGTCATGGAACCGGCTGCACTTTGCATCAAGCACCACGGTTAGGCATGCATTGTACCAGTTTTTGCGAAAAACTCGGGTAAAACTAGGTGAGAGACTGTTTGATTTCGGCCTTATGGCCGGGGAGTGTGCACATGCTGCGCCTAATGTAGACAGGGGTGACGTTCGATCGCCAGCCGTGCATTCATGCACCTCGGAGTTATGGCGATCCGCGCGGATGCCCGCGAGCGAGTTCTACGCGAGAAGTAATTAAGAAAATTGATTGATTGGTCAAACGTAGATCCTCGGCGTAGTTTACGGCCTATTTGGGTCTATGTAGTGCCCAGTTTGCTATTAGATTTAACGTCAAGCGTGCATGACCTGCACAAGAGAGCTCTCAGCCGCGCAAAGGTCAGGGGTCAATTGGGTATAGCACTGCTAGTGGGACGAGGCCAGCGTGTTGAGAGGATGACTTTGAGGAATTAGCGTATATTTAGCCATGCGAATCACATGGGCAGTGTGCTCATTGACCACAATATGTCTCTCGGTTGTCAAGTGATGGTTGCCCCAGATTATGCATCATACGTTCGGTTGTGCATGATCTATATATATCTAAATTCCAACGGTTACGCCGTGAGTTTAACGGAGCCGCAAATACCGCCATTTACTATTCTCAATCGAAAGAATGGAATATGCAGCGGATAAAACATGCGCGAGATGCGGGCAGCGCTTACGCACGGCCACGCATGGCAACAATCCTGATATGCGGCCAAGGTCTGTGCATCTAGCCCTAACCCATGGGCAAAAATTCAATCATGCGCCCACTTTATAGACGCTACGAGTCCCTCGCGAGAGTAATCTGGTTGCTTTTCCGCAAAACAAGTAGCTTGGGCAAATTCCGTTGAATTTGCAAGCAGAGCTATTAATTACAGGAATAAAGTAAGTTTCGCAAAATGATGGAGGTGTAGGTGCCCTCAAACACTTGCAGGAAACAATACGTTGGCTGGAACATGTGTGGCCAAATTGGGCAGGTGGCACAAGTTGAGAAAGAGTTGCACAGATTTGGCCGCAAAGGGTGATAAGATGGCTGAGATGGTGGGGTTCATTGGGGAGTGTGTTGTGGGTGTTGGAGAGCGCTTGGAGGTCAATGGAAAACGCAGGTGATTTTGGATGAAATCAAAGGCTTAATGCCGCTGACTGCTTTCAATTTTTTCCTGCCCTTGGCTGCTGGAACGCGGCTCGGCGCCGCGGCATGCCCCTCGTTGCACTGCTGTTACCTAAGCAACTATGTATCCACCCCCTGACTAACTGTCTATGCACTCTTGTCTCACGCGCCTTTCTAATAGCTTGCCAACCCACCCACAAGCTCACTTGTACCAAGCCTGTTGATTTCCTGCGGTGTACCTCACAGCCCGCCATAGTCGAACAAAAACTAACCCAGCCCTCGCCTTGATTCAAAAAACTAGATCCCCTGATCGCGCGCTCTTTTTTTACTCTTTTTGGATCCCCCTCACAGCATGAATACCCGATTGATTTATTTTTTGGTGGCCTCGTTGGCCGCCGCCCAAAACTCCTCCACAACGGCGACTGAGCAGAGCTCCTCGTCCGCTGCTCCGCTCGACGTCATGTCCTCGCTGATGTCGAGCCTTTTGGACCCGAGCTCGAGCGACCCTGCGTCGCTAACTACTTCATTTGCCTTGACGCCCGTGAGCTCGTTGACCACATCGTCGCCTGACGCGTACACGACGCTGACCGCTGCATCAAGCGATGCCTCGCCCACAGTGAGCCTGGCGAGCTCGGCGAGCTCAGAGAGCGCCAGCTCCGCTAGCTCCGACAGCACCTCTGAGATCTCCTCTGAGCGCTCCTCTAGCGCGAGCCCCAGCAGCGTCTCGAGCGACTCTGCCTCTGCCTCGAGCGCCTCGGCTGCCTCTGTTTCTTCTGTTTACTCGAGTGAGGCCGCCGTGCTGAGCTCTGCCGCCAGCTCTTTGAGCGCAGCCTCTGCCTCTGCTTCTGCCGCTTCTGCTTCGAGTGCCTCTGCCGCGTTGGTCTCCTCTGGGAGCGCCGCTAGCGCCGCTAGCTCGGCTTTGGTGGCTTCGTCTGAGTCTGCTGCTAGCGCCGCTTCGAGCTCCGCTACTCCTGCCTCCAGCTCGGCCTCTGTTCTGGCCTCCTCGAGCGCCACGGTGGTGCCCTACTCGAGCTCTGCCGTCTCTGCTGCCAGCTCGGCTCTGCCCAGTTCCTCTGCTCCCGCTTCAAGCTCTGTTGTGAGCTCTTCTGCGCCTGCGAGTTCCAGTGTGGTCCCTGTCGCTAGCTCCAGCGTGGTCCCCTCAAGCTCCGTTGTGCCCGTGCCTTCTAGCTCTGTGGTTCCTTCTAGCTCCGTCGTGGTGCCTTCGAGCTCTGCGGTGGTGCCTTCTAGCTCCGTCGTGGTGCCTTCGAGTTCTGCGGTTGTTCCTTCGAGCTCTGCGGTTGCTTCCAGCTCTGTTGTGGTCCCTTCGAGCTCTGTTGTGGTGCCCTCATCGAGCATTGTTCCCTCAAGCGTTGTTTCATCGAGTGTTGGTCCTTCAAGCGGCGTAAGCTCCAGTGCCCTGCCCTCGGCTGTTAGCTCCTCTGCCTTGCCTCTGAGTTCCTCTGTGGTCAGCTCGTCGGTTTTGCCCTCTAGCACTGCCCTGCCCAGCTCCGTCGTCTCGAGCCCTCTTGTCAGCTCTGTGCTGCCCAGTTCGAGCGGTTTGCTGAGCTCCACTGTGGAACTGTCGAGCTCTGCCTTGCCCAGCTCGGCTCTGCCCAGCTCGGCCGTGCCCAGCTCCTTGTCCTCGGCGCTGCCGAGCTCGTCCTCGGCCATCCCCGTTGTCTCGACTTTGTCGACCGAGCCGGTCAGCTCGAGTGTCCCTGCTGCTAGCTCTGCCTCTGCCTCTTCGACCTCGTCCTCCGAGCCCTGGATCTGGAGCACTTTGGGCTCGTCCGCGAGCTCGAGCGCCCCTGAGCTCCCCAGCTCCACCGCCTCGAGCTCCTCGGCTCTGCTGCCGTTTGTCCCGAGCTCGAGCTCCATTGAGACGAGCATTGTGCCCTCGACCGCTGCTCCGAGCTCCACCGAGGTGCCCACTCTGACAAGTTCTTTTGAGACGAGCGCCGTGCCTAGCTCAATTTTGCCCTCTGCGCCGAGCTCCGCGACCACCACGCAAGCGCCGTCGTCCTCGATCTCGGGCTCTTCCTCTTCCTCCAACTGGCTGCCTAGCCAAATTTTGACTGAGGAGACGTCGAGCTCCACGCAGAGCCCCAGCACGACCTCGACCGATTCGACTGCGAGCGCTACCGCCTCTGTGGCCTCGACCCAGCTGCCTCAATTTATCTCGCCGCAGGCCAAGCCCACCAAGGGTGCCGACATGAGCGAGATCAGCGTTGGCCTCAAGTACGCGCTCAACTACCCGTTCATCTTTGCCAACCCGGTGTCGGCGGCCCAGATCTTTGCCTACTTCCCCGAGGGCATGGCCTATGGGTTTGACGGCAACGCGAGCGACTTTTTGATCTTGAACTTGACGCCCTACACCAAGGCCGGCAGCGACTACCTCAGCACCGTGGTCAACATGTACGTGCCGACCGAGTTGGTCTCTGAGATCTCGACTTCTATCAACGATACCTCCTCCAAGCTGTACCAGAACCCCGACAGCACCGTCAACACTTTGATGGCGCTCATAGACCCCGAGGTTCCTTTGGATGCTGCCTCTGGAGACTCGTCGGGGTCCAGCTCAAGCAGCGGCGACGGCACCTCTTCGGGCGGCTCGGCCACGGTCAGCCAGGTCGGCTCGCTCGATTCGGCCAACCAGCCCAACATGAGCAGCAACGCCAGCGGCAAGACTGCCGGTATTGCTGTGGGCACTGTTGCCGGCGCTATGGCGTTTGGTACCCTGCTGTTTGCTGCCACGCGCAAGTACCGCAAGCGGGTTGCCCTCGATGACGACGCGGACTTTGACGACCTTAGCTCGTACCACGATCAGCACAGCGAGACTAATACCATGGCGTCGCGGTCGAGCGTCGGGAGCATCTTGCCCGCGGCGCACGCCTCGGCGATGTTTGACGACCCACACGCGCCAGTGGCGCACCCGCTGGGCCAGCCTTTGGCGCCCCATACCCCCACCATCTCGCAACCGGTGATGAGCGAAAACAGCCTCGGCTGGCGCTAAATGTATTTAATCTGCTATGTAGCTTTGTTTTGTTAATATCTACGTGCTCATTGGCGGCCAGCCAGCCGGTCTCCATATTTTTCCGTTCATGTGATTGTGCTCGCGGACTTGTCGCTGCGGCGAGAGAGAGAGCCGCGGCTCTCGCGCAGCCCTCGCGCAGCCCTCGGCAAGGCTAGGCCTCAAAATTTTTCAAAAGTTGTCTAAATCAAGTCCAATTATACAGAATATCAAAAAGATCCGGCGCCACTAGTCGCCGGAAAGCATTATTTTTTGAGGGCCAAGCGAGGCCTCCGGGGCTACCCCAGGGCAGCTGGGGCTGCTTGGGGATCTAATACCAAGGCATATTAGAGTTTCAAAGAGCTCGAGCTGAAAGCTTAGCCAGGGGGAGCCAAGGACAGCCCAAGGGGCCGCCTAAGGACACCCCAGGACCACCGCCGGGACCACCCCCAGGAACGCCAAAAGGAACCCCATCAAACAATCCAAACTTCGAGGCCCATCACCTTAAACTTGTTTCCCGCCTCGCCACTCATACTGGGATTGCCAAACGTACTGGTAGGCCACGAAACGCCGCGCCACAAGCTATCATCGACCCAGATGCCATAGTGGCCGTCGCTGACGCCAAAGCTCATGTGCTGGCTGGTACAGTTGATGCAAAAGTCATTGACGCCAGTGTACGGGTACGCCTCGAACCGGGTGTTGAGGCTTTTCCATAGAAAACAGTCGCCGTTGCCAAAGAACCGCTCACGCGGCTGGGGCGCCTCATTGACATAGGCGCCGAAAACCTGGCCCGAAGCGTCCTTGAGAGCAATAACATAGCCGTGCTGGATTTTGGGCGCCGGCTTGATGCGTTTGTAGAGGGTTGTGAGGCTCGCGCCATCCTGCTCGAGGCTGTACGCAAGACGCCACTCTGTGTGGCTCTGGTACCTCAGGGGCATCAGAGTGCTAATTTCCTCGGCAAGCTCAGGGCTTAGGAGCCGGTTGCGCGTCGTAGGCTTGTACCCTACGAGCTCCATGAGTAAGCGCAACAAGGGTGGGTCGAAGTAGGGCGAGCGATGATGCACATGCAGGTCAAGGGTGCATGCAGGTTAAGGGAGGGGGCGCGCACTTGTGCTCACTCACAACTGGGTTACCAGCATCTGACCTGCACGTGGAGCTTCGCCGCCGCGTGTAAATGCATCGTCGCACACTGTGGCCACCAGTAGCTGGCCGTCCTTTGAAACACTTAGGTCGTGAACGGGGGCAGGCAACCGCGGCAATTCGGCGGTGTGGCGCTGGTTTTGCACGCTCCAAAGGTGCACTGTGCGGTCGGCACCACCGGTGACAAGCGCGCCATTGGGGGTGAACTCGAGGCCGTTGACCGCGTAACTGTTTTGCGGGGTGCGGTGGCACCGAAACGAAAAATCACTGCGTGCGCGGTCAATTTGGTCGATGGATACGCGCGAGTTGACGCTAGAGACGGCCACAGTCTCGTGTTTGATGGCCACACGCCGCACTGGCTGCCTGAATTGCAGCTCCTTGGTCACGATGGGCACGCTGAGGCGACGCACGTCAAAAATGGCACACTCGTGCGCGAGCATACCAACAACCAACAAGTTTCCATCAAGAGCCATGCTGCAAATTTTCTTTGGGTGGGGGTAAAACACGCCCTGGGGCGACCGGGGGTCAGCGATTTGCAACGAGCCGTCATAGCCTCCAGAGAGAACCAAATTGTCGCCGGCGCATACAGCCGAGACAGCCGAGGCATGATCGCCTCCAAAGTCCCAGATGCGGCCGGTCTCGGCATCAAACACGCTCAGGTGCTGCTCGGCACCGCCCAAATATAAATGAGTCTTGATGGTTTTCCCCCAAGCGAGATCCAGCGCTGGTGCCCGTAGCGTAAGTGAGGTGCGCACGCGGCCGGCCGCGCAGTCCACCAGAGTCACCTTGGAGTCCCAAGAGGCTACGGCCACGACTTGGCCAGGGCCAAACTCAACGTCTGTAGGAGCGTCCTCGAGCCCAGGCAGCACTTTCCACATTACGAAATAATGATAGCCCTTGGCGAGCAGAAGAAACCAAAGTACTTTGCGTGGATCGCGGCGGCAGCCCTACTTTTGGGTGGTGTCTATGTGTTTAGCGGATTTAATTCGCCCACTAGCGAGGCGGTGTGCCCCCAGATCGGTCCCCTTAGCGCCAATCACTCGTTCACCCCGAGCCACCACTTTTACAGCGAAAAGTACACCAAAAAGAGTGCTGAGCTGCTTGCCGGCGCTGTGCAAATTCCTACAGAGAGTTTTGACGATATGGCACGCGACCCCACCGCCGATGAGCGCTTCAAAACGTTTGGCAAGTTGCACGCTTATCTCGACGCCTCGTTTCCATTGATTGCCGAGTACAAGGAGACCATCAACTCTTATGGTCTGCTGTACACCATTCCTGGAACCGAAGACCTCGAGCCGATCCTCTATATGGCGCACCAGGACGTTGTTCCCGTCAACCACGAGACGTGGGATCAGTGGGACCACGAGCCGTTCAGCGGCGATTTTGACGGCGAATGGCTGTATGGCCGGGGCAGCTGCGACACAAAAAACACTGTTGTGGCCCAGCTTGAGGCGATTGAGGCCCTGCTCGAGCAGGGATGGACCCCGAAGCGCACGGTGCTGATGGCCTATGGCTTTGACGAGGAGTGCGATGGATCACGTGGCGCTCATCACCTGGCCCAAGAAATTGAAAAGAGGTACGGCACGCACGCAGTCAAGCTGATTGTGGACGAGGGCGACGGTATCGACAAGCGCGGCGACAAGTTGTTTGCCCTGCCTGCCGTGGCCGAAAAGGGCATTATCGATTTCAATATCGAGGCTTTGACTCCTGGTGGCCACTCCAGCTTGCCTCCTGCCCACACCGGAATCGGTATTTTGAGCGCTTTGGTCGTTGCTCTCGAGGAGAACCCCCTGACTGCAGGGCTTGCTGAGGACTCGATCTGGACCGAGGTGTTTGGCTGCTTTGGCCAATGGGATGAGGACCTGGATGCCAAGACCCGGGCCATGTACACTGGCCTCGACAAGGCCTCAAACCGCCGCAAGCTAGTCAAGGCCCTGGCTGAGGAGAAGGCCACGCGGTACTACTTGCGCACATCGCAGGCGGTGGACGTTATCAATGGTGGTGTCAAAATCAACGCTTTGCCAGAAAAGGTGACTGTCCAGGTCGACCACCGCATCGCCGTGCACGAATCGATCGGCCAGCTCAAGGACCGTCTCAGCGGGTTTGTTTTGGACTTGTGCAAGGACTACAAGGTCGGTGCTGTGTTTGACGGCAAGAGCCTCGCGGAGGGTGCCAACGGACTCATCAATATCACCAGCTTTGGCGGCTACGACCCGGCGCCCATCTCGCCCACCTCGGGCGAGGTGTGGGACTCGCTGGCGGGTGTCACCAAGCACGTGTTTGGCGACTTGGTGTTTGGTCCCAACGTGATGCTCGGCAACACTGATACCGGCAACTACTGGAACGTTTCCAAGAGCATTTATCGCTACAACCCGTGCTTCAGCGAGGACATGTTTGGCCTCCACACCGTCAATGAGAAGCTGCGGTTCCGCAGCCACTTGAGCGCAGTTGCGTGGTTCTACGAGTTTACCTTGTTTTGGACTATTTAGATTGTAGAAGCTCACGCGTGAGCTATTTACTATGTGCAATCCCTCAGCGGGGTGCCGGCGATATCAGAAGTAGAGATGAGCCTTTGCCGTCACCCCGCATTGGTTATGAGGGCCCCACCATCGAGGTGGATACAGCGCGCAGAGCCCTGTCGCTAGTTCTATTGACACTCAAGACAGGACCTAGGGCACTCCGGGGCAGCACCCAGCAGCATCCGCAAATAAAGCAGAGAGTAAATATCTAGCTATCTAGTTGATCAACTCGGCAACGTTCACGGGCATCTCAACAACCTCGGTGGAGTAGAACTTCTCAATCTCCTGGAGGTTGGCGGTGTCGGCGTCGGTGATAAGGTTGATGGCAACACCCTTACGACCGAAACGACCACCACGACCGATACGGTGGATGTAGTTCTCCTTGTTGGTGGGCAAGTCGTAGTTGATGACGATCGACACCTGCTGGACATCGATACCACGGGCAAGCAAATCGGTCGAGATCAAAATACGGGACGAGCCGGTACGGAACTCGCGCATGATGCGGTCACGCTCCTTTTGGTCCATGTCACCGTGCATGGCAGAGACGGTAAAGTCCTCGTCGGTCAGAGCCTTCTCAACAAACTCGACAGTGGTACGGGTGTTGCAGAAGATGACGGCCTGGGTCACAGTGATGGTCTCGTACAGGTCAACGAGGGTGGGCACCTTGAACTCCTCCGAGTTGATGTTGATGTAAAACTGCGAGATACCCTCGAGGGTCAGCTCGTCCTTTTTAACGAGAATCTGGATGGGGTTCTTCATGAACTTGCCGGTGACCTCGAGCACCTGAGGGGGCATGGTGGCCGAGAGCAGCACAACCTGGAAGTTCTCGGGCAGCAACTGATAAATATCGTAGATCTGGATCTTGAAACCGCGGCTCAACATCTCATCGGCCTCATCAAGGACAAACATCTTGATGAACTTGGTGTTGAGGTAGCCGTTGTCGATCATGTCCTGGACACGACCGGGGGTACCGACGACGACGTGGTTGCCGCTGCGGAGGGCAAGGATATCGTCCTGGATGGAGGTACCACCAATGCAGGCGTGGCAGCTCACACCGAGGTACTTGCCGAGACCAACAACGACCTTGTGGATCTGGAGGGCAAGCTCACGGGTAGGAGCCAAGATGAGGGCCTGGGTCTTTTTGATCTTGGTGTCGATGTTCTGCAAAACAGCAATCGAGAAGGTGGCAGTCTTACCGGTACCGGACTGGGACTGGGCAAGCACGTCGTGGCCCTCAATGATGGGCTTGATGGCACGCTGCTGGATGGTCGAGGGGTGCTCGAAACCGTAGTTGAAAATACCGCGGAGCAGCTCGTCCTTAAGGTTGAGAGCATCGAAAGACTCAACGGTCTCGTCGTAGTTGGACACAACAGTGCCGTCAATAACAGTGTCTGAAGACATTTGAAAAGTTTTTTAGGTGATTTGGGAGATGTGGTGGCAGGGTTAGGGTTGGGCAGAGGGGTGACGGTGCGAGGCAGGGCACCCAAGGCTGCCGGGAATTTCCACAAACCTCAGCCTTTCGAGAAGCCACCTGAACCCCATTCAAGTAGTCAAGGTGTATCTCTCGCTTCGCCCTAACCACAGCCATGTACCCCCTCGAATTCAAAGATATTCCCGGCCAGCCGCCCTACACATACTCCCGTAACTGGACCTACGCTGTTGAGCCGCGTGAAATTTTAGGCACAGTCGTGCTTTTGGCTGCTTCGGACTGTATCCAGGCCGGTAGCTCCCTCCAACTAGTGCCGTTTGACGCAGAGCCAGAAGCTGTCGATCAGGTGTTTTTGGCCAGCTGGGTCGGCGAACGGCTCACTCTGAAAGATGTGCGGGGTCTTTTTCTCGAGTACGATGGCGAATGGGCCTGTAAAAGTAACGCAGTGACCAGCCGCGGCCTGTTTGAGGTCTCGGGCGAGTTTACGTTCACGAGTACTCACCAGCTGGAAATTGGCGGTCACACTGAGTTCAAGGTGCTTGTAGAGTACAAGGAGCCCACAGTTGAGACCCTAAGCCGCGAGGAGATCGAGGCTAAAGCCGGCAGACCCCTCACGGACGCCGAGCTCGTCGAGCTGTATCGCTCCGACGACGGCATTCATGCGGCCCTAGCTGCCCTCAGAGATCAAAAGGGCAGTCGTGTCTGACTTGTGTGCACAAAACGGATCAAACTTTCGAGCTGTGTCTCTTGCGGTACCGATTCCGTCACTGCTTTGGCCAGCCTGGGCCAGCATATTTAATGCCGCTTTCCCACAGTCTTGCGGGCACTAATAATTCATTTATCTAGCATTTTAACGCATATGATGGGTAGGCCATTCAACATTTCGTGAAAACTCAGGTTTCAGCTCGCCACTGATCGCCACATGAAGGAACCCCGGGCAAAGCGGGCCAAACTCGAGCCTTTGCCGCGTGAGCAGCACCTTCCCTTCCCTGCTGCATGCATTATTGCTCAATACTTGAGCCCTTACCAGCTTTTGAAGGCTGCTCAGGTCTCACGCGCTTGGTACGCCAGATTTACCGGTGACGCTGCGTGGGTTCATTGCGACGTGTACGGGGTCAAACGAGGCATTTGCGCGCATTATTTGGAGACAAAGCCATACTGTACCTTGACAGAGTGGAACGAGACCTCTGATTCCGACTCTGCTCTCAACCCAAACCTCTATTTGGTAGTGGCCAGGCTGCGCCGCAATATTGTGATCACTCGCGCGCCGCCGCAGCTGTATTTCGCCCCCAAGACATTTTATGAGGCTCTTGCGCGCCAACCCCTTCCCCAAGACGTTACTCTCAACTTTCGCAGCGTGTCTCCGTACTACCACGGCGACAAGTCCTTTGTCCTGACTCTGCTCAAGGCTGGGTTTTCTTCACATGGGCTGCGATCAGATGCAGAGCACGACTACGCACTTGACTCTGAAGTAGCCTTGTGCTGTACGCGCGCCGAAGACTTTGACTTTGATGCCAGTAACGTAGTGTTTGATGTCGACATTCTCAAGGACCTCGAGGTGGCCAAGCATGCGGTAAGGCTTAATATCAATGTTTTCCAGATTCTCCGTCCTGCATTTGACAGGGACCCGCTTACATTCAGGGCATTACTCGACATTTTCATCGACGCGGTGACCCACTGCAGGTTACAAGGACTATCCAGAAATCTAGACGACACTGCCCAGGACCTAAGCAATCAGATTTTGAAGATGGACATGTTTGAGACCGCTCAAGAAGTTATCATCTCGAACCGCGAGCTCGCGCTCCACGCCATTCTACATTTTCCTTGTGCTATCCGCTCTGTTTCCGCTGCTTTGCAAAACGATTGGCAAGTTTTATGGGGTGCTGTCATTGGCGCCGTGCGCTTGGCTAGCCACATAAATGTGCTGGATATCTCGCCTGAGATTCGTCGAAACGAACGGCTCACAGCACATATTGTGATGATCCAAATAGCCAAGGGGGATAGCTTGGAGGCCATTCATAAGTTTGACAAGGGTGGTAACGTGAATTGTATTCATGAGTTCTTGTCCCACCCCATTAAAAGAGAGCAAGGCTTGCATACCACCGACTTTGCCGCCCGACTTCTCTTCGACGAGAATGTCGTGAGCATAGACCATCTCAAGTACTGGACCCCGCGCTTGAGGCGGCTAGTGGCTCTAGCACCGGTTGATGTAGGCGGCGATGACGAGCTGATCTCAAGAATGCTCGATTTTGGTGAGCTAGAGGATGAACCCATTTTGACGCCGCAGCAGCTGAGGTGCCAGCTTTTAGCTAGGTGTCGCGATGCTGGCACGGCGTAGCTGTTGGCCTTGGCTCTCTTTTTCTTTACATTGTGAGAGTTATGGAGCTGGCTGATCCCGAAGTCGACCTCAGTCTCACCAAAGAGGCGACGAGTGTTAAGCTCGAAGCGCCGATAGGTCCTGGGCCTAGCCAATGTGCAAGCCTTCAAAGTGACAGCTCTAGCTACGAAGAAGCTGGTAGTGGCGAGGATAAGAGCGTATAGGGCTGCTGGCTCGGCCACCTAAATAGCCCCAAAAATAAAAGATATACCCATTAGTTCACAGGTTTGGGGGTTATGTCCAACTCTTGAGCTGCTGAAAAACAAGAAACACCTGCGCTCTGAGCTGTTCTTCACATCGCCATTTCATGGTTGTACCTTGGGTACCTTGTAGAGCCTTGACCAGCGCCGCGAACAACCAAACAAATTGGGCAGGACAGGTGGATTTAGGGACTCGGAAACTACAGTATTCTAGTATTAGACTATAGCAGACTGGACGAGCTAGCTAATTTCGAGGGCCAAAGGCGCCCCCCAGTCCACAGAGATCTACGCACACGCACCCACGTCCAGGACCCGCGGCACCACAGGGACCGTGCGCGAGCATTAGGCACCCTTGAGGCACCAGCAGCAATTAAATCAACGAGAATCTATCTAACTAAATTAAAAGTCGTCGTCAGAAGAAACGTAGTCGTCACCCATCTCCTTCTTCTTCTTCATGCGCTCCTTCTTCTTCTTGCGCAACTCGGCGGCAGACAACTTCTTCTTCTTGGACTTGACCTCGATCTTGTTACCAAGAGCGTCGAACTTGTCCTCCTCCTCGCCCTTGGCCTCAAGGCGGGGGCCGGAACCCTGACCAGACACCCAGTTGTGGCCGGAGGGGCTCATGACACCGTCAACAACGGACCACACCTCCTCGGTAAGGTCCTTGGTGAACTCGGCGGAGTGGGTAATGATAACGACACCACCCTCGAAGAGCTTGATGGCCTTGGACAGGGCACCGAGCGAGTCACGGTCGAGGTAGTTGGTAGGCTCGTCGAGCACAATCAAGTGGGGGCGCTGCCAAGTGCAGGCGGCGAGCACAAGCTTGACCTTCTGACCACCAGACAGACCACGGATGCGGCTGTGCGACACCAACTCGGCGTCGAGACCAAGCATCTCGCAGTGCTCCTCAATCTCCTTACGGGTAAGGGGGCGGAACTGACCAGACTCAAGGGCGACCTTCATGTCGACCTCAGCAACAAGCTTCGAGTGAGACTCGACAAGCTCGGAGCGGGGAATCCAGGCGTTGTCGACGGAACCCATCTGGACCCAGCGCTCAGACTTGAGACCAATGTTGTCACCGAGGAAGAACGAGCACTCGTACTCGTACGAGTTCTTGAACTTACGGCGGGCGTGGACACCGGCAATACGGCGGGGAGTACCCTCGATCTTGTAGATCTTGTTCATGGCAGCCTCGTCAGACTCGTCGATCTGGCGGTTGGCACGGTCCATGGTCTCGCGGTCCTCACCGGTCTGGAAACGCCACTGGATGTACTCACTGGGAGTCTTATCGAGGTGCGAGTCAATGTGGGCAAAGGCGTGCTGCTTGATGTAGGCGATACGGCAGTTCTCGTGCGAGTAGACCTCACCGGTAGTGGGCAGCAGCTCACCGGTCAAAACGTTGATAAGGGTCGACTTACCGGCACCGTTAGGACCAATGACGGCAATACGCGAGCTAAGCGAGCACTGGAAGGTGACGTCGCGGATCTGGGGCTTGGTGGTACCGGGGTACTGGAACGACATGTCCGAGACCTTGACAATAGCCTTTTGCTTGGTCTTGACACCCTCAAGGAAACCGGGCTCAGGGAAGCGGAACTCAACCTCAGAGGCACCGAGCTCGTAGTAGGACTTGCCAGGGGGGTACTTCTCAACAAAGACACTGAGGTTACCCTTGTACTTGCGGAGCTTGAAGCGCTCGTAGTTGATGATGTACTGGCAGACCTTGTCGAGGAAACCAGAGTCGTGCGACACAATGATGGAGGTAATACCGCAGGTCTGGAGGTAGTCGACGAGCCACTGGACGTTGACGACATCCAAGTGGTTAGTGGGCTCATCAAGAAGCAAAATGTCGGCCTTGCGGAGCACAGCGGTGGCAAGGGCGAGCTTCATCTTCCAACCACCAGAGAGCGAGGTGATGGGCATGCGGGTCATCTCATCAGTGAACGAGAACGAAATGAGCTGCTTGCGAACCTCCTCAACGTCTTTAAGCGAGGGCTCGGTGCGGAGCACGTAGTCGACAACGTTGGTGTCAGAGTGCTCACCGTCAATGTCGTGCTCGACGTAAACGGTCTTGCACTCCTCCTGGGTGGGGAAGCCCTCGACCTGGCCGTTGGCAATGGCGCGCATCAGGGTAGACTTACCGGCACCGTTAGGGCCAACGAGACCGTAACGACGGTTGCGCTTGAGACGCAGCTGGGTGCGGTTGAGCAAGATCTTGGCACCGTAGGCGAGCGAGAACTCGCAGTTGCAAAGGTCCTCACCCTCGTCGTCCTCCTCGTCAAAGCTGACGCTCTGAGGGATGTTGGCAACGGCCTTGGTGCGGAGCTCCTCGAGCACCTTGGTGGCCTCGTCACTGTGCAGGAAAACGAGCAAGAAGGGGCGAACAGACTCGGTCCACTCCTGGATGTCCTGCTTGCGCTCGTCAATGAGATCACCGGCAATGCTGGCAGCGTACTCGACAACGGGCTCGAAGCGGGCGTCGACCTTGGGCAAGAGACCCTTGAGCAAAGCCAAGTTGACGCTGGTGTCACCGGCAGTGGAGACCTCGGGGATCTTGTCGTCGTCACCGATCTCACCAACACGCTTGAGGGTCTTGATGGCGCGCTCAGTAACGGAGCGGGCCTCGGGGTCGGCAATGTTGATGAAGTTGGTCTTCAAGGTGGGGTACAACTTGGGCAAGAAGGGGGCAACAACCTGAGGATCGTCGACAAGCTTGCACATGTTGTCAATAATGACGGCAGCCTTACGCTTGATGGAGGTCTCACGCTCAGCAAGACCACGGCTCAGCAAGGGAACCATGATCGAAAGGGTGGCGGTGGTGACCTCAGAGACAAAGGTGGTGGCACCAAGCAAGTGGACGGTCTCGGGGACCTCCTTGGGGTTGGCAATGCAGCTGATAAGAGCAGGAATGAACTTCTCGATATCCTTGTTGTCAACGGTCTCGGTAGCCTTGGAAGCGGTCTTCTCGGCCTGGGCCTTGACCTCCTTCTTCGTATCCCACATGGCCTCGGAAAGCACGGGAATAAGCTCGGTCATGCGCAGAGCAACCTGGTCGCGGGCAGTGTCGACGAGAGCAGAGATGGCCTCAAGAGCAGCGATCTTCTCGACCCACTTGTTGGTCTCGGCAAGACGCTCAGTAAGAGCGGGCAAAAAGCTCTTGACGGCGCGAGGAGTGATGCTGGCAGCAAGAGCCTTGACACCAGCGGCGGCGGTCTCCTGGATCTCCTTGTTCTTGTCGGCAGTGAGCTGCAAGACGTCGCCGGTCAGGGCGACAAGAAGGGGCTCAACACCGGGGGCGAGCTCCTTGGAAGAGGCGATACCAGCAAAGCCAGCAACAGCGTTGAGGCGGGCAGCCTCGTCCTTCTTGTTGCCAAGGGCCTTCTTGAGGCTGGCAAAGAACTCGACGGGCAAGTCGTGCTCCTCGATGGGGCCGTTGATGAACGAGGTCACAGAGGTGACGTTCTCAGAGCGGTTGTCCGCAGTGGAAACCACAAGCTTGTCGAACAACTCCGACAACACCTTGATGGAGTTGGATTTTTCACTCGACATGTGTGATGAAAAACCAGTGGGTGGGAGATTTATGTTAAAATTTTTCAGGGCTAGGGCTGGGGTTTGGGTCTCGCGGTCAAGCAGGCAGGCGAGAGAAAAAAAAAACCGTAAGCTAATTGGTCAAAAAGAGGGGGAAAATTATTGTGCGTGCGCCCCATTTAGCGGGCGTATTGTTTTTTGCTCAGAATTTCTAGGGTTTGCAGATTTTTGCAGACTTTTGACGCGTGCATTGCATTGCATTCACGTGTCCATTTTTTTTCGATACTAAAAATTTGACCCACCGATTGGGGGAGGTTTCTTAGCTCTATAACTATATCCATAAACCTCTGTTAGCTGCGGAGTGCTCGATAACGCACTTTGCTCGCACAATTGGGCCCAATTGGGCTGACTGCAGGCAGCCGTTTGGCGGGCCCTCGAGAGCCTAATTGGGGTGGCGGCAAAAGGGCTACATGGCAGGAATTGCCAAATTTTTGGCATGCTCAACCCTGCAATCAAGCGCGATTGGCAATTTTACTTTGCATGGATCAAACTACTGTTGTTTGTTGGCGGCCTTGTGGTGGGCGCCGTTCAATGGTGGACCACGGGTACCGGGCTCGGCGGACAATATCAGGCACCAAAACAGCCACAACATGGGTATCAGGCCCACAACCAAGCTTATGGCCACAGCGGCCACAAAGGGCACAGGGCCAAGGCCAAAGGTCGCCTCAAGGCCAAGGGAGCCCATGCCGGGACCCGTGCCCGGGGCAAGCCTCAAGGCGCACGCGCGCATAGACAGCCAGCATAAGAACTATATAGCTACTTTTTACCGTTCTGCGGAGGGTGGGCCTGAGCCTGGGCGTGGCCAGGGTGCTGAGGCTGGGACTGAGGCTGGTACGGCGCGGGGTTACCGTAGCCAGGGTACCCGTAAGGCATGTAGTACTGCATAGGCATGTAATACTGCTGCTGGCCCTGTTGGCCGTGTATCTGAGGCGGGGGCATGTAGCCGTACTGGTTCATGTAGGGGTTGTACATTCCGGGCGGGGCCTGCTGAGGGGTCTGCGCGGAAGTTTGGGGGGTTTGAGAGGCACGGGCCTGAGCCAAGCCTTGAGGCACACCTTGAGGAGTGCCGGCTTGAGGGGTGGGCGCCTGGCGCGAGTGAGTGGGCTGGGCCTGCTGCTGCGGCTTGGAAGTCTGAGGAGCCTGGGCGGCAGGAGCAGGAGCAGTCTGAGGCTTTTTCATGCCGGGCATAGCGACGCCGGGGGGAGGAGGCACCGCCATGGGGGTCGAAGCAGAGACAGGGGTGGGGACGGAGGAGTTGACAGAAGGGGTGGGAGCAGAAGAAGAGGGAGCAGAGGAAGTAGGTGCAACGCTGCGCACGGCCAAGGGACGAGGAACGCTGCCGGTAGAGGCGTACAAGGAGTGGTCAATATCGCCCGAGGGTATGGGCTTGATCTCGGTGCCGAGCTCCTTTTCGATGCGCGACATGTTTGCGTGGTCATTGTACGAGATCAAATTGATGGCCAAACCGAGGTGGCCAAACCGGCCCGAGCGACCAATGCGGTGCAAATAAGTTTCGGCCGTTTTGGGGAAGTCGAAATTGATCACGACATTGACGGCCTGAATATCGATACCACGGGTGAGCAGGTCGGAGCACACAAGATTACGGCAGCCGCCATTGCGGAACTCGTGGAAAACCTTGTTGCGGGCGCCCTGGATCATGCGGGCGTGCGAGTAATAGCACGAGTAGCCGAGGTCGGTGATCTTGCGAGCAAGCAGCTCCACACGCGACGTTGAATTGCAAAAAATGATGCTCTGGTTAATTTGGAGCTTGGAAAACAGGGTGTTGAGGCAACGCAGCTTGTCCTTTTCCTCAACGTACGCATAGTACTGGGTGATACCCTTGAGAGTGAGCTCGTCCATGAGGTTGACTTCAAAGGGGTTGCGCAAGTGTTTGGCGGTAAAATCCTTGATAGCAATGGGGAAAGTGGCCGAAAACAGCATAATCTGGCGCTGAGGAGGGAAGTAGGCCAACAGTTTCTCGATAATGGGCGTAAAGTCGCGGCTCAGGAGCTTGTCTGCTTCGTCCATAACAAACAACGGGCACTGGCTAAAGTCCACGATTCCGCGCCCGGCAAGGTCCAAAACACGTCCAGGAGTCGCCACCAAAATGTGCACCGTATCATTAAACCGGATAATGTCGTCCTTGAGCGAGGTGCCACCAGTGGTCACCATGATGTTGAGGCCGAGGTGCTTGCCCAAAGCGCGGGCAACGCTCGAGTTTTGCAGGGCAAGCTCGCGCGTGGGCACAAGCAGCAGCGCCTGGACCGCGCTGACCTTGGGGTTGACTTTTTGCAGCGCGGGAATCGTGAACGCTGCGGTCTTGCCAGTACCGTTTTTTGCCCGGGCAAGAATGTCGCGGCCTTCAAGGGCCACAGGAATGCTCTCCTCTTGAATGGGGCTCGGTTTCTCAAAGCCTGCCTCGAAAATACCCATGAGCAGCTCGCGCTTGAGACCAAAGTCCTCAAAACTGGCCGTGCTGGACAACACATCCTCTGTTTGCGGCCGCGAGTCCTTTTCGGGGATGTTTAGCGTCGATTTCAGGTCGCTGATTGACGTTTGCGACATCTCGTTCGCCAGCGAGTTCATGTTACTAATGTAAGGCCGATCGCAGAAATTACTATATGCTTTTTCCGGGTAGGGTTTTATTTTCGATCTACTATAAAAGGGTCTGTGCGAGTCACGTCGATACGCACCAGCTAAAAGACTGGACGTTTAGACGAGCTTCATGGTTACTCTAAGGCTAACCCTAGCACAGCTGGCATGTTGGTGAATGCCAACGGTGACTCTGGGCGCCTATAATTACACTGTAGTGAGTAAGAAGTTTGAAGGGGTCTTTTATGCTGGGGTTACCCGGCGTACCGGGGGGGGGCCCCAGGCTAATCTGGGTATTTTGGATTAGTTGAGGTGCTTAAGGAGCTTTTTAGTATTAGTTTTAAAGGTAGACACACATTTGGGATACTCTGCTCGGCCCGTTCGGTCTTGTGATTTTGGGGTGTCCAAGGGGCGCCCGAGGGGTGCTCGAGGGCTCCCCAGATGTAGGGCCATGCAAATATAAGCTGATCAATAGATTATACAGGTGGTGTCGAGATATTTCCGACCCCAGATTGTACTCGATGCCTTGGCCTTGGCGATCAGCGCATCAGAACTCACGCAGGAATAAATATTCAATAAATATATACAACTAGGCCTTGCTCTCGTTGTCCATAGGAGCAGTGGCAACGCTGTCGGTGTCGCTTTCGTCGGCGCTCTTCTTTTTCTTGAACATACGACACACCAGCTTGCCAATCTTACTGCAGGCCCAAGTCAGTGGCCAGAAAAGGGCCGCCAAGCCCTTCCACGCGTAGTCTGCAGCCAGCAGCACGCCGTGCACGAGCGGGCGGGGGAAGAAAATGGCAACAATGCTATCAGGAACGAGGCGGATGAGCATACCCACGGGGATCGAGATGACGCCGGCAATGATGGCGGTAGCCCACATGGCACCGGTCTGGGTCTTGACGCTAAAGGCAGCGCCACCAACAAACATGATGAGAACCTGGAAACCAGCAATCACGGCCATGATGGCAGGGAACCACGGGTTGCGGGTGATGCCCTCAAAGATGTTTTGGCGGTTATCAAGGCGGCGGTTGACCCACATGTTGAAGAACTGCATCCAAACAAACGTGTTAAAGACCATGGCGGCAAGCGACTCGCTCGTAAAGTGGTCCGGACTGGGGCCATAACCAAAGATGCGCGAGCCGGCAAAGTGCAGCACAAACGTGACTGCGAGCTGGTAGATGCTCTGGCCAAAGATCATTTTCCACATGGTAGGCGTGATGAGCGAGCCGTTCTTGGCATCGGGCGGGCGGTCAAGGATGCTGTCGGTAGGAGGGTCGGTGGCCAGGGCAAGCGCGGCAAGAGTGTCCATGATGAGGTTGACCCAGAGCAGCTGCACCGCAGTCAATACAGACTCGTTTTCGCTGTTTGCCACGGCCGAAACAAAGGTGAGGGTCACCGCAGTGACGTTAACGGTGAGCTGGAATTGCAAAAACTTCTTGACCGCGTCGTTGACTGCGCGACCCCATTTGAGCGCCTTGACAATACTGCTAAAGTTGTCGTCCATGATAATAATGTCCGAGGCCTCTTTGGCAACCTCTGTGCCCGCGATACCCATCGAGAAGCCCACATCGGCGAGCCTTAGGGCGGGGCCATCGTTTGTACCATCGCCAGTAACCGCGACCGTTTGGTTGTCCTTTTTGAGGAACTCAACAAGCACGCGCTTATCTTCGGGTGAGGAGCGCGCAAGCACCCTCAAATGAGGCACGGTCTCGGCCATTTCGGCGGGGCTGAGCTTGCGGAAGTGGGGGCCCTCCATGACCACCTCGTCGGGGTTGTCGATGTCGAGGATACCGGCCTTGATGGCAATGGCGCGCGCGGTAGTCAGGTTGTCGCCTGTAACCATACGCACCACCACAGAGGCGCGCTGGCACTGGCGCACGGCCTCAACAACGCCCTCGCGCAGGGGGTCCTGGATACCGTAGATGCCGAGAAGCACAAGGTCCTCGACCAGATCGTCCAATTCAAGGGTCTCAATGTTCTCTGCAGTCTCAAAGTCACGGTAGGCGGCCGAAATCACGCGCAGAGCCTGTTGGGCATAGTGCTCGATGCGGCTCGAAATGTGCGCGGAATCAACAGGCACCGTCTCGCCAGCCGAACTTAACTGCAACTTGGCATGGCCCAGCACAATTTCGGCAGCGCCCTTGAGCAGCACGCGGTACTGGTTGGGGCCCAAGCGCAGCACGGTGGCCATGTACTTGCGGCCTGAATCAAACGGAATAACGCGAGCGACATCATACTTTTGGCGCACCGCCTCGAGGTCACCCACTTTGAGGTCGAGGCGGGTACGGGCAAAGCCCACAAGCGCGCTCTCGGTCTTGGAACCAATAAGCTCCTCGCCGTCCTCGTACACCGACGAATTGAGGGCAATACTCTGGAGCTGGAGCTCAGAGGCAGGCGCCTCGCCCGCCTCGGACGCAGGTGCACCTTCCCACTCGCTGCCGGCCACGTCTGCTGCGACGACCGTCATGACGTTCTGGGTGAGGGTACCGGTCTTGTCGGAGCACACGGTGTTTGCGTTACCCATAGTCTCGCAACTCTTCAAAACACGCACGAGATTCTGGTCCTTGATCATGCGCGTGGTGGCAAACGCCAGCGCCAGAGTCACTGCCAGCGGCAGGCCCTCGGGCACAGCCACAACAACAACGGTGATGGAAACAATGAAAATGTCCATAAACTTGGAACCCTTTTGCGAGGAAAGCAAGAATTTGTACTGGCCCTTGGTGATCTCGACCAAGAAACGAATAAAAAGCACAATGAAGAGTACGGTGGCGCTCAAGACACCAAAGCGGGCGATGCCGTCGGCGATGCCGTCCAGCTTCTTTTGCAGGGCCGTGGGCTCGGTGGTAATGCGCAAACTCATCATGATGCGCCCGTACATGCTTTGCTGTCCCACACCGGTCACGAGGTAGGTGCCGCTGCCCTCCAAAACTTTGGCGCCGCTCAGCATGTAGCAGTCGACCGACTTGTCGTGAGGGGCCAGCGCGTTGCCCTTGGCGTCAATGGGGCGCTGCATGCGGGTCATGACCGTGGCCGCCGTGTGCTTGGCCAGCGTGTCCGATTCGCCGGTGGCGCTAGACTCGTCACACTTGAGATCGTAGCCGGCAATCAAGACGCCGTCAGCGGCCAGGATATCGCCGGGGAAAACACGAACAAGGTCGCCCACCTCGAGGGCCTGGACCTGGATCTGCACGTTGCGCCCGTCACGGACAACCTCGATGGCGCGGTCTTCCTTTTTGCGGTTGAGCTTGGCAAACTGGCGCTCCTTGTTCCAATCGTTGATGGAGCCCACCAGAGTAACAATCACCACGGCAACGAGAATTGCAACACCCTCGACATAGTCGACCTTGGGCACCTCGACGCCATCAAAGTAGTCGGGAGGGGTGCCGACCGTCTCGTAGATACCGAGCGCCAGACTGATAACGGCGGCAATAATAAGGATAATGAGGACCTTGTCATTGAGAGTCTCAATAATAATGCGCCACAGTGGCTTCATGGCCTGCTCGGGAATGATATTTTGGCCGTAAACCTTGTGCCTGGCCTTGAGCTCCTGCTCGGTGAGCACCGCGCTGCTGAGGCCCTTGTCGAGGTCCGTATTGAGAATGGAGGCCAAGCGGGTCTGGCCGCCCATCGCTTGGAGCAAATAAGAATTTTTGGGGTCGACGAGCCCGGCCAAGATTTCTGGGCTGAGGCCGTAGCAGGCCTCCCAACCATTGCTTGAATCCAGCAGTTCGCGTGACTCTTGGACGTACTGAGTCCCTACAACAGTGCTAGAGGTCTTGCTAAAGCCATCCTTGACTTTAGAGAATTTACCCATCGACACTGCAGAAATCCACTTTACCTGCAGATCTCAGCCTAGATATAAATCAAAGGGGCTTAGATCTGTTTATCTAAGCCACGGCACATGACCGCGGCATGGCCCCGGCGTCCTCAGCATCCAATTATGCTGCGGGCGTACGTACAAGTCTTGGCGGCGCAGGCCAAGCCCCCACACAACCGCAAGGGATTTCAGTTTAGAGAACTAGACTAGACTGCATCTACTACGTGCGCAGTGTATGACATCATGCATGCATGACTTCTGCCATGATACACACATGGTCGCTAGGGCTACCGCCCTGCTTGGGACATCCGCCGGCCCCAATTTCGCTAGCTGTGGGGATTTTTAGCAGCGCAATCGGAACCAACGGCGAACGTTCTGTGCGCGGATGGATGCAAAAGATATAGTCTAGACACCCTTTAAACAGCTCTGTCCAATTTGTCCACAATGGTTCGCCCATCTCGCTTGCTTCCACAGCAAGACTCGAGTATTGAGCGTACATGCTCGAGGCTTGCAACGGGTGCTGGCGATAAGCGTTTTCTATGCATGCATATGCATCTGACTCTAGCAGGCTCGGATTGAGGCTGTTTGTATCATTTTTACGTTCTTCCTCGACCGCTTTGCCGTCAACCATTTTGACCGCACCCAACTTGTCAAACGAGCGGGCTGCGGTGCTTCGCTGCATGATCTCTGCCGCCCGCGATTTTGCGGCATACATGCAGCCTGTCATCAGCAGATAAGATGGATCAAAATATTCGCTGTTGCAGTCGCCGGCAAAGACCACAGTCTCGTTTTCGAGTTTGAAACTCTGAACAGCGTCTAAAACGCACAGCAGTTGTCGACTGCGTTCGTACGATGCGTCGGGGTGCCAGTACAAGTGAGCCGTTCCAATTAACAAATCTCCTGCATCACTATGCAGGTGGACAAAAATGGCCACATTACTGGTTGTACACTGCCTTTTGATTCCCGGCAGCTCGATGGTGTCAAAATCGAGCGTGTGCTGACCCTTTGCAGAAAATTTTGCCGTCTTGAAGCACACAGCCAACCCGTGCTTTTTGGCCTTGTGCGCGTGAAAAATAATATGCATCCCGCGCGACTCGGCCAACTGGCGCCAAAAATGGCGGTGTTCATGGTCCACTTCCTGCAGCACCAGCAGATCAGGGTCATACGCCTCGAGCTCTTTGCCAAAACTTTTACTGCGGTTTCCCCACCGCAGGTACTTTCCGCTCGTCGGGTATTGGTCGCGACGCACTAGGCACTGCGCCAGTACATTGTACGACATGATTTTAATGCCCTGCCCATCGCGTAGACGGCCAATCTGGCGAATCATTAGTGATGAGCTGATGGCCCACGAGGGCGTTACGTGGGCTGTTTGATATATGTGGGTAGTTTAGCGAGATTATAGAACACTTGGACGCTTGATTTCTGCCATAATTGACCTGGCTGTTCGCGTGTTGCCTAGGGCCTCCGCGGGGCCGGGGTCAGGCCCAGGGTCAAAAGCTATAATTAGAACCTGCAGTCAAGCCAAGAACAGCCAAAGTCGGTGGCTGCCAAAAATAGACCTTAGACAGATTAGATTTTAAGCCGAGGTTCGATCTGCTTGAGCTCGTTCGTCAATTAGAATCTTTTTATCCTAGATAGACAGTCTTTCACAATAGAAGTGACTAGTGTTTGACAGGAGCACGCCGGGGTCAGGGGTTAACGTCAACCTGTGGCACCAACCTTAAATTTTTGGTCACACGAAAATTGCCTCTCGGACAAATAAATGAGCAAGATTTCCATCGTAATTGTGGAAGCCTTGCGCCCACAGTACTTGCGGTGCTTGGCGACGCGGGCCGACGCTGAGCCTCTTTAGAGGCTAGCCGTCTAAGAATTTGAGCAGTGCAGTTGCAGTAGACCACGCCGAAGTAGGGTTTTTTTTGTAGATTGCGATCGTTGCTTTCGGACATTGGGTTGCTACCGCAAGCTGTGGTAAACTCTGGCACCGCGGGCCTTGCGTGCCACATAATCTCCCAGGGCCGCAGCCAGGGCCGCAGCTAGATGCACCACTGTGCGCCTCTTGGCACCCGTTAGTTACCCCGCATTAACTAGCGTGCATCTCTGCTGCGCACAACAGCGAGATAATTGAACCCCGCAAGAGGCTTGTTTTACGTATCTACCTCAGTACAAGCCATTGCGTCTCACCCTGCGGCTGAGTGGGTCCGCAATACCCCCACTTACACCCCGCGCGCCAATCACACAAATGATCTATATACTATTTAGCCACCGCTCCCTCGGCAAACAGGCTCATGAGCGAGAAAATCGAGTAGAAAAGAGCGATGGGATACGCTACCAGCGCGCGCATTTGCGAAAGTTGCAGGTACGACACGAATATTGCGCTGGAGCTCCAGGTGCACCAAGCAATCGCGCCAATACCCAGCAAGTATCCGAAAAAGCCGTCCAAATTGACGAAAATTCCAACGGCTGAGACGGCCACCAAGGGGATCAGGCAGTAGCCCAAGACGCTCATTGTAGACAAAAAGGCAATTGTCTTGAGGGCCATAAGGTTCAACAGAGTGTACAAACAAGTTGTACCAAGCAGCCCGAGGCCATAAATATACCCAAACTGGGGCTTGCCCGTGAGGAGCAAAAAGAAGCCAAAAAGCAAAATGAAGAGGATTGGCCCGGCCAAATCGGCATCGTCCATAATGTTTTGGTCAATTTTGCCCAGAGGGTGCATCACGGCGCGCGTCTTTTGCGCAATGTGACCGAAATTGATCCCCAACTCCTCGAGCAGGCTGGGCTCGCCAGGGTAGCCTGAAGTGCCAAACGCGGCGAAGATTCCCGTCGAAAGTGGTTGCGAATAGTCTGTGTCGGCGTATGTGGACGCGCTCACGCCGGCCATTTGCCCAGAAACCTGGGGCTGGTAGCCGTATGGGTAGCTCATTGTCAGCCGAGATGGGAGCGTGCTCGCGTGTAGGTAGGGTAGGCAGGGAGGGGCTGGTGCTTGCGGGTGTGGAAAATGCCTTCAGGGCCTATTGCCTACATATCAAAACTAAATAGCTTACTGGCCCTTAAACTCATAGTAGCCGTCCTTTTCGGCAACCTCAGCGTCAATGCGTGCCAGCTCCTGGCCGTTCTGCAGCAGGCGGCCCTCGACCTTATCACCCGGCTGCAACTGACCTACGCCCTTGGGGGTACCCGTAAGAACCACATCATTCTCCTCGAGGGTCATGATATTGCTCGTGTAGCTGAGGATCTGCGGCACCTTGAACAGCATAAGACTAGTCGAGTCGGACTGGCGGATCTCGCCATTCACCTTGAATTCAAGCTCCAACTGGTCATAGTCCTCAACCAAAGGAGCTGTAACAAGGTCACTCACAGGCAAAAAAGTGTCAAACCCTTTGGCAATCGACCAGGGCAGACCCTTGGCCTTGGCTGCGTCCTGGACGTTGCGAGCGGTCATGTCGAGAGCCAGGGCGTAACCCTTGATTGAGGCCTGGGCATCGCGTTTGTTGAATTCAGAGGGAAGGTTTTTGAGCTCTCGCGACAGTACAATTGCGAGCTCGAGCTCATAGTGAAGCGTGGTGCCCTTGGGCCGCAGAATGGGGCCCTGGCCTGGAAGCAGCGCGCTGCTGGGCGGTTTGAGGAAAAAAAAGGGGATCTTGGGGATGGCGTTTCCGAGCTCCGAGGCGTGCTCGGCATAGTTGCGGCCGACGCAGAGGATTTTACGCGCAGATTTGACAAACGACATTTGACTGGAGGGTGTGGTGTGAGCAGGGTGTCTGAGACAGGGCGTCAAAATGAAGCATAGCAAAAGTAGACACTTGGGCAATATTGATTTCTAGTGGGGTCTATCAGGCCTGAAGTAGCACTGGGCTAAAGTTGACGGCATTTGGGCAATTCATTGCTGCTGCACGTTCGAAGACTGCACGTATGGTGTATGTGCGTTTGGGGCTTTCTCCAAAGAGGCAATTGGCTTGTTTTCCCCCAGCTACCGACAATGCACCACTTAAACTCTAATTCATAACTAGGATAAATATTTGCGGCCTCAAAAGAGGCCAGGAAAGAGCCTTTGAGGGGGCCGCCACCCGGACCCTGATCCGGTAGTTTAGACCGCCAGCTAGCCGCGTCGGCCCCAGGCATAGCCTATGCCAGCACATACGACCGCAATTGCGCATACGAGCCCCGCCAGGCCCCCCCTGATGCCGGGCTTTTGGCCGGAGCCGACCTTCTCGCCAATTGGCACAAACTGAATTAACTGCTCGTCGGGACCGAGATCGTCGCTCGAAGTGTACTCGCCGTCGGATTCTGGCCCTTCGTTTATAATGACCCAGGCCATGAGGATGCAATGCGACCCACTTTGACTTTGTACGGCCTAGAGGGACGGGGTCTTTGGGCAGGTCTAAGCTTATGCCGTCAATTAAGCTGCCCCCCCATTTGCCCCCCGCAGAGACCCCCTCGGACCATAGGAGGTAATCCCGGGCTCACATGGCACACACGAGATGCAAAAAAAAAAACTCAGGTGGGCCTCTCCGAAAACACGATCTGATGCACGCACGTGTGTGGTTGCTGGGGAACGCCCGCTATCGCATACCGCTTAGGGCCTATCCCCCGTAACTCCCCGTTTGTAACCTAACCCCAAATATGCACTACCTAGTCACGATGCAAAAAAGCTGACACATCGCTCTCTCTCACATCGCCAAATTGAAAGATGGACGCTCCGCACGATTTCGGGGAATTCGTCGACTTTGAAAGCGAATTTGCCAAGCCAGAGGTGCTGAGTACCGCAACTGCGCCTGATGGTGCGGCAATTAACTTTCAGGAACTGTTTTACAGCCCCGTTTTGAGCACCGGGCCCGGCAGCGCCGAGGCCACGCCATTTATGACTCCGGGGGACATTTCGCTGCCCTCTGACTTTTCAATGCCTCCCAGCTACTTTAGCCCCGCGTTCAGTCCGTCCCTGAAGACTGGCGACGTGCCCGAATTCGAGCTGCCCAAAAAGATCGTTCAGCCACAGCAGGGCGCGCGCGTTCGCAAGCAGCCGTCGCAGCGGCGGCAAAAGTGGAGCACAAGCAGGCGCAACTCTGCGGCCTCGAGCATTGTGTCCAGCTCACGCCAAAATTCGAGTGCCAGCCCCAACGACGAGGACGAGGCGAATGCCGCCCCTGCGGCACCGCTGGCGCCGGTGGCGACCCCCGCGAGTCTCATGAACGTCAAAATCCCCCAAGCTGCCGCGGAAAACACTGACGAGTACCTCCACCAGGCGATCAACGCGACGCTGTACCACGAGAACGCTCAGGGCGCCCAAAGCGGTGCTCAAAGCGCGCAAGGCGCCTCGACTACACCCTCGTCGTTACGGCCTCGCCGGTTTGGCGGCTCTGTGAGCTCGGCAACGTCCTCGCCGGGCCTCTACGCCAGCCCTACCATCGCCCCCGGCCAGGGCCAGGCTCCCGCTCAGAACCCCACTCACCCCGGCGAGTTCCTCTACTCTGACCGCGTGAGCGATCTCCCGAGCAAGAAAACCAGTCACAAGATCGCCGAGCAGGAGCGGCGCAACCGCATTAACGTGGCGATCACCGAGCTGGGCCGGCTGGTGGCCCCCAATTCGCCGATGACCAGCAAGGCGGTGACGGTCGAGACGGCTATTACACATATCCAGGGGCTCAACGAGCAAATACGTGAGCTCAAGGCAAGACTGGGGGAGTCATAGAGAGCCCCCACGCCTCCGGGGCCTGCTAATCTAGACCCCAACTGTACCACGCACTGTGCATGGGGCTTTAGTTGCTAATTTATTTATAATTTTTGTCTTTTATTGTCTATGGAGAATTGCTAGAGCCCGAAGTTAGTTGGAGCCAGTCGGAGCTCAGTGGTCGGTGCCAAGTCTGGGACAGCCGGGAGGTGGGCCTGGTGCCACTCAATGACACCCACAAAGCCACACACCACTGCCCACAAAACCACTAAATCATTCTACGTATCTAAAAAACAACGTCCTCGTCCTCGTCCTCGTCCGCCTTCTCCTCCAAAGCCTCCTCAGTGGCCTTGGCCGCAGCAGGGCCCTCAGTCGCTTGCTGGGCCAACCGCGCAGCGATTTCTTGCTCCTCAAGAGCCGCGTCGCGCTGCTTGTTGCCCTGGATCTTCTTGAGGCGGTAGAATTCCTCACGATCAAGCTCGTCCAACTCAGAGTTGATGTAGGCGATCGTGTTCTCTGTTCTGGGGATAATAACGTGCTCAATCGAGTTGACACGGCGGTTTGTGACCTTGATGACCTCGTCCAAAATGACGAATGCGGTCTGAAGCGACGCCAACACCACCAAGGTCTCGACGGCACGCGAGTACACATCCTTGGCCTTTTGCACCTGCTGGCCACCGCGACCAAGACCGGTCATTTTAAAATCGTCCACCTCAGAGTTTTGCACGCACTCGAACGACGGCAGCAGCACACCAGACACATTTTCTTGGCGTGCGACAACTGTGAACTTTGCGGTCTTTGCCGACTCCTGGACCTGGAAAGCAATGGATCCACCAGTCGCATACGACACTTCGGCAAGCGAGAAGGCCGCGGTTTGCATAACGCGGCCCATTTTTTGCTTGGCCTCGTCGATACGGCGCGTGATCTCCCTGAACCGCGCAGTCAGGGCCTCACTCTTGCGCTTTAGCAACGAATGGCCCTGCTGGGCGCCCTTGAGCTTGGTCTTCATCACGCTCAGCGTCATGCGCGTCGGGAACACCGCCTCTCTGTTGCCGGCTCCGCTCATGATGGTCGGTTGATGTAAGCGTGATAAGCACCCGCGGCCGTGGAGGGAGCCTGACAGGGCCATGGGGTGAACTGCAAAGGGGTGAGCGTGTGCGCGGCAGTTGTTTAGATGTAGCTTTGAAGTACTGCCTGGAGAGTTGGTGAGTCCACATCTGCTGAAATTTCACCTCTATTTACAGCTTTGTGCTCTTATCTATGGGATGTAATTAGCGGGTGTACATGGATAAAATACAATGGGTCACAAACAAAAGCTACTCAACACAAATAGGAGCATTTGCTGGCAAACCGATTCATTCAATCAAGTCGGCCGACAAGTCGTGGGGACTGCTTGGCACTGGGGGTTTCCTTTGGGCCACCCCCCAAGCACCCCTACGCACTCGTGCACACCCACCCTTCACCCGCATTTCACACACCCACAAACTACCCATAACCTCAAAATATATATTAATGCAACCCCCTGCCCTCGATTGAAACCTTTGATCCCTTTTTCTGCGTCTTTGTGCTAGCCGCCAGCTTGTTTTTCATGCGACGCAGCTGCGAGTCGTTGGGCCGTGCACCACCCAGATCAACCATGTTTTGGGGCGCCACGCGGTACGTCTCACCTCTAGCGGTTGGGATGGCAGCACGGCCACGGCGATCAGCCATAGCCTCGGCCAGCGTGCGCGCCTCTTTGGGGCCCGAGCCACCAAGACCCTCAAGCGGGTTGTAGCTGGCAGTGCGAACGCGCTTGTCGCGGTAATCATCACTGCGACCCATAATGGGGCGCATCCAGTTGCCTACGAGCTTCTCGGCACTGCGCTTGATGGTGGGGTGCGGCCTTTTGCTTTTCTGGTAAAACAGGACAATGGGCCCCAAACCAGACTCACGCAGGTGCGCCGTCTTGATGGGTAGCCTCTCTAGAGCCGCAAACAGCTCGCGCTGAATTTCGTAACTCGGAAGCGAGGCGTCAGGCAGCGGTTCAAGCCAAATCCGCACGCTCTCCAGCAGGTTGCCCTCAAGCACAGAGTCGGCCAGCGAGTGCTTGCCCAGGACATCAACAACGCTCCTGAGCATCTTGATCTTGTTGAGAGCCGGCTCACCGTTGCGGATGCATTCTGAATCGGCAAACGCGGCGTCGCGCATCTCCTTGCGCACATGGGCCACGCGGTCGTCCTGGAGGGCCTCGAGGTCGTCGCCGGCCATCTTCTTGCGCTTTGTAGTGGGTTTAAGCGCCGCATCGAGGCGCTCCTCGAGCTCACGGCGCGCGCGGATGCTCTCATCTTCTTCGAGCTCATCGAGCTGCGCCTCATCGTCTTCGGGCTCCTCGACCGGCTGGCGGGCCTTGGGAGCACGCTTTTTGGGCGCTTCGGTCGGGGCGTCACGCTTCTTGCGCGAAACCTTGACCTTGTAGACCTCGTCGTCAACGTGCTTTCGCTCCTCCTCCATGTCAGCACTGGACGAGGCCTGGAGCTCGAGGCTCAATATGAATCTGTGGGGACCTCAATAGTACAAAGGTAAGATCTGAATACTTGTAGAATTAGTATCTCTATAAACAAGAGGAGGTGTAAAAAGCTGCAACTGCTCTAGAATGAAACTAGCAGAAAGTGCTCGGCAGCTCACGCTAAATGCTTTGAATCACAGACGTGACCGCCGGCGGAAGAAGGGCTTACGATTTTTACGAAGTCCAAGTTTTGTGTTTGAACTCAAATAGCGGCTAACCTAAGGCGAAACACGCATGGCCGACCTACTGGACCCGGCTACACAACTACACCAAATCTCAAGAACCAGCATAATATACGAGCAAATGCTATTTTTCACTCTATATTCTCTACCAGCTCCGCGCGAAAACCCGTAAGAGGCGAGCGACGTGCACGACGCGTATCACTAATTAATTACATTTACGCGTCATGGGTGAGCAGGCATACCTCGATTTGTGCCGCGAAATCATCGAAAATGGCGAACTCCGCGAAGACAGAACCGGAACAGGCACGCTAGGGCTGTTTGCTCCGCCTCAGCTGCGGTTCAGTTTGCGTGACGACGAGTTTCCTCTGTTGACCACCAAGCGGGTCTTTTGGCGTGGCGTTGCTCAAGAGCTGCTGTGGTTTGTGAGCGGTTGCACCGATGCGAAAAAGTTGAGCGACGCCGGTGTGCACATTTGGGACGGCAACGGCTCGCGCGAGTTTCTCGACAAGCGCGGCCTCAACTCGAATCGTGAGGGTGATTTGGGCCCTGTCTACGGGTTCCAATGGCGTCACTTCGGTGCAGAGTACAAGGGCTGCGACGCAGACTATACTGGGTGTGGTGTAGACCAGCTGGCCACGGTCATTGACCAGATCAAAAACAACCCCACCGACCGGCGCATTCTGCTGAGCGCATGGAACCCCAAGGCGCAGCCTGAGATGGCGCTACCGCCTTGCCACATTCTGTGCCAGTTCTATGTGAGTAAACGCAACGGCAAACCCGAACTGAGCTGCCAAATGTACCAGCGCAGCTGCGACATGGGGCTTGGAGTCCCCTTCAATATCGCGTCGTACGCGCTCCTTACTAGAATGATTGCCCACGTGTGCGGTATTGGCGCTGGTGACTTTGTGCACGTGCTGGGTGATGCCCATGTCTACACCAACCATGTGGAGCCGCTCAAGCAGCAGATTGAGCGCACGCCCGGCGCGTTCCCCAAGCTGAGGATACCGCGTGAGATCAAGGACATTGATGATTTCAAGTTTGAGGATTTTGTGATTGAAGGGTACGCTCCTCAGGCCACAATCAAGATGGACATGGCCGTTTAGGTTCCCCAGTTAGGCTGGGGGTGAGCTAAAGTAACCTGGGGAACAGAGCAGATTATATAGATAAAACCAAATAGCTTATTTGTGTCATAGCCATCGTGCAGACGGGCTTCACGCAAGCTGCACATGTGCCGTTTGGCAGGCCGTGCAGCTGCGTTTGCTCAATGTCCACCCACACGACTCGATCAGCGCTATAATTATACTATCTAGCTATCTAGGGTGGTTCTGAAAAGTCTGAAACTGCTGCGGGGGGTAGCCGTACGGCATCATAACCGGCTGGCCGTAGTGCATACTGGGGTCGACGTAGGGCGGGGGAACGAAAAACTGCTGTTGCTGGACGGGGCGGAACGAGGCGGCCTTGGCGGCGGACGCAGCAAAGTTGAATTTTTTCGCGGGCTTCTTTTTGAACTCGGCGTCGTCGGCGGCGCGCTGCTTTTGCTCCTGTTGCTCAATGGAGGGCGACGCCGATTGCGAGGCCTCAGTGCGGTCCACGCCCGAGTACTTGGTCTCCTCGTCAACCTCCTCGGTCTTCTGACCGCGCTCTTCAGCCTGGTGCACGTTTGTCGAGGCTTGGCCCTCGATTTCGCGCGCTAGGCGCTCGGCCTTGCGGGCACGCGCAGCGTACTCGGGGTGGTTCTTGTCGATGGCCGTGGTGTACAGGTGCTCGTCAAACGTGTCCTTGACGCCAAACTTGCGCGAGTTGACCTCAAACTGGTCCCACTTTTGCGGTTTGTGGTCATCGAGCGCGCCGAGCTCGGGGCCCCCGGCAGCAGCCCCCGCAGCCCACTTTTCGAGCTTGCGCGGCGCCGCCTGCTCGGCCCCAGCCCCAATGTCGCTGTCGGTGCGGAACCCCGACTGCTTGCCGTTGGGCCCCCGGCCCTTTTGCCGTGTTGCCTGGTTTGACATGACGTAAAAAGCACCCAACGATGGCCGCACCGGAAATCCCAAAGGTCGTTGTGCAAAAGCTTATTGCCTTTTCGGCAGCAATGATTGTGTTGCCGGTGATAACCTTCTTTGTGCTGCAGGGGCTCGGCGCCGGCTCCATTTGGAGCGGAGGCGTGGCCGCCCTCGTGGCCAACATCGTGCTGATCGGCTATGTTATCGTGGCGTTTACCGAGGACCTGGGCCCTGCCGAGTTGAAAAAGAAGCAGCAGTAGAGGGGAGACTGTGGTGGGTTCCTTGGTGCCCCAGCTGGGGCCCAGTGGGTGCCTCCAGTGGGTGCCTCCAGGGGTGCCTTCGTCGCTGTCTGCCATTCCTCGGCAATCACCTGGGCTGTTGATGGCCATTTCGTATATACTTTAATTTTGCAGGACGCAAAGTCACTTGTTATGCTAATATATGCTGTGCAGAATGTCTTTAGGCTCCCATGGACTCTCATGGGTTCAGGGGCTCGGCCTCCTAGGGAGGTGCCCTGGCTCAGAGGTCACCCCAGTGAGCCACCTCCAAAGGCTGCGTCTCCTTGAGACGAACTCCACCATACGCAGGAGGGAACCCATGGGCATTCATGGCCGCCAGCCACGGCACATCTTGGCCAGCAGCCATGCCCAGGGCGCTGGCCAGGCGCGCGCTAATTTTGCCTGGAACAGCGCTGTACTCACTCTCCAGGGTACGCTGCACTTGACCAAACCCAGAAACAGCCGGCTGCGGCTGGTTGCGGAACGCTGCCTCGAGTTTGGGCAGGTCCAAATCGAGTTCGCCCAGGCGAGGCTGGACGCGGCTCTTGGCCGCTTGCGCCAGCTCCTCGGCCGCGTTCTCGTGGATATTGCGCAGCTGGGCAATTCCCGTCTCGTAGATGTTGCGCGGCAGCTTATACGGCTGCGACCGGAGGTACTTTTGCCGAAACTCCTTGCCCTGCCACGTCTCGGGGACCGGCACGGCGCCGGGGCTGCTCTTGAGTGCCACGAGAAATTGGGGGTCCGCAGCATTAATGTCGTGCCACTCTACCAGTTCAGGGTGCTGAGCTTGCTGTTTGAGAGCCACAAGGGTCATGCGAGGGGGGGTCTCTTTGGCGGGTTCGAGGGCCGTTTCGGGGCCACTGGCCTGCTCTTTTGGTTCCACTGCGACCTCCTCAGATTGTTTTGGGGGGTCCTGAGCGTCAGTTATCGGTATGTGACCCAGAACTTCGAGCAAATCGCTCTCAATGTGCTGGGCTTCCTCGAGCAGAGAGGAGCCCTTGGCAGCACTGGGAGGCACGCTGGCCAGCACCGAGTGCACCGTCTTGCGGCGTTTGCGGGGCATGTTGGTAATTTACTCACAGAGGGGGGCTTGCCGCGGCTTTGGCGTCGATTTCGCGGAGCTGCGCGTAGAGTTTGTCAAAGTGGCTGTTGATGTCCTTTTCAAAGCTGTCGACGGTGTTGGAGAGCCGCGAGATGTGGGATTCAATGTCGCTGGCTACTTGCGGTACGTCGCGCTCCGGTACAGGGCTCTTGGGGTCACTAAACGGCACGTTTTGCCGAGGGGGGGTGGAAGGAGGAGACATGTCAGCTGTGGGTGGAGAGCGCTTTTTGGAGAAGCTAGGCAGGTGCCAGCCCTAAAATTTATGAGCAGAGTGTTTCTATCTTATCTTGAACAGTTCTTTGGATGCTATTTTATATTCTTATGCACGCACGCGAGCTCATGTGCGCCCATGCAGGTGTATGTCCCCCCGTACATGCTCATGCACGTCGATGAAGTAGAGTGCTTTTTGCATATATACTGGCACAAAGGTGGTCCAAGTATACGGCCGCGTCAACATGCTCTAATCTGAACCCAGCTCCTCCCTAGCTACTCAAATTTGGGGCGCTTGGCTCCCCTGCCTATAGGCACCACTGTGCCATCCATGGCATCCAGTAAATGCTCCTCAGGGCCATCCCTGATGCCCTCAAGAGATCGCCCCAGCATGGATCGTAGTACCACCTGCGCGCCTGCCTTTGAGATCACTACATTCTGCTCGCTGCAGTATGAGAATCCAACACACTTTGAGCACCCATGGTCACACAGACACTTGTCGCACATGGCACATGCACGCTCTACCAAAGGCTGTAGATACTCTAGCACGCGGGTCCATACCTGCGACTCTTGCCGCTGGTAGAAAATTAGGCGTGCCGGGCGTTGTCGGCTGCTGAGCCTCGAGGCCAGCTCCTTCTGCGGGGCTTTGCACTCAGTGGCTACGTCTCCCACCCCTAGTGCAACAAAGTGGCTCAGACAGCTGAGGATAGCGTGCTCGGCAGCATGGATGGCGGCGCCGGCATGCAATTTTTTAGAGCCCAGCGCGTCCAGAACCTGATTTGGGATATTTAGCCACATTCCGGAAGATCGACGCTCCACGGGGGGTAGCGTCAAATCGTGTGCCTCCAGGATGCGGTTGCGCTGGTCGACCTTCCAGTAGCCAAACACTACCGTCTTGATCTTGACTTGGCCAGCAAAGCACTGGAAGCCGCCAACATTTTTGCTGCATTGCTCCTTGAGCGGATCCACATCGGTAAAATCGCGCTGCCGTGTATGCCACTGCACGTTTGTACGCTCGACCTTGGCGTACTTGAGATCCTCCTCGAGATCAACCACAAGATACGGTAGCCCCTGGTGAATGTAGATGGCTCCAGGGTGCACCGTGAATCCCACACGCGAAGTTTCAATAGTTTCAAGCACGCGAGGTGGTCCAGTAACATCAATGACAGCCGTCTCTGCCTCCTCGATGCTGCGCACACTGACTTGGCTCGCGGGGTTAGGCAGCCAACTCATATGGCAGTGGTAGAGATCATCCTCAAGCACTAGATTTCCGCATAGCTCCGTGCCTTCAAGGAGCTCGAGGTCGTCTGCATCCAATGCGGCTTCTCGCGCGGCACATTGGAGGTGGGCCTCTACGACGCTACGCTCGAGCCGCAGACCAATGTCGGGATCCTCATCAGTAAAAACACGGTCAGGGTTGCCGATGTAGGACTGATCCATAACGTGACCACTAGCGACAAACACCACGATCGAGTCTGTGGTACGGCGGCCCACACGGCCAATTTGTTGGCGAAATGAGGCAAGAGAGGTGGGGAAACCACACAAAACCACACAGTCAAGACCACCAATATCAACGCCTACCTCAAGAGCTGAAGTGGCGACAATACCTTTGAGCTTGTTGGAGAACATATCACGCTCAATCTGGCGCCGATCTTCAGGGTTATAGCCGCCGCGATAGCTCATAATTTCTGGTGTTTTTGTTTCGTGACGGATTGCCTTCATCAAAAGCTCACATGCTTTGCGGTACTGGCAGAATGCAATCACCTTTTGGCCGCAGTCCACCAATTTTACAAACAGCGGCGCCGCCGTGCGCAGCGGGTGCCCGCGATACTTTGAGTCTTGAGTCTGCGACTGCACAAAGTAGTAGAATCGCTGAGACATGGGTGAGCCATCGTTTTGCACGAGCTTGGCCTCAACACCAATCAGGGTGCGAATGTGCTGCAGTGGATTCTGGATCGTGGCCGAGCAGCAAATAAATTTCGGATCGCCGCCAAGCATGCCTGCAAGCCTGCGCAGCCGTCGCAAAATCATGGCTACATGTGAGCCAAAGATGCCCTTGTAGGTGTGGACCTCGTCAATAACCACAAACTCGAGGTTGGAGAGCCAGTCCTGCCACCGCGTCCAGTGAGGTAAAAGTAGATGCAGTGTATCGGGGTTGGTGAATAAAACGCGTGCTGTATCACAGATCTGATCGCGTTGCTCCATAGGGGTATCGCCGTCAAAAGTGGCGCACTCAAGTTCGGTGACCCCTTTGAAGATTTGAAGCTGGTCCTGAGCAAGAGCTTTTGTAGGATAAATAAAAATCGCGCGTGCAGAAGGATCACTTTCGAGGGTTAAGATAACCGGGGCTTGGAAAATGAAGCTCTTGCCCGAGGCAGTGGACGTTGAGACCACAACGGAGTGGCCCTCCTTCAGATGGGCTAGAGCCTCATACTGGTGAGTATAGAGCTGCGAAATTCCTCTTCGCTTCATCACGTCTAGCACAAGGGGATCAATTGGACCTTCATAGAACTGGGCAGGGCGTGCAGGCACATGCCGCGTCGCAGACGAGATTTCAGTCAGGAACTCCTTGACATCTTCCAAGGTGTTTTCTTCGAGACGCAACTCAAGGGGTACTTCGGGGAGTTTTGCATACTGTGGAAGTTTGTCCAAGGGGTGTAGGGTGGTGAACTTGCCGAGGGCTCGCTTAAACCTTGCGACTCTGGATTTGACAAGCTCGATTGAAGGTGGGAGCTTTTTTGTGAACTCAAAGATGAGCATTATACGCGGTTTCTCGGATGAGTGCACATGCTCGGGGGTTTGCTGGTACTCAAACAAAATTTCATGCGGAAGCAGGTAGCTAAAGATTGCTAGGTCTTGCAGGGTGATTGAGTGTCCTCGGGCCAATTTGTGGGCGTCAATTTGACCCCGCGTGGCAAAAAACGTGCATGTCGAGGCGATCTGCTGGAACTTTGTCGCCAAGCGATCCATTACACATGGAGCTGAGTTTAGGTGCGTCCAGCGAGGATTTGAGGGCTGCCGAGACAGCCGCAGAAACTCAGGCAGCTTTGGACTCGCTAGTTGAGCGACGCAAAGGTCCTAAACCCCTCAAGGGAGCTGTACATGTCGAGTATCAGCCGCGCGACGGCGGTCCCGTGCGGACCCTCAAAATCGTCGACTGCGACTCTAATCCGTTTGAGGTTGGCCGTCACAAGCGTGTAGACGCCCCAGAGGCGCGACTGGAGGTGGCATTCCCTGTTACTCGCAAGGTGGAGCCGGCCTCCGTCGAGGAACTGCAGCAATGGCGAGTGCCACGGCTCGTTTCGGCGTGGAAGAACCCCGGGAATCGCAAAATTGATTTGGCGACGCGCCTAGCCAATGATCCCCGACTCAAGAGACCTATACCTGAAGCACGTGGCGGCAAGGCACTTGCCGAAATGCTCGAGGCCGCAGAGGCAGAGGTGCACGAGCAGCGGGAGGCCAGCCTGTTGGAGGAGGCTCGCGGTGGCAGAGAGGCTTTTCTTGAGAGAGAAGCCAAAAGGGCACGAAGCGCGAGGCGAGAAGGACGCGCACAAGACGAGGATGATGATCCCCATGACTCGCGACTCTACACAAAGGCACGCCCGGCAACGACCGCAGCCTACGATGGGCCATTGTACGCAACGCAGGCCGTGCGCGAGATGGTTCCTCAGGTAGAATTTGAGGGAGGCGAGAGCGAGAAATAATTTATTTATAGGATGTGTTTACAGAGTCGTTCTAGTGGGGACGGCAACCTGCTGGAGCACTGCAGTGCTTCTATTCGCAAGAGGGTGGAGCAGGTTGGAATTGCAACTGGCACCAGTACAACCACCCTCACAGACCCAAATCGACTGTATTTAAAGGTCATTAAGTTCTCCAACAAGGAGGAGTTCATCAAAATCCTGCGGAAGATGGCCAAATTGTCTTCTTGTAGGTGGCTACCTTTTGGGCGTACTGGGCGTAGGTGTGCTGGTTTTGGGTGAGCTACTTGCGCTGAGAAACCTTCCAATGAGTCCAACGCAGACCCCGAGCAGCACTGCAAAGGTGGCCACAATGCTAAACATGAGGACGAGAATCTGCAGCTCGAGCCAGATTGAGGCGAGCCAGCGCCAGGGAAACAGCACAATAGAGAAAAAGAGGGCGAAGGATTGGCGTGTCAGACTCCAAGTCGCGTTCAAGACCCATAAAAGGGGGTAGAAGGCAGCACGCATGGCAGTGGAGGAAGCCGACCAGATCGAGGTGAAGGCGGACTTGGAAATTCCTGTGGCCCAGCTGAGCCATTCTGTAATGACTACATATGCCACGAACCATGGCGAGGCCGCGGTGTACTCGTCTATGTGCGTGACGACAGTGGTCACCACGACCGTCATCGGAGTTGTTTAAGGAAAGGAGGGATTGGTGTGCAGAGGACAGTCATTTGCGCTGCGGCTTCGCCAGAAGTAGCTATAGCAGGAGTTTTTGTAATGGCGTTTTGTGTACAAACTGAACCGGGTTGGCGTGAGTGACACGGCTCCAACCATTTCATTTGCCAGTGCTGTTGCCCTGCCAGGCAGCTCCAGAGTGGTAAAGGAGGCCCCATCTGAGGGTACCTCACGCCTTCCTGTATCTGAAAACTTAATCGACAAAATTACATGATTCCAGTGCCATTTAGAATAAAGTTCACCGTCATGCGCAAACGCAGATCGAACGCGGCCCAGCCGGCCAGCAGGAAACTGAGAAGTACCAGGCAGCGCCCATCGCCGAGCATATTACTGAACATGTCCTTGGGGGTACTCCTACAGGTCTTGGAGCACTGTCCCATTCACACGCTTCTAGCTCTACGACTAGTGAACCGGTACTTTTACAACGTGTCCACTTGCGATCATGTTTGGCAAAAATTCAACTATTTCAACATCTCAAACATCTACCAACACATGGATCTCGCCATAGCAGAACTCGAGGAACGGGAAAAGTGTCTACTGCATAGCGCTACAGACCTCATTCGCGCAGACACTCGCCGGGAGTTATTTGGCTCTTATCCCCAAAATAGGAGAAATCCACTGCCTGCTCCCTTGACGACGTTCCATCAGTACACACAGCTTCTCGTAATAACTTCGCCGCTCTTATTTTCACACTATTTTGGGCAACTTGAGGACTTTAGAATTGCAAAGCTTGCAAAGGGCCACGGGGGAGTGGCGTTATATTTGTCTCAGCAGCTTTTAAGGGATCGCGATATTGCACTGTGGGTAGCCAAATGGGATCCTACTGCAGCCTCGGTTCTTGGGCACTACCTCAATGAGCGCGAATTTTGTGACGCAGTTGTGCAGGTTAGAGCTGAGCTGGCAAGGCTAATTCCTCCGCATATGGTAAAGCCATACATGATGAAGACACTACTGAAAGCCGGTTTTGGATTTGTCTCAGTGTTTACCACCGACGAGTTCCAAGATTTCAAGGCTTCCTATCCCGAGTTTGCCTCGCTGGAATTTGTCAAAAGCTTGATTAATCCCGGAGATTGGGGCTGGATGGATCTGCTATACCCGGAATATGCTAATAACGCTGATTTAATGATGAGGGTCCTGCGCGCACACCATCAACGCCATTATGTTCAGGTTTTCCTTCGATTCACCCCCGAGGTACAGGAAAACCAAGATATATTAGCGGCAGTCTTTGAAAAAGAGACTGATATATCCTGCGAATTTAGGTACGGCAAGTTTACCGGCCACGAGAATTTCATCGAACGAATGAGTGAACTCGAGTATGCTATAAGGATATGTCTTATCGAGCCAAATCTATTTCCTACGGCGGATAAACTATGCAAAATGGATGATAAAGAACGACTTTACGACAGTGTACCGTTTAGTAGACGCTACAATCGCTTCAAGGCCAGAACTCACAGAAAGCCGGAGCCAGAGTTACCACCCAGGCGCGAGAGAGATAAACTGTGCAGAAACAAGGTTGTTAACGATAATGAGTGGCTATTCACTAGTACAATTCCACCACGAACCAATCCGTTGTTTTTGCAAGCCCATCGCTTCGACCCTGTAACGCCGCACTTGCATATGATCTAGTGCGACCTTGTGCGACATTGTGTCGCACTAAAGCAAGATCCATTTCGTTAAAGTAGCACTTGGTAGCACTATCTGGACTTTCCTGCTTCCATTGTATTTTACGAGCCTGGTTGCATGGGCAGCCATACCCGATGTGGCCGGTAGCCTTGAGGTTTTATCTCGAGGTTCTGCCCATGCCACAACCACTCGTCGCACACCACACTCTCGGCACACCACACTCTTGGCACAAGGTTCTCCATGAATATTGACTTTCCAGACCCCGCGCCCGTACTGTTTCCTGACGAGCTCCAAATTCAAATCGACGACCTGAGAAGCTGGGGCCAACTCGCTCAGGGCTACATCGCGTGGGCCAAGATTCATGCCAAACATAACGACGTGTTGGCGCTGGTTACTCTCGACATTAATGAGCGCTTTGACGACAAGCTACCCATGGAGCCGGGGGAGGCGGAGGCTTGGAACAAAGGCCGCATCAGCGCTGTCAAAACCGCCAACCAGTGGGAGCAGAGTAGTCGCGCGTTCAAACTCCATGTGGCATTAACCTACAAGAAAGAAAAGCGCCAGCTGCCAAAACACTACCGGCACACCATTCACGACGCGGCCGAGGTCGCCCTATACATCATGCTGCTGGGCCAAGACAGCCTGTTCCACCTGCACCCCGACATTGTCGTTGTGCCAGCCTTCTGGAACGACAATCCCTTGCTGGTGCCTGCGTTCCAAAATGCACACCTACGCGCGCACGACCACCATGACGTTTGCAGGGTTGTGCTCGAGGTCAACGGTTTACTCCTTGAGCACTGCTCGCACTCCATCAGGGATGAGCAGGAGCTCGTCGGGGTTGCTGCCAACAACACATTGGAGTCGCTGCAGTTCATGTCGGTCGAGCTGTCCAACGATGATGTGTTCATCAGGGGCCTCGTGGCAGCGCATGGGTACGGAGTACTCGCTCATTGCGGCACGTTGTTTTACAATGATGCCGTTTATGCGACTGAGTTGGTTGCTGAGGCAGAGGAGGCAGAGAATGCGCTTCAGCCTCGGCCCGGAGGAGACCCCCTCCAATACTTTTCGCCAGTGGTACGCCTCTTGCTTAACCGCGGCCCACGGCTGGTCGACACTGCTATCCAAGTACAACGCGCGGGCGTGGATCGGCTGCGTGAGAGGCGTCGTCAGCAAGCTCTAGACCAGCGGGCACAGGGCAATGAACGCGGTCGCGGTGGTCCGGCTCGTGGTGGTCCGGCTCGTGGTGCTCGTGGTCGCGGTCGCGATGGTCGCCCTCGCAGAAATCCCGCCCGCGCTGCTCGCCCCTAATAGGCGTCCCTTGACACACGTGAGTGCTACACGAGCGCTGGCACGACTGTGGCTTATTGTAGGGTGTTCTAAATCAGTTGGATTTCTAAATATGTAGTTAATTTGTTGTTGTGTGATTGCAAAGCGGGGCGGAGAGGATTCGCCAGTCCCCTAGCCGCAAAATCATGGGCTTTGCAGGCACCGTGTTGGCCAACATTGTGGCCGAAAACGATCAGATTTGATCACCAAGCAGGAATGAGAGGAGTTCAGCTCCCGTGCTCTTGATAAATTTGTGCCTCAGGCGATGTTGGTAGAGTATAGGATATGGACTGATGTGAGGAGAGGGGAGGGGTGCTTGAGGCCAATGTGCTGGGTCACAAAAAATGTGCTGCAGCACTCGTACATTCCAACGAATGTGCTGCGGGCGAGCAGGGGAGCCCCTAGCACCCGGACAATTAGCTTTTCATTGTACGCCTCTTGTGTATTTCGACGGCGGGTCGACGTGCATTGCCATGCATCGCTCTGCGTGGCCGCGCGCACGGGCAGCACTAGCCCCTTGATAATGCACACCCCTTTAATGCACAAACCCCTGTAATGCATACCCCTTGGGTTATAAAAGCTGCTATCCCCGCTCTGTACACGATCTACGACGAGGCCAGGGTCAACATCTACATCAAGCCCCTGCGTGAACAGAGCCTGCTTTGTCCGCACTTAGACATCGCTACCGGCCCAGTTCACGTAGGAGCTTGATGTAAATGTCTACCTCGGCACCGCAATCCCTTACTGCTGCCTGCGTTTTATTATGCAGACCCAAACGCGCACCACAACCCTGACGGTTATGCCGGCCGTCGGTAACATGCTCCTTGAGCATTGCTCTTACTCCATCCGAAACAAGAGACAGATCGTCGTGATTGCTGCTCGCAACACGCTGAAGTCCTTGCGCTTCAAGTCCATCAACTTGAGCAATGCTAAAGGAGCATGCCATCGACGGCCAGCACAGATTTCAGGGTTACTGTGCGCGCTTGAATCTGCGTAATAAAACGCAGGCAGTAGCAATGAAGCCTAATGGCCGCAGCCACCACGATCGCACTCATTCGCTTCTGCTCGCTGGCAAAGTCGCTTACGCAGTTCAAATCAGTTGGGGTTGTATTTGTGTAGTAGATAAACTGCTGTGTGATTGCCGCAAAGAGCACTGCTGCAGAGATCCCTGTGGGTCCCCAGGGCACCCTGCTCCATCATGTCTCATAAATAAATATATATTACGGAAACGTCACTCGCTGCTCACGCTGGTCTTGCGGATCCATTTTTTCCAGCCGTCGAAATCAATCAGCGCCTGCATGCAGCCCCACTCGACGATCTTTTGCTCGAGCCACAACAAGTTAACCGGTTTGGTGAGGAAATCGTTGCAGCCTGCTGCCAGAGCCTCGCTCTTGTCCTTGCTGGCCGAAGAGGCAGTCAGCGCCACGATGATCACGGGGCTCTTGAAGGTGCCCTCGAGCACGTCCTCGGGGGTCTTGCGCTCGGCGCGCTTGCCGTGGGAGAAGGCGCCGATGCGGTTGACCGATTCGAGCCGCCTAATCTCCTTGGTGGCCTCTAAACCAGTCATCACCGGCAGCTGAATGTCCATCAAAATCAGGTGGAACCCGCCCTGGCGCCACATGCTCACTGCCTCCTTACCGTTGCTGGCGATGGCGTAGTACATGCTTTTGCGCTTCATGAACGCCTCGAGAATCTTCTGGTTGATCACATTGTCCTCGACAATCAGCACGTTGATCTGGGGCACAATCACCTTCTCGGTGGTGGGCGTTGCTGCCGGGCTAAAGTGGGTCATGCTCGGCTGCTCGGGCTCGTCGCGCGCGGGCGAGGGCACCGCCGCCACCGCCGCCTCCTGCTGCTCAGGCAGGTCAGAGCTCTGAAACTGCCGCGGAAGCAGCAGCACGCCGCTGTCCTTTTTGGGCTCCGAGGGCGTCGAGGCGGCAGAGGTCGAAGCGGCGGTCGTGGAGCTCGTCATGGACGGTGCAGGCTCGCGAGGCCGTGAACGGCTGCGGCCACGGCTCTTGCTGCGTGACAATGGCACAGGCGGCATTGCGGGCACCACCTGCTCCGATTGTACGCGTGAGGGCACCGGCCTGGAGAGGGGCGGGTTTGTGCGGAATTTGAACGGCCTGGGCGCCAGGGCAGCTGCCGCAGACGGCGTAGCAGGGCCCAGGGGTGCCTCGAGCGCATACACCTCAATGGCATCGGCAACAGTCATTCCATGCGGCCATAACCGATCGACAATGGCCACAATGTGGTCCTCCGGAGCCAGCTCCATACGGGGGTTTGGCGAGCCAGGGGTTGTAACTTGAGGCGGCGGCGCGCTTGTTATGGGTGTAGGAGCGTGTCCCTGAGCATGTGTGTGCGCATGAGGGCCGTGTGAGGCAGCAGAGAGAGGTCCATGCCCTTGTGCCGAATAAGGCGTCCCGAGTGGCACACCGGGCGTTGTGGGGGTCGCACTCGCACTGTATATGCCCACGTTGGGGCTGAGTTCGCTTGCACTGCTCTGGGCGCGCCTCCTACTGTTGCTAGAGGCCAAGGGCCCAGGGCTCTTGGGGGGCTGCTCAGGCACGCTAAACGCCAAGTCTGCGGGGTCGCACATTTTAAGCAGGCTCGTAGGAAACTTATTGAGTACCTTGATCTTGAAATCGTCCACTAGCTCGTCGCCCTCGACCATCACCGAGGTCGGGTGCGTCGTGCCGCGGCGCTTAACCCAAACGCGACGGCTCGTGCTTTGCGGGTCAGGGGGCGCGATCTTGAGGGCCGGCCGTCGTCCTGCGGCGGCCGCGGCCGCGTTCACGGCGTCAATGCCCGAGTTTTGCCTGGAGAGGCCAGGAGGCATTACTAACCGTGGTAGCCAAACGCCTGTTTATGTGGGTGCTCTAAGCTGGGGAGTGAAGATCCCGTCTGTGCGCACCGTGAATTTTGAGGCATTTTGGGACTGCTGGCGATAAAGGAGAAACTTCAGAGTCGTGAAGTAGAAGTCAGTTCCTCACGACCTTCTAAGTTTTCCATCTCGGCCTTTTTGTGCTATTGGTGCTCCACTGTTTACTTTCCTCTAGTCTACTAACCTTTTGCTACACTTTGCCTATATTTTCCCACAGTCAATAGTTGCTGCCTTACACATGCTGCTGAGAAGGGCAACCTCGCTGCGGGTGTGGACGCCGCTGTTTCGCAGGTCGTACAGGCCAATTGCCCTGGGCGCATTTCTTTTCAGTCAATTTGACTCCAATGACGACAGTGGTAACACGCGCGAGCAGCGCATGCTCGAGTTTTCCATCAACGAGCGCCTCAGGCCTCCCACCACGCTCGCTGAGCAGATTTTGGGCGCTCTAGACAAGTACGCGTGGGAGCCGGCATGTATTCTTGCCCGTTTCGCTCAGCTACTTGCGATCTTTCTGCCTGTTTTGCTAGCAATCCCCGTGACCCTTGTCTCGGCCAAATCGTGGTACCGCTACCTCACCTGGGCCATGGAGACCGCTGGGCCCTCGTTTATAAAGCTGGGGCAGTGGGCAGCCTCGCGCACCGACATCTTCCCCGAGGCGATGTGCGAGTACATGGGCCGGCTGCACTCCAAGGCCAAGCAGCACTCGATGCGCTACACGCGCAAGCAGATCCAGCGCGAGCTGGGCAAGCCCGTGGAGGAGCTGTTTAGCGAGTTTGAGGGCCCCATTGGTATTGGTGCCATGGGCCAGGTGTACAGGGCTCGTCTGAAGGAGGAGCATGTTGGGCCTCAGGGCGAGGGCAAGGAGACGGCATCAGATACACCTGCGCCCGGATCCCAAGTGGTTGTCAAAGTGTTGCACCCCGGTATTGAGCGCACAATCCAGCGCGACCTCAAAATTATGGCCGCTTTTGCCAACTTCATCAACGCTTTGCCCACGATGGAGTGGCTCTCGCTACCCGGCGAGGTCGAGACGTTTGCGGTCATGATGATGTCGCAGCTTGATCTTCAGATCGAGGCCGAGAACCTGCGGATCTTTAGCCACAATTTTCGCGACCGGCCCAACATCAGTTTCCCCAAACCTTATGAGCACTTTACCACCCGCACGGTGATGGTCGAGGAGCTTGTGGAGGCGGTGCCTATGGAGGACATCCTCAAGCACGCCAGCAACTCACCTGTAGACCACGCAATTGCCGGTGTTGGCCTCGACGCGTTCCTCAAGATGCTCCTGCTCGACAACTTTATTCATGCCGACCTCCACCCGGGCAACATCATGGTCCGCTTCCACAAGGCCCCGCTAAACACTGCCAAGGGCCAGCAAGAAAATGCCGATGTGTGCAAAGCTCTCAAGGAAGACTGGGCCACCTGGGATACCCTTGGCGACTACAACCTTCAAGTGGTGTTTATCGACGCTGGCCTCGTGACCGAGCTGCGCGAAAAGGAGCGCAAGAACTTTATTGCACTTTTCCAAGCAATTGCCACCTTCAATGGCTATAGAGCCGGTGAACTTATGGTTGAGCGGTCGCGTACCCCTGAAACTGCCATTGATTCCGAGGTGTTTGCCCTGCGCACCCAGCAGCTCGTGGACAAGGTCAAGGCCCGCACATTTGCCCTTGGCAGCGTGAAGCTCGGTGATTTGCTCACCACAATGCTCCACATGGTCCGCAAGCATCACGTTCGTATGGAATCTGACTTTATCACCGTTGTCCTGAGTATCCTGCTTCTCGAGGGTATTGGTCGCCAGCTCGACCCGAACCTCGATATTTTCAAGGCCGCTATTCCTATTCTTCGTGAGGTTGGCCAGCAGGGCGATTTGTCGATCGGTCTCAACGAGCAAACTCTGCAAATGCTCAAGGTGTGGCTTGTGCTTGAGGCGCGCCAGTTAGTGTCTGCCTCGATCAAGGACGTGCACCGCTGCGTCAAGTACGACTTGCTGAGCCCCAACTGCTAAGCAAAAAGAAAAAGCATGCACAAGCCTCAATCTGTACAGACCCACATACGTGCATGCGCGCGCGATGGCCCACACGCGCATACCTTTAGCCGCCCGGCTCAATGACATGTTTGCCTCCCTGAACTAGGCTAAACTGTCAATAGATGTACCTATTTAATTATTAAATTCAACGCCGCACCGATCAGAGTGAGTCACTGCGCGTCACTGCCGCGGCGATAAGCACGTTGGAAAATTTTTGTCATCCTCAAACCTCGCTAAAAATGTCGAACGATTCGTACAGCACTCCCCTTAGCTCGCGTTATGCCAGCAAGGAGATGAGCGAGCTCTTCTCAATGCGTCGCCGCTACTCCACTTGGCGCCAGCTTTGGACCGCCCTGGCCACTGCTGAGAAGGAGCTTGGCCTCAGCCAGATTACCGACGAGGCTCTTGAGCAGCTCAAGGCTCACACCACCATCACCGACGAGGAAATTGAGGCTGCTACCAAGCAGGAGGCCATTGTTCGTCACGATGTCATGGCTCACGTCCACGTCTACGGCCAGACCTGCCCTGCCGCTGCTGGTATCATCCACTTGGGTTCCACCTCGTGCTACGTTACCGATAACGCCGATCTCATTTTCCTTAGAGATGGTCTCGATATCCTGATTGCCAAGCTCGTCAATGTGATCAACCGCCTTAGCGAGTTCGCCCTCCAGTACAAGGACATGCCCGTGCTTGGTTGGACTCACTTCCAGCCTGCCCAGCTCACCACTGTGGGTAAGCGCGCCACTCTTTGGATCCAGGAGTTGCTTTGGGACTTGCGCAACCTCAGCCGTGCCCGCAACGACCTCGGCCTCAGAGGTGTCAAGGGTACCACTGGTACTCAGGGCTCGTTCCTGGCTCTGTTTGACGGCCAGCACGACAAGGTCGAGGCCCTCGACGAGCGTGTGGTTGAGCTGATGGGCTTTGACTACGCCTACCCCTGCACTGGTCAGACCTACAGCCGCAAGATCGACGTGGACGTGCTTGGTCCTCTCGCCTCGCTCGGCTGCTCTGCCCACAAGATGGCCACCGACATTCGTCTTGCTGCCAACCTCAAGGAGATCGAGGAGCCCTTTGAGAAGAGCCAGATCGGTTCGAGCGCCATGGCCTACAAGCGTAACCCCATGCGCAGCGAGCGTGTGTGCTCGCTTGCTCGTCACTTGCAGTCTTGCTTCGCCGACGCTACTGCCACCGCCTCTGTCCAGTGGTTTGAGCGCACTTTGGATGACTCGGCTATCCGCCGTGTTTCTATCCCTGGTGCTTTCCTCACTGCCGATATTGTTTTGAGCACTCTGCTCAACATCACCTCGGGCCTCGTTGTGTACCCCAAGGTCATTGAGCGCCGCATTGCTAGCGAGCTTCCCTTCATGGCCACCGAGAACGTTATCATGGCTATGGTGCGTGCCGGTGGTGATCGCCAGCAGTGCCACGAGGAGATCCGTGTCCTCAGCCACCAGGCCGGTGCCGTCGTCAAGGAGCAGGGCGGTGACAACGACTTGATTGAGCGTATCAAGGCCAACGCTTACTTCAAGCCCATTATTGGTGACTTGGACAAGCTGCTTGACCCCAGCACTTTTGTTGGCCGTGCCCCTGAGCAGACCGCCAAGTTTGTTGGTGTGACTGTGAAGAAGGCGCTCGAGCCTTTCCAGCACCTGCTGAGCGACGAGAAGGTCCAGCTGAGTGTTTAAGAAACAGTTTGCTACATAATTATTGTGTATTCAAATTCAACATTTGGAGTGTATCAGACAAGGCTCGCGCTCTTGGTAATAAGCAAGATAAATATATAAATAGTGTCTGCTAGGCTACAAGTCAAAATTGTGTAGCTTGACCAGCCCGTCGTCGCCGCCCGAGGCAAACTTTGTGTCGGTGAGGCCAACGCAGCAAACGGGCCGCGTGTGGGCGCTAAACGTGTGCCAGCACTTGCCGCTTTGTAGGTCCCAGATTTTGACCTGCTTGTCGTGAGCGCCGCTCACAATGCGGAACTGGTCGGCCGCAATGCACCACACACCCTCGACGTGGCCAAACAGCGTGCGCGCGCACTTGCCGGTCTTGATGTGCCACAGTTTGATGGTATTGTCTAGTGAGGCAGTCAGCAAATAGTTGGGAGTACCGGCACCGCCCTCGCCCTCCGTTTCCTGAGCGATTTCGGCCGTTACTTCGGGGTCGTGGTCCTCGCCTTCGAGGTGCTCGAGACGGATCGGCAGCGCCTGCTGGATCTGGGCAACGTGGCCTTGGGGCCCCATATCAGGTCCGCCAAACACCTTGATGCATTTTCTGGTGCTCAGGTCCCACATGCGAACCGTCAAATCGGCGCTCGACGTGTACAGCGTCTTGGCGTCCGCGTAGATGCGCACGCTATGGATAGGGCCCTTGTGCCCGCGCAAAGTGTAGCAACTCTTGTCGTCAAAGTCCCACACCTTGATGGTGCTGTCCGAGTTGCCGCATGCAATCAAATTCTGGTCGAAATCAACGCAGTACGCCTTGGAGTCGTGGCCCTTGAATGTACAGAGGCACTGACCGGTGTGGTAGTTCCACACGCGCACCGACTGGTCCCACGAGCCACTCACGAGCTTTGTGCGGTCAAATTTGAGCGCGCTAACGGCGTGAATGTGGCCCTTGAGGGTGCGCACGTACTGGCCGGTCTCGACGTCCCAAATGTGGATGTTGCCGTCAAAGGTGCCTGTGATAAGGTACTGGTCGTCAAATTGAAGACTTAGGACGCTGCTCGAATGGGCAAAATCGGTCACGCGCTGGCGGCCCATGCGCCAATTGTTCTCGACCTTGAACCGCTCAATGTAGACTTGTTTCCAAGGTTTGGTGCTTGGAAGCGCTACAGCAAGGTCCTCAGGGTCGAGCTTGAGCTTCTTGTTCACGGGGCCAACATGGGGGCTCGCGCACTTGAGGGCGTTGAGGCGGGCATCGATAGCAGCGGCACTCTTCTTGAGGCGCTTACGCTCGAGCATGGGGAGACCCCAGCCGCATGTAGTGCACTTTTTGGCAATGTGCTGCGAACAAAGGTGGTGCCAGACCACCTCGTCGTCGGCAACCTGCTTCCAGCACTTGGACACCTGCGAGGCACGCACAACACTCTTCGCGTCCAAATATTGCAAGATTTTGAACGACAACTCGATCGGCAGCGTTTTGATAAAGTCAATGCGCACCAAATCCCGGATAACCGCCGAGACTTCGCTGAGCTGGGTGATGCAACACATGTTGAGCATTCCTCGCAGAATCAGTCGCCGCTGGGCACCGTTGCTCTGCTTGAACACATCCCACACATCGCTCGTGACCTGGCGCTCCTTGGGCTCGAGCGTCGACAACAACTTTTGCGTCTGCAGGTCGGTCTCGCCGCAGTCTTTGTGGGCGTGGTCGGGATTGTGCCTGTAGCAGTAGTTAGTGGACATTGTTTCCCTGTACTCGGCATTCTTGATCTTGAGGTACTCATGAATCCTTTCTTTGGCGCTCGATGTACCCTTGGCAACCACTGTTGGCGGCGGGGTATACATGCTACTGCGACTCTTGTTGAAGTGCGGCCCCGAGATAATATATTTGGGGGTCGGCGTGCTGACTAACCGATCGTTGTGCAACGTCACGTGCTCAGGTGTAAAAAAAAAAATTAGGTAATAATACAGTGTGCGCCGATCTGTTGCGGCATGCATGAAGCGGCCCACCTTGAAGGCCTTTTGGCGCGTCTCTAGGCTCTAGGACACCCTTGATATATTGTTTCCAAAGATGTAGCTGTCTAGGTATATCTCAAGTCGAGCGCGTGTACATTTAAACCACCAACAAGCGCGAGACTTTGGCCCCGCCGGAGATCCGTATGCACCCCGCTGCGATAAGCCCGGTCGCGTCATGACCTTAGAGTTCTAGTACGAATCACGTGGGGCCGCTGCCGAGAACTATTTTCAATTGAGTTCCATTGGGTTCGCTCCTTTTTGTTTTCAAGAGACAATTGACCCGGTTGCGTTGCCGGGGCCACCCAAAGCCACCCCGACGACCGCCTTCAGGCTTCGATAATGGCCAAAACTGCCTAGGCTCGGCACGACGCGGATAAGTTAGGCTCCGCGTGGCTCCGCACGAAATTTGAACGGAATTTGTTCCTTGAGCCTCTAGAATTCGGCAGAATGATCTCGGGTTTTTTGGCTTCACGTGCATCCCTGCAGACTTCCCTGCAGACACCCCGGCAGAGATCACCGCTCCTTCGAGTAATTCGAGGTTTGTGGGCGATAGCCGAAGCTTTTAGTTGAATATATGCGAGTTGCTCGAGAATAAAAGTAGATTGTAACGTGTTTTGGGGTCATGGTGTTTGGCGCCGGAAAAAGTGTGCCAAGCAGCTACAAGTAGTTGCAAAAAGGTGCAAGCAAGCGGTAAAATTGGGGGTTACAGCATACAAAGAACCTCAAAGATCCATTATAGTCCATACAACATTCGCAGAAATCACCCACCCCCAGACCATCTCGCGCCCAACCACTTCATCCAGCTTGATAATGGGGGTGCCCGGGCTATTTGACGCGCTCAAACCAATAAGTCGCAGAATCGAGCTAGATGAGCTCAAGGGCCTCACTTTGGGTGTAGACGGCTATGGCTGGCTCCATCGCGGCGCGTTTTCCTGCGCTGAGGATCTTGTTGATGGAACGCGTACCGCCAAGTACCTCTCATTTTTCAACAACAAGGTACAGCTACTAAATTCCCTCGGAGTATCTCTCTATTTTGTGTTTGATGGACGCGATTTACCCCTCAAAGACCGCATCAACGCGCAACGCGCGGCCGCACGCGCCCAGGCTCGCAAGCAGCCGGGAGCGCGGCCCATGGTCAATGTCTCCGAGGAAATGGCTGCTGGCGCGTGCTACTACCTAAAAAAACGCGGGATCCCCTATGTGGTTGCACCCTATGAGGCCGACGCGCAGCTGGTTTGGCTCGAGCAAAATGGCGTCGTGGACGCGATTCTCAGCGAGGACAGCGATTTATTTATTTTTGGCGCCAAGCGCTTGGTGTGCAAGTTCAAGGATCAGGGCGCCACCCTTGTCAATGCGGCCGATCTCCACAAGGTACCCATCCTCAGGCCCATTCGGTCGCCCGAGATGCTCCGGGCCATGGCCATTTTGAGCGGTTGCGACTATAGCCCCGGCATCAACGGGCTTGGCGTAGTCAAGGCATCCCGTCTACTGGCGCGCACTGGGTCTCTTGAAGGTGCGCTTGCCATGTGCAATGCCTCGCCCGAGTTTACTGCCCAGGCAGAAGCGGCAGACCTGTGCTTTCAGTTTCAGCGTGTTTGGGACGTGGTGGAGCAGTGCGAAGTGGGTCTCGGTGAGGATGAGACAGACAGTCAAAGGGAGCTTGCCTCTGTGCACACGCGGCGCATGGCCCTTGCCGAGGATACGCTGTCTGGTCGTCGCCAGGTGCTGCCCCAGTGCATCACAGACTATTGCCGGCATGTTCCACCGTTGCAGCCAATTGCCAAGCCGTCGACTACAAGCACGGAGCGCAAACTTAGCGTGCTTGCGAGCCCCGGTCAGCTCGGTAACTCGCCGTTTTTCAAGGTTAGGACCGAGCCAGCCGTGGCTGTGAAGGCAGCCCCGGCCCCTGTGGCAGCGCCTTTGAGTATACCCCAATTGCTCACGTCTTCGCCTCAAAAATGTGTCGAGCCGGTGGTGGCTGTAGCCCCTGTGACCGTGACGCCTGCCGTCAAACCCTTGGCTGTCCCGCAGCCAACTCGAATCACGCCCGAGGCTGAGGCGTACGCACTGCGTAGCTCGCCGCCGTCGTCGCCGATTCCCTTGACAGGCTCGCCCGAGGCGCGTGAGACGCGGCGGCAGCCGCTGCGCGAGGTGTCGCCCAACCGCCGACCGGTCAAGAAGCTGGATTTGGGCTATTTCAAGTACGCCAAGTAGGCTATAATTTACAACTAATGCTAGTGTCTAGATCAGGGGCAGCGCTTTAGAGCGCGCGGCCGAGTTCGTTTTGCGAGATGCGCTGTTGTGCGGGGTCAACCTTGCGCAGCGATTTGCCCTTTGTGATATCGCCGAGGAGCGCGGCAAACCCGGCAGACATGTCTGGCGCGGGCGCCGCGGGTGCTGCGGGTGCTGCGGGTGCGGCCAGCGCAGGCGCTGCAGGGGGCGCCGAGGGAGGGGCGGGAGGCGCGCTGGGGGGTGCAGGAGGTGCCACAGGAGGTGCCACAGGAGGAGCCGGTGGTGCACTAGGAGGCGCGGGCGGCGCACTAGGCGGCGCTGGAGGCAAACCAGACGGCATAGGCGGGGCCGGCGGAGCGCCTGTAGGCTCGCTCAAGGGCATGCTGGGCGTGGCGGGCGCAGGCGGCGGAGGCGGAGGCGGCAAGCTCGACGGCTCTTTAAAGTCAAAATCTTCTTCGGCGCTCTGGAACTCATCGTCAAATGACGCGGGAGCAGCGAGATGAGCAGACGAAACAGGCGGGGCCGGGGGTGCAGAAGGAGGAGGAGGGGGCGCGGCAAATGGCTCACTGCTGGGCTCACGACTAATCTCCACAGGCGCAGGGGGCGCCGGGGGCGCGGCAGTGGTAGGTTCAGGCACTACAGGCGTGAAAGCGGGTGCCTGGGGTGCCTGGGGTGCCTGAGGAGCCGGTGCAGCTACTGAGGCAGGGGCCTGGGGGGCCGGGGGAGTTCTGGCAACAGGCGCAGGCGCGGGCTTCTCCTCGGCCTTTTCCTCACGCTGAGCGCCGCCCATAGTACCAAAAAGCATAGACGCCAGCTGAGCAGCATTGCTGTTTCCGGGGCCGTCCTCATCGCTCTCGTCTGCGTCGCTTCCCCAGTCGTCGTCGGTGGTAGGACGCGGGCCAAACGGGTTGGATTTGGGCAGCGCAGACGCCACGGGCGCGCGCGGCACAGGTGCAGAAGCAGATGCCGCAGGCGCAGCAGCCACGGGCACCACAGGGGCCTTGGGGGGTTGAGCAGAGGCTTGAGCCTTGGGGGGCTGGAACTGCGGGGCCTTGGCTGGAGCCGAGGGAGCCGAGGGAGCCGAGCTCTGGGCCGCCGGGGCCGCAGGGCCCTTGCCGAACGGGTTGGTGCTGGAAGCAGCAGGAGCGGCCTTGGGGGCAGCAGGGGCGCTCTCCTTTTCGTCATCGCTCCACTCGGCCTCGCGCTTCTTGAGCTCCTCTTGTTGCTTGCGCAGCGCGGCAAGCTTGTCGGCCTTTTCCTTTTTGCGGGCAAGCGATGCCGCCTCACGCTCCTTGTGCTTGCGCTGAAGTGCCGCCATCTCGGCCTCGAGGCGCTCGGTCTCGCCGTCTGACTCGCTGAGGGCAGGCGACGGGGAGCGCGGCAGGTCAACAGGTGCCTTGGGGGCAGCCTTGGGGGCCGCCAAGGGGGCCTTGGTGGCAGGAGCCTTGACCACCGGAGCGGGCTCAGGCTTGGGCTCAGGGGTCGCAGTGGCCGAGGGCGTGGCCGAGGGCGTGGCAGATGCCGCAGCAGGCGACGCAGCAGGCGACGCAGGCTCAGCCTTTTTGCCGCGCATTTGGATGCCGGCCTTGGCGAACCGCTCCTGAGTGCGGCGCTGGGCCTCGGCGCGGATACGGGCCACGCGCTCCTGAGGGGTCTCACCGGCCGGTGGAGCAGCGGATGCAGCGGGAGCAGAGCTGGGCACAGAGCTGGGCACAGAGGAAGGCACGGAGGAAGGCACGGAGGCACCGCTTGAGGCACTGAGCACAGAGGCACTTGGGGCACCCCCGAGCTCCTGCATAAATGCCTTGACCTCGGGCTCGACGCCCACGCCGTCTCCCCAGCGGCGCTGATCGCGCTCTTCTTGCTCAGTGCTGCCGCCAACACCGCGCAGCTGGCCGTCGAGGTCGCGCTGCACGCTGCGGGTGCTCTGCTCGAGCGCCTTGAGCGACGACTCGTTGGCGTCGCGCTCCTGAGCGGCCTTTTGCGAGGCTTCTTGGAGCACAGCCTCGAGCTCCTCAAACGCATTGGCGTTCTCGAGGGGCCGGCCGGTAATGGCGCTCATGCGCGCCCGCAGCTCGGCCTTGCGCTGAGCAGCCGCCCGGTCCGCCTCGGTGACGGCGCCGCCAGGGCCCGTACCTTGAATCGAGACGCCCGGGTGCGCCTTTTCGTACTGCTTGCGAGCAAGCTCGACGCGGGCCACGGCAATGTCGGCCTCGACCTTGCGGATCGACTGGGTCAGCTGCGGCAGCGCGTCGCTCAGGCCAGTGAGCTGCTTGAGAATGGCGCCACGGCTCTTGGTGTTGGCGCTTCCAGAGGGGCCCTTGCGGTCCAACTCGGCCTGAACCTTACGGATCTCGGCCTTGAGGCTCGTGATTTGCGCCTGGTTGCGCCGCTCAATCTCGCGCTCGGCGGCCTCGTCCTCGCCTTCGGCATCGAGCGCATCCAGCAAAATGCGCTTTTCTTTGACGCTCTTGGCCAGCTCGGCAAGCGTCGAGGTGGCAGAGACACTCGACGAGCTCTCCTTGGGCTTGGGCGGCGCCTTGCGGCGGTTGGCACTCACGTACGTCTCGCTGTTGTCGTCGTTCTTAAAGACGGTGGCGTCCTTTTTAGGTGGAGCACTCGAGAAACTCTTGCTCTTGACACCGCTCGGTTGCTTGAGGAACGCCTTGACCTGGTTGAGCGAGTCTTGCAGGTGCCGCGAGCTCGGGGGCAACAGCTCCGGCGGCAGCTGCGAGGGCACCGGGAACCCATTGATGCGGCGGTAAATGAGGTGCATTGCAACCGCAAACTCGTCTCTATTGAGCCTTCCGCGGTCGCTGGGGTCGCTCAGCGCCCAGATCTGCATCAGGTCCTGCTGCTGCAGGCCGCTCTTGCCAAAGTTTTCAATCGCGGTGCCGCCGTCCACAAACCCTGTGCCGCGCGACCACTGGCCGAAAATCTCGTCGTACTTTTGCTTTTCCGTTTTGGAGATTGCCTCGGAGATCTGCTGGCCGCCCTGCTGCTGCGGGGCCGGAGCCGGAGCAGGCGCAGAGCCCTGGAGCGCGCCAACAAAATTGTCGATGCCGGGCGCGGGGGCATTGCTAAACCCCCACTGCCCGGGCTGGCCCGTGGGCTGCGATTGCAAATAGCCAGTGGATTGGGCCTGGAGGCCCCCCGTGGTCTGGGGCTGGAGACCCCCGGTGATTTGGGGCTGGAGGTAGCCGGAGGTACCGCCCGTGGTCTGAGGCTGCAGGCCACCAGTGGCCTGGCTTTGGAGATACCCGCCGGTAGTTTGAGGCTGCAGGTAGCCTCCAGTAGTCTGAGGTTGCAAGTAACCGCCAGTGGTTTGACTTTGGAGGCCGAGGGTGCCCCCTGTAGTCTGGGGCTGGAGACCACCAGTAGCCTGGCTCTGCAGGTACCCACCAGTTGCTTGAGGTTGCACGTAGCCACTGGAGTAGCCGCCGGTAGTCTGAGGCTGCAGACCATAGGCTGTACCGCCCGTAGTCTGGGGTTGGAGGCCATAGCCAGTGGTCTGGGGTTGCAGGCCGTAGCCGGTCGTTTGAGGCGCAAAGCCAGTAGTCTGGGGCTGCACTTGGCCGTAGCCAGTGGCCTGCGGCTGCATCTGGCCGTACCCCGTGGCTTGACCCTGTAGTTGGCCATAATTGGTGGCCTGGGGCTGGGTAAAGCTCTGAGCGCCATAGCCCGTTTGCGCGCCGTACGAGTTGTACGAACCGTACGCGGCACCGGTAGGAGCACTCTGCAGCCTATCAAAATCATTGGGCTGCGTATCGGGCACGCCAAAACTGATGGAATCGACCATATCACCAATCTCCTTGAGCAGGCCGGGGTGCAGCTCGCGGGGCACAGCCTCGCCGCGCCGTGCAGCCGCGCACAGGCTCATTGCGAGACAAAACTCGGGGAACATGAGCGTGCCGCTGCGCGTGGTGTCTGCAAGCTGCCAAATGTCGCCGAGCAGGTTTGTCGGTAGCTGCGAGCGCATGAGCACTATGCGCGCAGTGTCGCCGTTCATTGCGGTCTCGCCAGGCTGTAAACCACTGAGAAACAGCTGGCCGAATTGCGCCTGGTCGCTAGCGGTCACAAACGACAGCCGTCGATCGGGCACCGCTGTCATGTGTAAGCTTGCCATGGCTCGAGAGGCTATGGGGTAAAATGCGCAGCGGGGTTGGTGGTTTGGCTACATTTTTTGAATGAGTGGGTGAAGTGTGAATGAATTATGGAGTTGTTTGAACAGGTCGGTTTAGGCGTAGATAAATATAGAAGTACTGTGGGGTGGCATCGCCGCTATGTGGAGAGGGTGGAGGGGTACTGCTGGCTGCGGTAGGATTCTCAGGACATATGATTATCCTTTATAGCTCAATGGACTTGAGGCAACCAGAAAGGTGATCTGATGTTTGACTATCCACTACTGGCCACTTCACCACTGGGCACCCATGGGGACCCACAGGGTGCACCCTGACCAAATGCCATTTTTACACATGATGGAGCCTAGAATAAAAGCTAGAGACTGCAAGCCGGCGATTGGATTGCATGCCGTAGTTTGAAGTCCCTCCAGGGAAACCCGTTGTACGCCCCACGCGGCACCCTTCAGGGCACCCTCCAAGCCACCCAGAACACCGCTCAGGCCTAGCCACAGCGCTCTTCAAGCAAACAAATTCTACATAGCATACTTTCTAGTAAACTCGCGCGCGGTCTGCTCGAACTTGGCCCTATCCTTCTTGTACAAATCGGCAATCTCGGGCACGAGCGGGTCATCCGGGTTGGGGTCCGTCAACAGGCTGCAAAGTGACAACAAGATCTTGGGCACTGTGAGTGCGGGCGCCCACTCGTCCTTGAGGAAATCCACGCAAATGGCGCCCTGAGGGTTGATATTGGGGTGGTAGATGCGGGTCTCAAACGTCACATTAGGCGGCTTGAACGGGTAATTGTGCGGGAACTTGATCTTGAGAAAGAAGCAGCCGTTTGCGTACGGGCTGTCGCTCGGACCGAGGATCGTCGCCTGCCATGTGTAGAGGTCATCGCCGATCGGGCCGGCGCTGCAATTCTCGGGCGGGTCGAGCTCAAAGTCCTTTACCTCTTTTTTAAGTCGCTTGAGAGCCATGCTGGAAGATGCTACGTGATGAGTAAACAAGCCAACTCGCGGGTTTTGATGGTCTGGGGTTAGGGTCGCGCTTATAGGTGCCAGCTGAGCTTGACAGAGATTGCGCCGCGTGGGGGGGCTCGCCGGGGGGGTCTAGGGGGGTCTGCCAAAAATGACCAAGAGACTAGCAGCTCCAGAATCGTCTCCGGCTAAAAACTATAGACTGGAAAAAAATTATTTTGGGGCGTTTTGAGCCGCAGTGTGGGGCGTGGGCAGAGCGTGGGCAGAGTCTGACTAACGCCGCGCTCGAGGTTAGTGCTCCGAGATTTAGTGGTCCCAAATGTAGTTCCAATCGGAGTAGCGTATGCAATTCACGCCCACTCTACCGAATTTATATCTTAATTTTGCATCCGCCCCTTTTTGAAAAAAAAAATAGCCTGCAGCCTGAGTCGCATCTCGCTTGATTTTAGTAATATGGGCTGCAGACATCACCCGATATTTATCCAACTTGACCTTGCCTCATGGAAAACCTCTTCATGTACGGTGTCTCAGGGCAGGACCTGAATGACTGCGAGGACTTTTTGAATGGTCTCGAGTCGCAGGCAAACACTGCCTACGAGGAGACTCGCTTTATCCCCTCGCCTCAGGAGATGCTCTCGACTGGGGTGGATCCCTACGCTGGCCAGTATGACCAGATGTTTATGTTGGGTGATTGGGATGTTCCGGTTGCTAGTGCGCCGCAGGGTGCGCCGCAGGGCCAACCTCAAGCCCAGCAGGCCCAGCAAGGCCAGCCTCAGGGGCAGCCTCAGGGGCAGCCTCAGGTGCGGCCTCAGCCGCCCCATGGCGCGCCTCCCCAGATGGCCTCTGTGCAGTGTGGTCCTACCCCGAACAACTCTGCTGCTGCTGGCTCCTCGGCTGCTCCTCCTCTCGTTCGCCAAACCTTGGCCCGGTCGCCTCCTGTCAAGAGCGAGTCGCCCTCAGACGAGTACAACGAGTACAACGAGTACCAACCGGATGCTCCTGATATTGGCCTCGACTCGGCTGGGCTCACCAAGCGCCGTCCTCGCAAGACCAAGACCTCGCACAATATGATTGAGAAGCGGTACCGCAACAATATCAATGACAAGATCAACCTGCTTAGGGACGCGGTTCCGGGTCTTAGAGACGCAGCCACAACCACGATTGTCGATGGAATCCCCTCAATTCGCCTCAACAAGGCCACAGTGCTCACCAAGGCCGCCGAGTACATTGAGCAGCTCAAGAGCCGCAACTCGCTCCTACTTCGCGAAAACAACGAACTCCGCGCAAAGGTCACGCGCCGCTACCACTACCCGCCCCAAAATGCCGGTCCTCCCGGCGGACCCACATATGTGCATGCGCCTGGCCCACATGGACCAGGGGCGCCCGCGCACGCCGGTGGCCCGACTGGTCCTGCTGGCCCCAGCGGCCCGCATGCTCCGGCAGCACGCAACCCCTCGGGCCCTGCGCCCCAGCACTACCTGCCGCAGCAGCAGCAGCGCGCCCACATCAACTCCAACATCGCGCTCGGTTGTGCCACTGCAGGCCTCGTTGCCACCGGCAGCGTCCTCAGCTCTGGCGATTCGCAATACCGTGGTCTGAGCGTGCTGCCTTTCCCTCAGTTGGGGTGGCTGCTCAGCCCTAGCTCCTCAGCAGTCAAGTTTTTCTTTGTGGCGGCCACATGCTTTGTGATTGGCGCCCTTTGGGTGTCGGTTTTGCAAAACTGGTCCTCCAAAAAGGAGCGCGCCGAGGTGCTCACGAGCCACCATCACCACCGCCTCAGCGCCCGCGAGAACGCGCTGTACCGCCTTGGCTGGCCCCAGCATGGCACCACCATGTTTTACGCATCCAAATTTGCCTCGCTGCTGCTCCAGAGTGTGCTTGCATTGGGCCTGGGCAGCGAGCGCCTTGCTCATCTCAAGAGCCTTGCGGGTCTCGGCGGGGGCGAGGGCCACAGCCTCTACGCGTTCCAGCTGATTGATACTGACCTGACTGGCACTGCCAAAGTGCACTGGGCGCACCATGTATGCACGTTTCTGCTTGCAATTGTGCACCCCTCGCCCAACTCGCGCATGCTCCAGGCGGTGCAAATCCGCCAGCTGTCGGCCAAGCTCAACAACATGCGCAGCCTCAACAAGCTCGCAGATGCGCTGTGGAAGTACGGTGAGGGCCCCAACTACCTCAAGGAGCTGTCGCGCACTCCCCTAAGTGAAATTGTCTGCCAGCAGCATACCCACATCACCATTACTTCGCACGGAGTCAAAGTCAGCGACTTTGTTGCCTTGAATACTGCTGACCCCAAAATCCTCAGCACTCTTGATCTTGTTGCCTGCTTGCACGCCTATGGCCTCCAGGACCGCACCTTCCTCAGGATCGTCGAGGTGGGTACGCCCGATATGGACCTGTTTGACGAGAGCGCGCGAGTGGCACCGCCCCAGACTTATGCTGCCGTTCGCCAAATGGGCATGCGTATGCTCTTGACCGAAGAAAAGGACAAGTTTGCCACCGTCTTCGCTCAGGTCCGCGAGCAGGTCGCCGATCGCGCGATGCAAATGTCGTTCCCGCGTATCGTGGCGTGCGCATTCACAAAATGGCTTGCCGACGATGAGCCTCAGTTTGCTGAGCAGATCCTGGCCGCTCAGCCGGGCTCAATAGGCGAGATCCACAGCTCGATTGTGTTTTTGGCCTACTACATGGCTCTCAAGTGCCTGCACGAGCGCCAGCTTGGCCGCTCAAACCTCGTGCCAGTGACGCTCGAGCTGCGCCAGTGGCTGGGCTCGCCCGCCTCGCAGCACTTTGGCTTGAGCACGCGCCGCCGCAAGGAGATGGTGGCCGAGACGCTTGAATTTGCCGAGGGGTTTGCCGCCCGCGAGAGCGACGAGGCGTGCGAGATGGACAGTGAGGCAGAGAGTGTGCTCGCTGTTTAAGTATTTATGTTTCTATTATTTGTTTAAAGGAGGGATGGGTGTGTGTGGCATCAGCGCGCCTGTGGCCCACGGGGCATGTGCACGAGTGTGTCCACGAGCATCCAGGCGCGCGCTGTTGCGAGCATTATCCTTTGCTCAAGGCCATAGAATGTGGATTTAAAAGTTTTTTACCGACAATTCTTGGCGTATTATGGCACACGACACTAAGTACAACATGCCGCTCTAGCAAGTACACAAACAACCGCGCACCACAACCATCTTTGCAACACTTACCTCTCACCAACCATGAACCCCAAAGAAAAATTGTTTGTGTTTATTCTTGCCGTGATTGGCATTGCAATTGGCCACTATGCGTGCCATGCGCTACACTCTTTTGTGCACCCTCATGCTACTGTGCTGTACCCCGGCGAGAAGGTGTGCCAGACCGTTTCTGGTGGAAGCCTGTGCTACACGCCCTATTGCCCCAACCCAAGCCCTGCACCAGGTGCTGTGGCTCGCGTGTTTGATGAAGCCGACATGATTTCGTGGCAGGACTGCGGGCTCTCTGACTTTGTTTTCTACCCGAGCGCGACTGTGGCCCAGACCTGGTTTGAGGGCCTCACGGCGTTCATTACCAGTATCCTGAACTATGTTTTCTTTGGAGTATACTAGATAGTTAATAGTTATCTACTGCTTGCTGATCTGGCACAGCAAGTCGCCGCCATCGACGCTCTCGCCGCCCTTGACCTCCATGCGGCTGACCTTGCCGGCAACGGGCGAAGACACGACCATCTCCATCTTCATAGCACTCAGGATAAAGAGGGGGTCGCCCTTCTTGACCTCTTGGCCCTCCTTGATGCGCGATTCGACCACAGCACCGGCCATGGGGGCACCAATGTCGCCGGGGTTGGCAGGGTCGGCCTTGAGGCGGGTAGCGGTCTCGACGCTGGACTTGCGGTCCTCGATGGTGACCTTGCGCATCTCACCATTCAACTCAAAGTAAACCTCGCGCGTACCGGTCTGGACGCTCAGCTCTGACACGGCAAGCACCTTGATCACCAGGACCTTACCCTTGGAGATCTCAACGTGGTAAGGCTTGCCGAGCTCAGGAGTGGAGAGGAACAAGTCGGTAGGAACAACGCTCAAGTCGCCGTACAGCTCGCGAGTCTTTTGGAACGTCTCAAACACCTTGGGGTACATGATGTAGCTGGCAACGTCGCACTCGGTGATGTGGTTGCCGTACTTCTCCTTGAGCTGCTTCTTGGTGCCCTCAATGTCTACAGGCTTGAGCAGAGCACCAGGGCGCTTTTCAAACTTCTCGCGCTTACCCTTGAGGATGTTTGTGCGCAGGGGCTCGGGGAAGCCGCCGTAAGGAACACCCATCAAACCCTGGAAAAAGTCGAGCACCGAGTCGGGGAAATCAAACTCGCCAGCACGCTCCTCAACATCCTTGCTGGTAAGGCCTTTGGACACCATAAACTGGGCCAAATCACCAACGACCTTGGAGGTGGGGGTGACCTTGACAATGTCGCCAAGCAACTTGTTGGCCTGCTCGTAGGCCTTCTTTGTGTCCTCCCACTGGGCGCCAAGGCCCACCTGCTGGGCCTGGAACAACAGGTTGGTGAGCTGACCACCAGGGATCTCGTGCTCATACACCTCGGGGTCGGGGCCCTTGAGCTCGGCATCAAACGGGCTGTAGAGCATGCGCATCTGCATCCAGTAGTTGTCGATGTTGCGGACCCAAGTAGGGTTGAGGCCGTGGTCGACCTCACCGTCCACAGACGCCAAGAAAGCGCTGATGCTGGGCTGCGAGGTCATACCAGACATGGAGTTGGAAGCGCAGTCCACGGCGTCGGCACCGGCGCGCGCGCAAGCAACCATCGAGGAGACACCAGTTCCAGCACTATCGTGGGTGTGCACGTGGATGGGCAGGTCGGGGTACTTGGCGCGGAGAGCTCCAATGAGCTTGGTGGCAGCGGGCGGGCGCAGAGTACCGGCCATGTCCTTGATACCCAAGATGTGGATTCCAAGGCCGATAATCTCCTCGGCAAACTTGAGGTAGTACTCGAGGTTGTACTTCTTGCCCGGCTGCAGCATGTCGCCCGAGTAGCAGATGGTACCCTCAATGACACCGCCGGCCTTGCGCACGGCATCAATACCGACCTTGAGCTGCTCGATATCGTTGAGAGCGTCAAACACGCGGAAGATGTCGACACCGGCGTCCTTGGCCTGCTTGCAAAAGTGGTCAATGGCGTTGTCGGGCAGCGAGCTGTAGGCGACACCGTTGGCACCACGCAGCAGCATCTGGAACGGAATGTTGGGCACGGCCTTGCGCAGCTGGCGCAAACGGTCCCAGGGGTCCTCGTGCAAGAAGCGCATGGCGACATCAAAAGTGGCACCACCCCAGCACTCGAGGGCAAAGGCGCCCTGCAGGGCGTGCGAAGTGGTGGGCGCGATAGCCAGCAGGTCGTAGGTGCGCACACGGGTAGCCAACAGCGACTGGTGGGCGTCACGCCAGGTGGTGTCCATCACAAGAGTACCGCTGTGGGCGCGCACAGCCTTGGCAAAGCCCTCAGGGCCCTCGGACACAAGCACGTTACGCCAGCCCTTGGTGGCGGGGGCAGTAATAGCGCCAAGGCCCTCGAGCTGAGGAACTTGGACAGAACCCTTGAGCTGGGACTCGCCACGCATACCGGCAATCTGGGGGCCGTTGACGGCAACGTCACCAAGGTACTGCAAGATACGATGCGCGCGGTTCTGGAAGGGGAACAAGTTGAACAAGCTGGGCGTATCGTCGATAAAGGTGGTCCAGCAGCCGAAGTTAATAAAGGTCTCGTTGGTGAGCAAGCTCAGCAAAAAGGGAATGTTGGTCTTGACGCCACGAATACGGAACTCAATGAGCGAGCGCAACATCTTGCGGCGGGCAGTCTCAAAGCTGGAACCCAAGCACGAGCACTTGACAAGCAGCGAGTCGTAGTAAGGAGTAATAACCGAGCCAGCAAAGCCGTTGGAACCGTCAAGACGCACACCGTTACCGCCAGCACTACGGTACACCTCGATACGGCCCGTGTCGGGCTGGAAGCCCTTGGTGGCATCCTCGGTGGTAATACGGCACTGAATGGCACAGCCGCGCACCGTGATGCGGTCCTGGCTAAGACCCAAGTCCTCAAGGGTGGCGCCAGCAGCGATCTGAATCTGCGCGGCCACGATATCGACGCCGGTGATCTCCTCGGTGATTGTGTGCTCGACCTGGATACGAGGGTTGATTTCAATAAAGTAGTGGCGATTCTGCTGATCAACCAAAAACTCGGCGGTACCAGCGTTCACGTAGCCCGCGGTCTTGGCCAGCTTGACGGCGTCCTCGAGAATGGCGTTACGCACCGAGTTGGGGATATTGAGGCTGGGCGCAATCTCCACAACCTTCTGGTGACGGCGCTGAACTGAGCAATCACGCTCAAACAAGTGAATAACGTTGCCGTGGGTGTCTGCCAGCAGCTGCACCTCAATGTGTTTGGGCTTGTCGAGGAAGCGCTCGATAAACACAGTGCCGTTGCCAAAGGCAGCCTTAGCCTCGGAAGCAGCACGAGTGAAGTTGTCCTCAATCGAGTCGCCCTCACGCACAACACGCATACCACGGCCACCACCGCCAAAAGCGGCCTTGATGATCACAGGGTAGCCGTGCTCTTGAACAAACGCCTGAGCCTCCTCCACGGTAGCGATGGGACCGTCAGTGCCGGGCACAGTGGGCACACCGGCCTTATCGGCAAGCACACGAGCGCTCACCTTGTCTCCGACATCGTCAATGACCTCGGCCGGAGGCCCGATCCAAATCAGGCCGGCCTCCTTCACCTTGCGGGCCATTTCGCTGTTCTCAGACAAAAAGCCGTAACCAGGGTGGATCATGTTGACATTGTGCTCCTTGGCAATGCGAATAATCTCGTCGATCTGGAGGTAGGCAGCAACGGGGGTGAACTGGCCAACCTCGCCCAAAACATAGGCCTCGTCGGCCTTGAGGCGGTGCATGCTCAGGATATCCTCATGGGCGTAAATTCCGACCGTGGTCATGGCCAGCTCGTGCGCAGAGCGGAAAACGCGGATTGCAATCTCGCCTCTGTTTGCAACGAGAATCTTTGAGTTGGGGCCCATAACGTTGCTCGCGCTACGCATAGACTCCACACCAGTCAATTCGGTAAAGGGGACGTCCATTAACAATCTTTCGTGGGGTGACTGTTGACCGCTGCCCTGCGCCTAGTCTTTATGCTACGGAGCTCAGGGTAAGGGCTTATGCATGACCTGCAGCGCAAGTGCCCCTCAGTCCAAGGTCCCAGCTTTAAAAAGAGCAACTTTTTGAAGCTTGGTGCGATAACCCTTTTGTCCATACCACTGTGAGTACAATACACATAAAATAGTACCCACGGGCGTACAGGATCAGGCGATGCGTTATGCTGCTAATCTACAGACCAATTAGACGAGATATGACTGACACCCTACTTTCCCTATGAGGAAATCACGCAGACTGGTCATCGATGGAATAGCCCCTATTTGGAGCCGGTTCAAGTAGTTTGTGCTATGTACTGGGGCCGCCACTGGCTAATTGCCCTCTAGAGTTTGTAGACTAGACCTGGGGTCGGCCTGTAAAGGCTTGGCTATAATTAGATGTCTTGGTATTTCTCCAATTTTTCCGGAATTTGGTCCTGAGGGCCCTCGAAACTTGGCAAAAGTTGGGCGTTCACGCAAAGGGATTGAGTCCGGTACCCCTCGGCGCTCAGAGGACCCCACGGGACCCCTGCAGACAACGTGGAAGGGATGCAGAAACTCAACGCTCTGCAGCGTGGTCAATCTTGACCTTTTCGCTTGTGATTTTGAGAATCAGCTTGTTGCACCGCTCTAGCAGCTTTTCGCGCTCCTCGAGAGCACTTTTCTCCTCGGCCACCACCTCAACCAGTTCCTTCTCGAGATCGGCCACAGCGGCCAGTTGGTCGGCCTCACTGGTTGCTAGACCCGGCAAAGAGTTAATCAAGAGCTCAACCTGCTGGGCCTTGGTTGCTATATCTTTGCTGAGCTCGCGGAGATCGGCCTCGAGCTTGTCTGCTGGCAGCGCCTCGTGCGCGGGCTCCTCGGCCGGGGGCTCTCCTCCAACCGGCAACAGCGCATGGTGCTTGTTTATGTAGTTTATGCTGCTGAAGAATTGGGTCACAAGCTGGTCGAGGCACGTCTGCAACTGGCTTAACCGGTCACTCATGCTTACTGGCAACAGACTCTGCGGCCGCCTGGCTTGCAACGAGGCTATCGAGGGCTGCTGAAAAATTTTGTTGCGCATTGCGCAATGCTGATGGGGGCCACGCCCCGAATTGTAGGATGGGGTTTTTGGTTGTTGCACGGCGCAGCTCAAGTCCCCCTTTTGTGCCCTCGGAGATGTCGAGGGTTGTTTGGGCCTTTTGGCTCAGATCGTACTGCAGCTGCGAGATTTGAGCGGTTTGTCTTGCCTTTGCAAGGTCCAAAAATCCCTGCCTGAGCAATTTATGAGCCTCAGCCTGGTGCTGTTGGTACTCGTCGCACGCGTCGAGGAAGGCCTCGATCCTGGCGTCGTCCATGACTGAGCCTTATGTGGTGTGCGGCACGTGTCAGGTAGGCACTTGAACTAGATAGATAAATTAGTCTGATCGAAATAACGTGCAAATGTACTGTTACAATGCGCATGCAGCCAACCCCAAAAGCACATGTTAAAAATCACACCACGCGGACCCACATTACCAATGAACGGCAACGGCAACCTCAAGGAGCGACTCTGGGTTGATGGGTGTTTTGACTTTTTCCACCACGGCCACGCTGGTGCCCTTATGCAGGCGCGTCAGTTTGGCACTGAACTGTACGTGGGCATCCATTCGGATGAGGAGATCCTCAAAAACAAGGGCCCCGTGGTGATGTACCAGCCCGAGCGTGAAATGGCGGTGGAGGCCTGCAAGTGGTCCACAAAGTGTATTCCTGACTCGCCCTATGTTACAAGCCCCGATTGGATGGACAGCTTCAAGTGCCAGTATGTGGTACACGGCGATGATATCACTACTGATGCTAATGGCTTTGATTGCTACCAGGAGATGAAGGACCTTGGCCGGTTCCTTGTTGTAAAACGCACACCCAATATTTCGACCACTGATCTTATCGGGCGCATGTTGAGCTCCTCCAAATCGCACCACCTGCCCTCTGTGACCACTGCCGATACTGGCCATTTCTTGTTGAAAAAGGAGCAAACAGACAGGATGACCGCCTACGCCACTGCTGCAGATGCCAAGAGCGCCTACTCTGCTGTGTACGCGCTTCAGGACGCTACTATTCTGCGTACCCTGGTGGAGCCGAGCCCCGAAGTGGCTAAGGGCCTCAAAAGTCGCGCCTACTACGTGAGCGGCAGCTGGGACCTGTTTCACCCCGGCCACATGGACTTTTTGCGCCAGGTCAAGCGCCGCGCTGAGGCTGATGGTGCCCTCGTTGTGGTGGGCATCATGGACGACCAAACGGTCAACCAGAGCGTTGGCGAGAACTACCCCGTGATGAACCTGTTTGAGCGCACGCTGTGCTGTCTGCAGTGCCGTTTCATTGATGCCGTCGTACTTGGTGTCCCCTTCAGCACCTCCAAAGCGTTCCTTGGGCTTCTCGATGGTATCCAAGTCGTCAAAGTTCTTAGGGGCCCCACGCTGGTGACCTCAAACAAGGGCATGCAGCAGACTCACGCCGACCCCAACGGTTTGGGTGATTTGTTTCTGGAGATTCCTGGCGACGAGTACCAGTACATGGAGACGAGCGAGATCGTGACGCGGGTATTGACCCACCGCCGGATGTACGAGGAGCGGCAGCGCAAAAAGGGGGTCAAGGCCGAGCACGAGCGGGCTGCAGAGGCAATGGAGAAGCACAGAAATGCATAATTATAGAGTGTTATTATTATAGACGCTGTGTGTGTGTGGGGGGGGGGGGGGGGGGAGAGGACCCGGTATGCAACCTTGGGCAAAAGCGAGAGCTGCATGCCCAGGGGGATGGCTGGGCAGGGTTGGGGGGTCAAAGGCTGCTCAAAACATGAGCAAAGCTCTAAGGCAAACAGTTTTGTATCAGTATCAATTTGACCGCTGGAACCTACATTCTGCCTTCAAAAGCAACTGCTGCCCCGATTATTTTCAAACCACGTCCAGGCTACCTACCCGCGCTCGTGCTTATCACGCGCCTGACACACGCTTAGTACATGGACGGGCGCAATAACACAGAGCCGGCAGTGCCGCCGGTGAGCTTTGCCAATGCACCTAATGCCTCGACCACGAGTGTATCCACTTCTGCGAGTATCCAGAGCGCCGCTCCCAGCACGCGGCCCCCCGCCGCGACCAGCCAGAGCATCCTTGTTCAGGAGGGTGAGCGCAAGGAAAATAGGGGTCACGCGCACTTCGCCGACGTTCAGCGCCACCCTCACGGCACTCATGGCCCCGTTATGAGCCCGAGCCCGCGCGTCCAGAGTCCGCTGGAGGAGGAACACCGCGCAAACACCCCCTCCTCAACAAGCGGCCGCGCCACTATCAAGCAGGCTTCGCACCCTCGCATCATCCACGACGACGGCAAAATCCACATTTTGATCGGTTCAACCGGCTCGCTGCACATCAGCGCCCTCAAGCAGATCATCTTGAAGCTCCGCAGCGTCTACGAGGATCGGGCCGCGATTCACCTGATTTTGACCAAAGCCGCCTCGAAAATCACTCGCGAGCACGAGATCCCGCTGTACGTTACCGTGTGGCACGACGAGGATGAGTGGAACTGGCACTCCCGCACCGATCCTGTCATCCACATCGAGCTGCGCCGCTGGGCCGATATCCTGATTGTGGCGCCGTGTAGCGCCAACACGATGAGCAAAATCGCCATGGGGTTGTGCGACAACTTGTTGACCAACGTGGTGCGCGCCTGGAACCCCCAAAACCCGATATTTATTGCCCCCGCCATGGTCTCGTACGCCTACGCTAACCCGGCCACCAAGTTCCATCTGAGCATCATCAAGCAGGAGATGAAGTGGATCGAAGTCCTCAAGCCCACCGAAAAGGTTGCGGGCTCGTACGGTGGTATTGGCCTCGGCGGCATGATGGCCTGGACCGAGATCACCGACAAGGTCATTACCAAGCTCGGTGGCTACCTCGAGGACGACGAGGACGAGGACAATGAGGACGAAGCGGCCATCGACAAAAATAAGGCCGCTCTGCGCAAACAGCACAGCCTCGACGAGAGTGTCGTCGATGATGAGGATGACGAGAGTGTCGAGTTCCACGACGCTGAGGGCGACTCGAGGTAGCGCAACGCTTTTTTTTTCTCTCTCTTGTTTATTACGTGGCGCAGGTGCAGATGCTGGGACACATTCCATGCACGTGCTCGGACACACCCCCACAGCCGCCTACCACGCTGCACCCAATCCGCACCGGCACTGCCTCACCTCCCATAGCGCACTTCAGCGTATTTAGATTCAACTGTCATATATAGCACGTTTTTTTTCTTTTTGTTTCCCCCCACCCCCTGGGCCTACCTACCTCATCATGGCCGCACGATCTAGATCTCTGCTCAGACCAGGTCAGGTTGATGCAACCAATGCTTCATCATTCACACCGCTCCCCATGCTTCAGCGACTGCCTCTTGAAGTGGTCCCCTATGTCCTTATCTATCTTGAAAGTTCTCCCTACACCTACCTCAGATTAGCGCGAGTCAATTCAGCCTGGAGACGGTTGTTTCTCTGCGACTACGTATGGGAGAGATTCAACGTGTACGGCCTTGCCAAAAATATCTCTTCCCACTTTATTCAGTCCCCTCCAGCCAATTTTGGCAACTATTCGCAGCTTATTGACCTCTTGAATGGCACCCCTCGCCTCGAGCACCAATACCTGAGGTCAATTGCAGCGCACTACATTCACAACCCGCGCAGAGACCACAACCTCTACCTACAGCTGATTGATTTGCTCCACTATCGGCCTGTACTGAGCCGCCAGTACCTACAATCTATTGACGTGCGAGTTTGGGCAAAGTGGCTGCAGCCGTGTTTCACCAACAACGCCCTTGATCAGTACGTTCCGGCAAATAGAACAGTGCGCCGCCTGCTTGAAATTATTCCTGACCACTTGCTGTGCCCCACAAACAAAACCACATTAGCTCTGAGGGGCGAAATCAAGTTTGACCTGATCAACGATCCAGCGGTGGCTATGGCGGCTTTTTTCCACTTTCAAAGCTACTATGCACGTCATGAGACAGGCACCATCAAACTATCCGAAGAGCTCGCTGGCGACAAGCAGCTGATGCTCAAAGCGGCACGGATCAATGGTCGCACCGTTAAACTGGCCAACAAGGCGCTTCAAAAAGATCGTGACATCTTGATTGCAGCATGCTCAGATGGACCTTACCCTCTTGGCTACCCTATTCCGCGCAAGTTCTCCAATGATCGTGAGCTCATGGCGCTAATTGTCAGGTGGGACAGCTTTATGCTGCGGTGCGCATCGCCAACCTTGCGGGATGATCGGGCATTTTTCTTGGATCTTATTCCTAGTTGTAGGATGCGCAATTCAAACAGGATTGCGGGGATGACTGCAGCAACCCAAGCAGCTTTGTGCACAGACAACTATCTGCTATTTGCCTCGGATAGACTAAAGAATGACCGCGACCTTGTGCTGATGTCTGTGAACAACTATGGCCCTGGATTGGCTGACGTCTCAATGGAGCTTCGCAGTGACCGTGAAGTAGTGCTAGCAGCAATTCGCGGCAATGTAGGGGTCAAGGACACAGTGCTTCAGCATGCGTCGTGGCCGATGCGAAACGATCGCGAGATTGTATTGGCTGCAGTCTCGCTCCGTAGTCGCGAGCTGGCATATGCTTCTGAAAAACTGCGTGGCAGTCGTGAGGTTGTCTTGGCTGCAACAAAGGGCGCTACTCTGCCGGGCGACACCATGCTGCAGTACGCCTCGGAAACGCTGCGCAATGATCCACAAATTGTTTATGCAGCGGCCTCACAACGAGGCAATGAGCTAGTACATGCTTCAAGGTTACTTCGCAGCGACTACGACCTGGTTAGGTCCGTGGTACTGAAGCAAGGCAATGCGCTGCGCTATGCCTCCGAAGCGCTTGGTAGCGATCGCGACCTCAATATCACAGCTCTATCCACCCAAACCTCCGCAGTGCCTACTGGAAAGCTGCTTGATATCTACACGCTGCAGGATGTTCCTGAGCCCCTCGGTAATGATCGTAGCATAGTGCTGGCGGCAGTGGCGGCTAAGGGGTATACGCTGTGTATGGCTCCGGAGTACCATGACGATGCTGAAATCGTGCTTGCCGCAGCCCAAAATCACGGGTTTGCACTTTACACTATTCACAGCTATCAAGGTAGCCGTGACCTTGCGCTAGCAGCTGTTTCCAACCATGGCTATGCGTTTAGTCGCATCTCATACCAGTTCCACTCCGATCGCGAGATTGTTTTGGCAGCAATTCAGAGCCCGGGTATTGCCCAAGTTCTTAGTCTTAGCGATGCGCAGGCTCAGGTACACCGTGACGACTTTGATATTTTGCTGGCAGCGGTAGCAGACCAAAAACTCGTGCTGCGCATTGCACCAGGTAGCTCCGCTCGCCTAGAGGCCCTGCATGATTCCAATGCGGAAGCAGGTAGGACCCTTCTTCTTGCGTATAATCGTCGTGCCCTGTGTTTGGCGCTATCCAGGGGCACCACAAAGGCGCGCCAGCTGGCCCAGGAGCTAGCCCAGGGGCCTGTAGCCCGGCATACTTTCAGGGTTATCCGCCGAGATTAGAACCTCCTATAGATGAAAGGGAGCATAGGACAAATCTAGCATTGATCTTGAGCCAAAGCCAATGAGCTGGGCCGTAGGGACCCAGAGTGCTGGGCCAAGGAGAACCTGAGCTGGTTCTGTACTGGGTCTACAGTTTTCAATTGTTTTTCGGAGTAATTACGCGCGATTGCCCGTAAAGGGCCTGCGATTCGTAGCTTATGAGCGCCTTCAGGCGTCCGCCAGCTCCGCCCAACTCAGCCCAGCTTGCAAGCCAGCTTGGAGCTACCAGGGAGCCTCACGTCATGTCGATACTGCAGACCGAGCTGCTGGCATTTGTGGCCCAGAATAAAAAGCGCAACAGTGAAATTCGGCAATCGGCCGAGAAATCCCTCGGGTACCTCGAAACTCTCGATTCGCTGGCCGATTTATCGCCGTTGAAGGAGCACCCCGATTTCAGCACGCCGTTCATCCTAGCGTGCACTTCGAGCAATGCAAAGTCGTGCGCCAGTGCTTTGCAGTGTTTGCAAGTACTTATTAGCCTTCAAGGGCTCAGTAACGAGCGGTTGGAGGACGTTTTGGATGCCCTGTTTGAGGCGATACATCTCGGTGTAGCGATCCAGCTCAAGGTTTTGCAGCTGCTGCCGTTACTTCTTTCAAAACATATGGACGCATTGTGCGGTCCACTGCTGGCAAAGGCGCTTCAGGTATGCGCAGAACTCGGCCGCGATCACAAGGCGTCGATGGTGTCCAACACCGCGTACGCGACGCTGCAGCAGTTGATCACCTCTGTCTTTGATAATTTGGACCGTGAAGAGGGTGAAAACGAGCTTGTGATCAACACCAAAGTCTTTCAAGTCAACAATACCGTGTACGATGCAGGCCGAATCCTGCTGGATTTGTGCGACATTGCCGAGGCCCAAAAGCCCAGATTCTTGCTTTTCAAGAGCCTGCCGACCGCTTTTACGCTTGAGCTATTTGAACTTACTCTGACCAACCACTCGAGCGTCTTTTCACAGCCGGTTTTCCGCACGCTGCTGAGCCAGCGAATTGTGCCTCTTTTGCTACGCATGTTCAGCGAAGCGGCCAACGAGTTTGCCTACGTGGTTCGCGTGGCCCGTCTGTTTTATTTATTGATCCGCAAACACCTCACAACCATCGCTGTGGAGGCCGAGGTGATCCTCAATACGCTCGCCCAAAACTGCAAGGCGCAGAGTTTGTGGAAGCAGGTGCTCTGTCTCGAGGTTTATCAGGGTGTGTTAAGCGACTCGGGGCTTGTGCTCCAGATTTTCAGCCAGTACCGGCGCAAGAGCTCCAGCACACTGCAGGACGCTATCGAGTGTTTCAGCGCTGCTTTGGTCAAGAGCAGTGTCCCCATGGCCATTTCTGAGCCTACACCGCAAATCTCTAAAGCCCAAAACCCCAAGGTGCCCTGCATCGACCAGCTCGACAAGACAGAGCCGCCCGAGTTCAGCCCGAGCTACTTTTATTATCTGGTGATGGTGTGCATCAACAGCATCAGTGACGGCATTGCCAAGCTCAGCGCTGCCTCGCGCAACTCGCCCAAGGACACTGAAAAGGTTGCCGAGCTGCTCGAGCAGATCGATGTGCCGCTCACCAACTGCTTCGCGGCGCTCGTTGGTGGGTCCATGGACCTCGAGTTGTTCAAAGGGCTCGTGAAAAGTGTGCAGCGCAGTGCGCATGCGTGCGGTATCCACGGTTTGGCCGCCCAGCGCGACAATTATATCCGCATTTTGGCTCAGCACTCGTACCTCCCTGAAGACCCCGAAGTCCGTGCCCGCCTCCTTCCTCGCTCGATCTTTTGCGTGCGCGCACTGTTCAATTTGGGTTACGCGCTCGGAAACAAACTTCGCGACTCGTGGACGCTGATTGTCGAGTGCGTCGACGCCCTGGCATCACAGATCGGCGGCGAGTTCCCGTGGGGCGATGAGTACGCGCCGATCGAGGCCTCGCTTAAACGCATGCTTGACCAGACCTCCGACCTCGAGGATGATGCGCTCGTGTACATTGTCAAGGCGCTGCTGGAGCGGCCGCAACAGCTCAACTTCGAGCTCGCCGTGCACCTTGTACGGGCCAACGCCGACCGATTTTTCGGGGCATTTTTCTGGGATCCGTTCAGCGACCGATTGCTCGAAATTGCCGCGGGTGTTCAAGACGAGTCGAGCGCCCTGCGCCTCGGAGCTACGCGCGCGCTCGACGCCAGTGCCCTGGCCACGATGGATATGGCAGAATCTGACGATGCATTCAAGCGCATCATCAACACATTGTTCCGCCAGGTGCAGCTGCCAAGTCCCGAGATCCAGCTCAGCGCCGTGTCCACGTTGAACTCTTTGCTCGATCAGTTCTCCAGCAAGTTTTCCAGCGGCTGGGAGCACGTGTTTGAGATTTTCTCCTATGTCTCGCAAAGTGAGACCCAGCCCGAGCTGTACAAGACCACTTTTGAGGCGCTTGAGTTCGTGTGCCGGGACTTTTTGGCCGAGCTGCCCTACGAGTGTGTCTACGATTTGGTGCTGTGTTTGGACCAGTTTAGTCGCCAACACCTTGATTTGAACACGAGTTTTACGGCGACATCGCTATTCTGGCCTGTCTGTGACTACATTATCAAGTGTGGACAAGATGATGAGGATGAAGAGGATGGGGAAGCTTCGGCAGGATCTTCAGGAAAAGGATCCGCTAGTGAAGCCCAGGCCCTCAGTACAGCAACGAGCGCTACTTTGCCGTCGCTTGCGCGCAAATCGCCCCTCGCACTCTACTTGTGCGCCCAGATCAAGCTGGCTCACATTGCCGACGACCCGCAGCACCAGATCAAAACGGGTGCTATTCACATCTTTTTTAGGCTGTTTGAGGCCCACTACAAACAGCTACCTGACCAGGTGTGGGCCAAATGCCTCGAGCTTGTCTTCCCCGAAATCATGAAGGTGGGCGGTGGCGACAACCCCCAAGAGACATTTGGTCTCGTGATCAACGGTTTGGGAGCCATCTACAGCGCAAATATTACGCGCTCGGTTGATGCTCTGGGGCCTGTGCTCGACTATTTCGGTGAGTGCGGCCCGGCCACCCTTGGCACTGCCCTGGCCCAGCTAGAGGCGTTTGTGCAGGTGATTGACAAGGCTGAGTGCCAAGCCTCCAAGGAGCTGCGCCAGAAAATGTGGGACTTTTGGGCCGCCCAGAGCCCTGCGCTCGAGCCCTCGAGGAAAAACACCGACGCGCTCATGGCGCTCGTGCGCCTGCTTCCGCGTCTTGACGCCTTCGTTGGCCCCAACTCGGCCCAAGTTGCCGGTGCCGCACATGCGCTTGTCCAAGTCGCTCATAGCCCGAACCGCTACGGCTCCCTGAGCGAGCTCCAGCAGGTGGTACTGGGCGCGTTCGAGGAGCTGTGGGGGCGCCACTCTGAGCTTCCCGAGCGTAAACAGCTACTTGAGGAGGTGAGTGAGCTGTGTGTCTACTGCTTTGGCGATGTTGCTACCGCTGAGTATACGGCCCTCAGCCTCAAGAGCCAACAATTGTGCCTGGCGTGGCTGCGCGAATTTGGCGGCAAAATGGACACTCTCGGGCTCGTGCTGGAGCGCATTGTTATGGTTCTTGAGTTTGCGCCCGAGCGCCAGGTGGCTATTGACTTGTTTTTGCATGTGGCCGGCGGTCTGGACGACCTGGCCGCACTGGCCCCCACGCTCGCCAAGGGCGGCGTGCTGCTGGTCAACGGCGGTGCTGCGGGAGACTCAGAGTGCGATGCCATTGACGCTTTTATTGCGATTCTTGAGCGCCACACTGACTCTGCAACCGCTATCTGGCCCGAGTTCATCCACGCCGTCGCCGTCAACTCGCTGCTGTACGAGCGGGGCTATCTGAGCCCGCGCTTGTTTGACTCTGAGGTGCCTGAGGAAATTTTCGGCAGCATTGAGGATGAAGTGCCAGCTCAGCGCCCCGATGTGGCCTACCACTGCCTTGAGATCCTGCAGCGGCTCGAGCAGGGAGCTGCATTGTGGCGCAAGCGCGTCGAGCTCGTGCTCAAGCAGACCGTGGGAGACGCGCGCCTCAGGGGCCGCGAGCCCATGTCTGCCCTACTCGAGCGCGAATTGCTATTTATTCTGGGCCAGCTGAGTGCCCGCCGCGACGCCAGTCTGGACCCTCTGTTGCTGCGGTGTATCAGCGTCAACGATCGGCCGGTGCGCCAGATTATCGAAAACATTTTGGTAAATTAGGTATATTATTATGTTTTGGCTACTTGCGCCGGGACTCTTGCGTCCATATCGGTTGTTACGCTCGCCTGATGCGCGCTGCATCCCCCCATGCACATTCTATGCATGCGCATGTCACGACATTACCTAGAGCAGAACCACAACACAACATCCCCAAAAATATATAAGCCCGGGACCCCCGCCCTCAACTCTCATCGCTATGGAAAACACCGCTCTGTCTCTTGCCACCACGGCCCTGTCTACTGCCCACATCTTCACCCCTGCTATTCTGCGCAACTGGAACTTCAACCCCTATGCCAGCTACACCGAGCTTGGCGCTACTGCTCACAAGTTTTACCTGCGCGAGGACAATGGCAGTCCCACCACCAAGGTCAATGTTTTCAACGGTGCCGGCAAGCACATCTACACGTTTGAGCGCGGCAACTCCCGCTCGACCAAATGGGTTCTGTTTGCAGTCTCTGACCGGTCCCAAATTGCTGCGATCGCTGTCTCTCTGCGTGGCCGCTACATCAGCTACCTGCAAAAGCCAGAGCTAAAGCACCAAAACGTCAATGGCTGGCTCAACAACTCGTTCAACCTGAACGATGGTAGCTCTTGTGTATGGACTCGTGAGTCGCGCAAGCTTGAGCGCGTGGTTAACGCTGGCAACGGCCATGATGAAATCCACCAGCAGCTTGGCCAGATGCGCTTGCTCCGCCGGTTTCGGTTTGACTGGGAGCTAGTTGTGAGCGACGGCATTGACCCCGAGGTCGCGCTTTGCACGTCATTTGTTGCCGCCAGCACTATTTGGAGCCGCGCCACTTCTGTGAGCGCGCCTAGTGTCACTGTTTAAACCAATCGTCTAGACTAGTTAGTAGAGTATGAGTATGCGTATGAGCGTGCACCTGGACCGACCGAGCAAAGGCTAGTTTGTCTTGAGCTACAATATATCAAATTCTGCTTGGCTCATCACCTGTTGTGCTCGCAGTATAGTGATTTAACTTCGGCTTAACGGCCGGAATAAGTCGTGGCCTGCTGAGCTGGCCATGTGGCAGTTAGCAGTAGCATAGCCCCAAGAATAGCCAAATTGGAAATTGACTGGTCTAGAAGCGCATAAATCAATGCAAAGGGCTTGTTAACGACATTAATGCTGTGCGACGCTAGTGTTTCCACTAGCACGCAGACTAGCTGTGTCCCATTAAAAAGTAGAACAGAATCTCGCAAACGGGAACAAGGCCAGTGGGTACCACATTTTCAAGTCTTTCTCAAAGTCCAGGTGTGAACTTTGACCCAAAAGCAAGGCCGATCTTGATTTAAATGGATATCCGTGTGGTGGGAGAATACAGCTGGATAGAGTGCTATGTGTACATGAGTACATGCTCCGCTTTGCGTTGTCCAATTGTATGGATAATTGTGGCGAACTATTATAGCAATGTCTCACATCAAGTTAGCTGCATACGCCTGTGTCTGCAGTGTCTCACATTGGCTATATATACCCCCAAGAAACTCTAATATGTACTCGCTTCTTTGCTATCACCACCTAAAGAGCTCCATCCCCGTATCCGTGCACGGAGAACTGTATTCTCTGTGGACGCTATTCGGTTCCGGGCTGCTTTAACAGCCCGGGTCCCATTGGTGGCAGGTTTGTTGTTCACAGGCTTGCCCCGTCTACTTTGGCCGGTTCAAACTACGCTGGCCAAAGATGTCAGCGGGCTCGACTCTGAAAGTCGTTCCTCGCGTTTCGCGGACTCTCCTTTGAAGGGGGCGTGCGCAATTGTGCCTTCTTTCTTTAAAAGTTGGTTGGCACCAGGTTGTGTCCTGCGCTTCAACGTGGACCACAAATAAGGGCTTGGAAAGCCTTGGGGTTGGAGCATCTATATGTGTGTAGTATCAAACTTTCGAGTCACAGCTTTTGATAAATCCGTGTAGCTCTAAAAACCGTAGCATCAGCAGCCAAACCTGTGGCCAGCCCACGCGTGACTGCTTTGATGAATCTTATCTTGTAGAGAGACGGTTCAGTACCATTGCTCAATGCGGCGGCTAGGTAACCACCAGTTCAGAGCATGCGCTTCACCAACAACGAAGCACGGTATCTCTCTGATCCTGGCTCATCAACGTTGCACTTTAAGCGCCCCTTGCGGGCCATGTCCAGCTTGTAAAATACACTCATAACTACAAAACTAACTAGTCCAGTCGTACTTGGGCAAAGGGCCCTCGAAGTTGTTAATGGCTTGGATGTGCTCGGGGTTCACAGTGGCACCGATGCCAGGCAGCTGGTAGAAGCGCTTAGTCCAGGCAAGCAGGTTAGGCCAGGTCTTAGGCTCCTTGAACTCAGTGCCAATGCTGGGGAGGTAGGCATAGCGGATCACAATCACAAACAGGCGTGTGTCGGCCTCGGTGAGGACATCACCCAGCACCCACTTGGAGTCGGCGAGCTTCTTGTCGAGCTCGTCCCAAGTAGCATACAAGGCCTGCTTGGCCTCAGCGCGCCCCTCCTCAGTCGCAGACGCAAACTTGCCCTTGATCTTGTAGATGTTCGCGCCAACGTTTTGGGCCACCCAGTCGTTGTGGGCGTCGATCTTGGACCGCAATTCAGCGGGGTAGTAGTTACCCTCCTTGGCTCCAAGGTCATCAAACGCCTCGTCAAACTGGCGGATAATCTCGGCGCTCTCGTTGGACACCACGGTCTGCTCCTTCTTGTCAAACAGCACAGGTACGCTGGTCCTGGTGGTAGCGGTGGAATCGGCCTTGAGGTAAGTCTGGTAAATGTGGTGGTTCTCGGGGAACAACTTGTCACCAGTAGTTTCGGGAGACTTGGTCTCAAAGCTCCATCCCTCAGGGGTGGCTTTGGGCTCAACAATGCTCAAGTCAATGAACTTGTCGAGGCCCTTGAGAGTCCAGGCAATGTGAGTGCGGTGAGCAAACGGGCAGCCAAGGTTGAGGTAGAGGTGGTACCTGCCAGCCTCGGCCTTGAATCCCTTTTGACCATCGGGCCCTTTGGAGCCATCTTTGGTCAACCAGCTGCGAAAGTCAGTGTTGGGGGGGAGCTCGCTCGGGGGGTTTTCTTCCCACTTGCCGTTTACCAATTGGCCCATTGATCGTACCAATTTAGGCAGGACGGGTTGCTTTATATGTCTTGTCACGTGCATAATGGCAAGATGGCCATGCAGCCAATGCGTGGGCGTTACTGCATGCATTTGAAATGGTGCATGAGGTGTGGCGACAGCTATATACAACTATACTAGGGCTATTCACTGGTGCTACCGGACTAATCACCGGGGCAACCCCACAAGATATAAGCTCGCGAGTGCTCATTGGTTTCTACACTTACAAAGGTATGTAGTGAAGATGATGAAAAAAACTTTCACAGACCTGTTCCGAATCTAATGAGGATGTTAAAGCATAACTGATCACTAACAAGGTTGAGGAATTTTACAGAGGTAGACTTGAAGCCCGCTCGAGTGAGCTTAGGGCGGCCAGCCACGGCGTCGAGCTTGGCTGGCTGACGATGTAGAGTTTGTAGTAAAGAAAAACTTAGCAAAACTGTGCTGAATGAGTCTGGATAGCTGGGTCAGTGTCTTAAACCCGAGGTTTTCTGCTGGGTCGCCTCGGGCACCCTAGTACCCCAGAGCACCAGCCCTCGGAACTCCGGCCTCAGGCACCGTGAGGGCCTTGAAGACTGAAGGCACCCTTGAAACACATCGTGCCCTCCAAATACCGCCAAAAGTGTACATATTAATGTAATGCTATAAGTGCGGCCGCGAGGGCACCCTCCAAAGGGCACACCCCTCAAGGGCAGCTTGGCTCACACGGTCTACCTGGAAATCGGCAGATCGCTACGTGTTTCGACCTTGCCGCCGAACCGATCATAAATATACAAACCAAAAAATGCAATGAGAATGCCCCACGACTGCTGTCCCGTTACCTTTTGCCCAAACCACATTATCGAGACCGAGATCACCACAATGCGCTTGACGAGCGAGGCCACCGAGTAGGAGACGGGGCTAATACTGCCGAGCACCAAAAAGCTCAACAAGTTTTGGCAAAAGTGGGATAAACCGTTCAAGGTGAACAGCCACATAAGGTACCAACCTGAGCCATTGATGGCGATACCCTTGCGCAAAAACACAATGCCGTCGCTCAGGAGCCAGATCGGGAGCGAGGTGAGGAATGCCAGAGCCGCGCACCACCCCAAAATAGTGATTTTATCGAATTTCGGCGCGGTGGCCGTGGTAGCCCCATGGGTCAAGAGCCGCTTGGAGTACATGTTTTGGGCCACGAAAATGAGCGTGGAGCACAAGGCCTCCAAGATTGCCAGCGGCCTAGCCCGAAACTCTGCTGAGCAGGTCATGATCACGCCCAAAGTCAGGGGGAACAGAGCCACATAGGTTGTGTTGTTGTGCTTTGTGCGAAAGATCAACGCGTACGAGAGCACTGTAAACAGGGGGCTCAGGCTCTTGATGGCGTGCACGAGCGACACAGGTATTTGCGACATGGCTGTATAGCTGAACAAGTGACCGATCAACTGAAACATGGCCATGGGCGCCGTAGCGGCGAAAATGTGCTTGTTGAACGGCTGGAAGCCGCCCGTGGTAAGGGTACCCCTGGGGAATGGCGCTGCAAGCCCGGGAAACTGTTGGCACACGACGCATGCGAGCCACGAAAACGCGACAGCGTACAAGAATTGGATCATCGTTAGCGACGTTGGGTATGATGCAATATTGAGAATCGACTTGGCGATTGTATTTGAAACCGCAGACGCCAGATACCACAGCAAACACAGGGCCACGAGCGACCACGAAACAGGCGGTGCCAGGTGCTTGGCGACTTCTGCAGACTGCTCGCTGAAGGATTTGGCGCGTTTGCGGTCTACTGAATCAAAATGTGCGTGATGCGACGCGCTATGCACCGGCTTTTCAGGGTAGTCTGGGAAAGCCACTTGACCCATGAGTAAGTGTTTGTGGAGGGAAGGGCGTGATAGATATATATACATATTTTATAGGGGAGAGTTTGAACTGGTTGTGAAAAATCAGTGAGCGCCAAAAATAAACAAAAAACGCAGCAGCGCAATTCCGAGACATCTGAGCTATTCTGAGAATCTCGCGTCCGAGCGGGTGGGAGTTGAAAACCTGCAGGCCTGCATCTCGATTTGTCATGGATCCCTACACCCTCGAAGACGGCGGGATGATCACCAGCGAGGACAGCTGGCGCGTCATCTCGTCCTTCTTTAACGAGAAAGGTCTGGTTTCGCAGCAGCTCGACTCGTTTGACGAGTTCATCGAGACCACCATCCAGGAGCTCGTGTGGGAGGACAAGAACCTCGTTTTGGACCAGCCGGCGCAGCACACGACGCCCGAGGACAATGTGAGCAAGCGCTACGAGATCTCGTTTGGCAAAATTTACCTGTCGCGCCCCACAATGACCGAGGCCGACGGCTCCACCCAGAGCATGTTCCCACAGGAGGCGCGCGCGCGTAACCTCACTTATTCGAGCCCGCTGTACGTGGACATGAAGAAAAGGGTACTCACAGCTCGCGAAACCGACCCGGATACCGAGCTCGAGTGGACCCCGGACCCGCGCGAGCCCGAGGAGCAGATCTCAAAGTTCTACATCGGCAAGGTCCCGATCATGGTCCGCAGTAAGTTCTGCATGCTGCGCAACCTCCGTGAGGACGATTTTTACGATTTGCAAGAGTGCCCGTTCGACCAGGGTGGTTACTTTATCATTAATGGCTCAGAAAAGGTTTTGATTGCCCAGGAGCGTAGCGCCGCGAATATCGTCCAAGTCTTTAAAAAGCCGGCTAATTCGCCTGTTTCGCACGTGGCCGAGATTCGCAGCGCCATTGAGCAGGGTTCGCGTTTGATCTCGACCCTCCAAATCAAGCTGTTTGGCAAGGACCGCACCGTCAAGGCGGCGCTGCCCTACGTCAAGGCCGACATCCCTATCGTGCTGGTGTTCCGTGCGCTTGGTGTTGTGCCCGATGGTGATATTCTCGAACACATTTGTTACGACCAAACCGACTGGCAGATGCTCGAGATGCTCAAGCCGTGTATCGAGGAGGGCTTCTTTGTACAGGACCGCCAGATCGCTTTGGACTACATTGGACGTCGTGGTAGCGTCACTGGTATCAACCGCGAGAAGCGTATCCGCTATGCTCGTGATATCCTGCAAAAAGAGCTGCTGCCCCACATCACGCAGCTCGAGGGTTTCGAGACCCGCAAGGCGTTCTTTTTGGGCTACATGGTGCACCGTATGCTGCTGGTTGCTCTTGAGCGTCGTGACCAGGACGACCGTGATCATTTCGGCAAGAAGCGGCTCGATTTGGCCGGCCCGCTGCTGGCCAACCTGTTCCGCATGCTGTTCAAAAAATTGACTCGTGACATGTTCCGTTACATGCAAAAGTGTGTCGAGACCAACAAGGACTTCAACCTGACGCTCGCGGTCAAGTCCAACACCATCACCAACGGCCTCAAGTACTCCCTGGCCACCGGTAACTGGGGTGACCAGAAGCGCGCCATGAGCACCAAGGCGGGCGTGTCGCAGGTGTTGAATCGCTACACTTTTAGTTCTACATTGTCGCACTTGCGCCGCACAAATACGCCGATTGGCAAGGACGGCAAGATCGCCAAACCGCGCCAGCTCCACAACACCCACTGGGGCCTTGTTTGCCCCGCCGAGACCCCCGAAGGTCAGGCGTGTGGTCTCGTGAAGAACTTGTCGCTGATGACCTGCATCTCGGTCGGTTCCCCCAGCGAGCCCATCGTTTATTTCCTTGAGGAATGGGGTATGGAGCCCCTGGAAGATTTCGTGCCCCATGCCTCCAACAATGCCACCCGCGTGTTTGTCAACGGTGTGTGGATCGGTGTGCACCGCGACCCCACCATGCTGGTCGATACCATGCGCAGCCTGAGGCGCAAGGGTGACATCTCACCCGAGATCACCATCGTCCGCGATATCCGCGAGCAAGAGTTTAAGATCTTCACCGATGCCGGTCGTGTCTACAGGCCGCTGTTTGTGGTTGATGCCAACCCCGATAGCGCCACGTGCGGCGAGCTGATGCTGCGTCCTGAGCACCTCGACCAGCTCGGCTACGTCGAGGAAAACGGTATCCAGCCCGACAGCAAGGAGTACTTTGGCTGGTCCGATCTTGTGGCCAACGGTATTGTCGAGTACATTGACGGTGAAGAGGAGGAAACGGTGATGATTGCCATGACCCCCGAGGACCTCTCGCTGAGCCGTGAGGGCGTGGCCGAGCAGGCGCAAAAGGAGGCCGAGGAAACGATTTCGACCGGCACGCGCGTGCGTACCGTGACCAACGCGCACATGTTTACGCACTGCGAGATCCACCCGAGTATGATTTTGGGTATCTGCGCCTCGATTATCCCGTTCCCCGACCACAACCAAAGTCCTCGTAACACGTACCAGAGTGCCATGGGCAAGCAGGCGATGGGTGTCTTTTTGACCAACTACCAAACTCGTATGGACACAATGGCCAACATTTTGTACTACCCTCAAAAGCCGCTGGCCACGACCCGCTCGATGGAGTACCTCAAATTCCGTGAGCTGCCGGCCGGCCAGAACGCCATTGTGGCCATTTTGTGTTACTCGGGTTACAACCAGGAAGATTCAATGATTATGAACCAGAGCTCGATCGATCGCGGCCTGTTCCGCTCGCTGTTCTTCCGCTCGTACATGGATCAAGAGCGTCGTATCGGTATGAGCGTTGTTGAGGAGTTTGAAAAGCCCACGCGCAGCGATACCCTGCGCCTCAAGCACGGTACCTACGACAAGCTTGACGAGGATGGCCTGATTATTCCTGGCTCGCGCGTCTCGGGCGAGGACATTATCATTGGTAAAACGGCGCCCATCCCCCCTGACAATGAGGAGCTCGGTCAGCGCACGCAATTCCATACCAAGCGCGATGCCTCAACGCCTCTTCGTAGCACCGAATCAGGTATTGTCGACCAGGTTCTCTTGACCACCAACGGTGAAGGTTTGCGGTTCGTCAAGGTGCGGATGCGTACCACCAAGGTCCCCCAAATTGGTGACAAGTTTGCCTCGCGCCACGGTCAAAAGGGTACCATTGGTATCACTTATCGTCACGAAGATATGCCGTTTACTGCCGAGGGTCTTGTGCCCGACCTCATCATCAACCCGCACGCCATTCCGTCGCGTATGACAGTCGCCCACTTGATTGAGTGCTTGCTGTCCAAGCTGAGTTCCCTGAGTGGTCTCGAGGGTGATGCCACGCCCTTCACGGAGGTCACGGTGGATGCGGTCTCAAACTTGCTGCGCGAGCACGGTTACCAGAGCCGCGGGTTCGAGGTCATGTACAATGGCCACACTGGCCGTAAACTGCAGGCTCAAGTCTTCTTTGGCCCCACTTATTACCAGCGTTTGCGCCACATGGTCGACGACAAGATTCACGCCCGCGCGCGTGGTCCAGTGCAAATCTTGACCCGCCAGCCCGTCGAGGGTCGTTCGCGCGACGGTGGTCTGCGTTTCGGAGAAATGGAGCGCGATTGTATGATCGCCCACGGTGCCGCCGCGTTCCTCAAGGAGCGCCTAATGGAGGCCTCGGACGCATTCCGCGTGCACATTTGCGGTATCTGCGGTCTCATGACCGTGATCGCCAACCTCAAAAAGGTCCAGTTTGAGTGCCGCTCGTGCCAAAACAAGACCAAGATCTATCAGATCCATGTCCCGTACGCAGCCAAGCTGCTGTTCCAGGAGCTCATGGCCATGAACATTGCGCCCCGGCTGTACACCGAGCGCAGCGGTATCACTGTGAGATAGTATATAATTATTATGTGTATGTGAAGAGGGGGTGGGCAAGTGCGCCAAGGGGAGCGAGAAAGGGAGCGGGCCGCGTGCTCTGAGTGTGCTCGTGCTGAGGCCCCATCTGGGGCACCCACCCACACTCCAGGACACTCTGGCGCACTCGCAGGTACCTCCAAGCTAAACACAACTGAATGATCAAGAATAGAGACTGCTATGTATGTTCCGACCTCCTGATACCCACCTCGCTCTGTCCTCTTAAATGGTACCGGCACATCCTCCGGTGCCCTCACAGTTGTGACCTCTCTCAACACTTCAGTGCCAAATCAATGCACGTATTTCGCTTATTTATACCCTAGTCTACTGCCCTTGAACTCTGGATATCCCTGAATCATTCCTTGGCCTCGCCTTGAGGCTCACCCTGGGCCTCACCCTGGGCCCCGTTCTCGGCCTGGCGCTCGCGCTCCTGGCGCTGACGCTCTTCTTCGAGACTCATACGCAGGGCAAGCGCAAGCTCGGGGTCGTCATTGGGGTCAAACATATCGCCAAACTCGTTGTTTTCCTGGGTCTCGCCACCGCCGCCCAGCAGCGGCGACCGCAGCACTGCGTCGCTCAGAAGGAGGTTTGGGCCGGGAGCCACCCGGAGCAGGTGCGAGTTGTCGCTGCTGGAAACGGTGGCAACAAACTCGTCGAGCTTCTGGGCAGTGTCGTTGTGCTCCTGGCCAAACAGTACAATGTCGACGGCGATATTATTCTTTTTCATGCGCTTGGCCAGCTTGACGAGTTCCCGCTCGTCCTCGCTAATTGGCGATGCGCAAAACACAACCACGCGCTGGCGCTGGTTCTTGTTTTGGCGGTGCTTGAGGGCCAGGGCCGCCACCTGGATGGCGGCGCCAAACCGGGCCGCGCCGGTGATTTTGGTGTCGCGCACACCCACCAAAAATGCGCCAATGTCATTCACAAACGAGCTCTTGACTGTGCCTTCGAGGGTCATAAGCCCCACCGTGCTCTCGGGGTTGTCGCGGGTCTTGCGGGAAAAGATGATGTTTGCGGCCTCAATTTGGGCGTCGTAGCGCGTCGGGATGTAGTCGCCGTTCCGCATGTACTCGCTCGTGTCGAGCACAATCATCGTTGCCTCCAGCACCATTGTGTCAAGTAGTAAGCGGCCGGCCTGAGCTGGAGGGGTCCCTCCTCTCCCAGCACGTAAACACCTCCACCGCCCGTCAGATGGAAGAAGCGATTGCGCTCGTAAACAAAGAATTTGACGCGCACGTGGCCGAAATCAAGCGCCGTGGCGAAGTGAGCGAGCGTATCGCGCGTGAACGCATTGAAGCGCGTTTGATGAGGCTGTCCAAGGACGCGCAAAACAAGCCCATCCAGTAGGTGCTTTGGCGTGTACACCGGGTGCTCTTTGATGTACCAACTATTCGCATGCACAGACAGCGCTTGATCCTGGCTACCTGGGCCATGGCTGCCGCTCCTCTCTGAGCCCTCAGCTCGGACCCTGCTCAGATCCTACTCAGGCTCCCCCGTAGCACCCAACTGGCAATTCCTGTCTTTCTTCATGGCCTACTCTATATATTAAGTTATTTTATTTTATTCTCGTCTATCCTGTGCCGACCAAGACCTTCCTCTGGCCTCGCTCGGGCCACCCAGGCTCACCACCTGGCCTCACCCCTTACCGCGCTTCACCCCTCACCAGTGAAACCTTCCACTTCATAAAATGCTATATACAATTATTTCGTCTCTGCGGCCTGGGCATCGGCCTGAGCCTCGGCCTCATCGGCAAACGCAATCACGTTGTCCAAAAACTTGTTATCGCTGTCCTCGCTCAGCTTGAGGCGCGCCAGGCGCTGTTTGCGCAGCTGGTTCTTGGGCAACATACCGCTAACTGCCCTAAGCAGCAGCTCAGCACCACCTTTACGGTCACGCATCTCCTTCATGGGCACCGAGTGCAGGTTACCAGGCCGCCCCGAGTGCCAGCGGTAGAGCTTGTGTTGTTCCTTGTTGCCTGTGGCGTAAATGTGCTGGCAGTTGGTCACAACAACATAGTCGCCGCAGTCGCTGCCGGGGTAGTACACGGGCTTGTGCTTGCCAATCAGAGTCGTGGCGATGCTGGTCGCGAGGCGACCCAGGGGCCGAGGATCACTCGCCACATCCACATGGTGCCACGTACGGGCGAACCCAAGCGCCGTTTTGCCGATATATTTGCTGCTGGTTGTGGGCATGTGAAATTTAAAAGCTGGTGAAATTTCGCCACAGACGCCACCCCCGTCGAGGACGAGCGTGGGTGGCGGACGGTGGCGGTCGCGCATGATTTTTTATTCAGCGTGCAGTCGACGCGGTCGGCTGTGCAGGGGGGCGTAGCGCGGGGGACGCCAAGCAGCAGCATTGCAGTCGCCATTATTGGTTGGGATGGCAAATGTCCGCCCAGCCCAGCCCGGCAGTGCCGGCCCAAGCTTTACAGACATCTCTATGTATCCACATATCTATAATTTGATTCGCATCACCTTTAATTCTTTGAAACGCCCGCTCTCGGCACGCGACCGATCCCACCACGCGCCACACCCGCCACTGCAGACCTCCCACCTAACTCAGCCTGGATGAACTGCCTCCAGCTAGTTGGCTGGGGCATTTCCATTCTAGCCGCAGTGATTGCGTCATTTTTCACCACGTTTGGCGAGAAAAACACATGCAGCATGTCCTACTCGCGGCCGATCTACCACAAGCTCGAGATACCCAGCCCCTACTCCCAGCTGAGCGACCGATACAGCACATATTTGTACAGGGAAGGCGGTGTTTCGCCGCACTGGGACGGTAAGGGCAAGTTGGGAGGTACACCTGTGGTATTTATTCCCGGGAACGCCGGCTCCTACAGCCAGGGCCGCTCGGTAGCCTCGTTGGCCGCAAACCTTGGCCGCGAGCTATACTCCGAGACAGAGTTTGACTTTTTTTTGGTGCACTTTGACGAGGACTTTTCGGCGTTTCGCGGATCAACCCTCGAGAACCAGGCCAAATACGTCAATGATGCCATTTACCATATCCTGGGACTCTACACGGGGCCCAACGCTCCTCAGGCGGTTACGCTCATTGGGCACTCCATGGGCGGCACAGTGGCACGTGTGATGGTCACTCTTGACAACTATGTGCCCAAAAGCGTCAACACAATTTTCACGCTCGCCACACCGCACCTTGTTCCACCGCTCACAATGGACAGGGGAGTAACCGAGCTGTACGACCGCGTAAGCCGGTTCTGGCGCCAGAGTTTCTCGGATGGGGGGAGTGAGGTTCCCAGCGCTGCCAATGCCGGGGACGACACCGCTGTTGGCGACTCGAGGCTTGACGATATGACCCTCGTCTCGATCTCAGGAGGCCACACAGACTACATGGTTCCGCCCGAGTATACTCCCATTTTCAGTGTTGTGCCTGCCTCACACGGCATCTCAGCCTATTCGTACTCGATTCCGGGCGTGTGGCGGGGTCAGGACCACCTTGCAATCGTTTGGTGCTACGAGCTGCGCCAGGTGCTCGTGGAGTCCATGTTTGCCGTAGCGAGCGCCCATCGGCCCCAACGCACTTTGCCCCGCGCAGATCGCATCGCCGTCCTCCAGAGTTATTACAAGAGCCCCATGGACAACCACGAGCTCATCAACAGCCAGTACGCGTTTGTGTGGTCGAGCGAGCCGTTTGACGGGTCATTTGTTAGCCCTGTGGGCGCTCTGGGCATTGTGAGCGCCAGCGAGGGCAGGGCTGTGGATGTGGCGGCGCGTGGACGTGCTGGGCGCGCTGCAAAAAAGAGCTCAGAGGGCCACTCTGGGCACCCCGCTGCCCTCACACACATGCCGTTCAACACCACAGAGGCAGCCTACACATCTATTTTCTCGCTGCTAGTACGGGGCGTGCGTGTTCCTATCAACTCCAAGTTTATTGACGTGCCGATTCCCGCCCTCCAGTCGAGTCTCATTGCCCTCGATGTGCGCCTCGACGACGCCCCCAGCGGGGCCGCGTTTAGGCACTGGGTCCCCAGTACCGGCGAGTCAAGGTGGTACCAAGGCAACAAGGCCACTGTCTTTTGGTACTCGAGCTCGCCCTACGTGCCGTACCCGGTCCAGCAGCACGACTGCTTGCATTTGCAGGTCGTGGCCCCAAAGCTGCAGCCCGCGGCCTCTGCCACCACCCACCTCCACATTCGCATAAACTGGTGGGCCTCGCTGGCAAACTTTGCTATTCGCTACCGCACAACCGCCCTGTGCTTCCCCGCCGGCATCGTCATGCTCGTGGTGCTCATCCAGCTCCACAGCACTTTTAATGGCCGGTACATCTCGTTCCGGGCGGCGCTGCTGGTGCTCATCAAGCAGCACTTTTGGGCGTTGTTGCTGGTGTCTCTTGCCGCTCAGTACCTTTTATCGACAAGCTTTTTCCGCAACTTGGTACGCGCGCTGCAGGTTCCCAGCGAGCGCGAGAACATAAGTGCTTTGCGCTCGTCGCGTTTCGATATCGCAGACCTTTTTGCCGGTATTGACGAGCCGGCTCTCGCGTTCATTGCGCCATTACTTATTGTTGTCTCGACAACGTTTGTGGTCGTGGTCGAGCAGACCCTCAGTTTGCTGAGCGTGTACGTGCTGGCCCCGCTCAGCCGTCTGCGCAAAAAGCCCTCTGTGACAAGTAGGCGCCCAGCACGCCTTGAACCACTTTTGCTAGGCGCGCTCATCTTTGTGGTGCCCCATCAGTGCGTGTTTGTGGGGGCTGCTCTGTACCATATTTTGCAGGCAACTGATGTTCAGTCGTGGAAATTTAGCGTGGCAATGGTCCTGTTCTGGACTGCAGCCGTCGACGTGCCTATTTTGGCCGTGTGGTTCCGCGACCTCAAGCCCTTGCTGGCGTTCCAGATCTCGGACCTCATCAACATCGCCTCAAGCGCGCCTTCGGTGGCCTATGTCTACCTCATCAACCGCGACACAACCCTCAACATGTACCCCTGCGCATGCCCCACCTGGATGCGGATCTTTACCTACACGTTTGTAGGCTACTTTGCCTACTACGCGCTGGTGCACGGGTTTATGCACACGTTCATGATGCACTACTTTGCAAACTTTTTGGCCGGTTGGTTCATCTTCATTGCAACTGTTAATGACACCACGCCCAAAAAGACGCTTTGATATTTATACTAATTAAGATTTATTCTTGTGCGCGTAGGCGCTCTGGCTGGGTTGGGCTAGAAGTAACTTCAGAAAGTATCCATATGGCGTAGTATATCCCGCTCTACTCTCTCCTCGGCTCCAGCTTTGAGTCCAAAATTTAAAATTTCAGGTCCCCCACTCTGTGGCCCCTCCCCCGCCCCCACTCACGTGACACCCACTATAAATTTTTCACTCGGCTTCTCACTCAGCATTAAATTGTATCACGGCATTATATGATGAGTGGGGGCAGCGCCTACTGCCCCGGTTCCTACCAAAATGCTCAGAGAAAAAGCTCCTACAACGGCGGTGGACTATGTGAAGCTGGCCAACGTGGAGCGGATAGACTTTTATAGCAGCCATGAGAGCTGAACTTTAGACCTAAATTCAAGAGCACGCCTGAGCACGTCTAAGGCTGTTTAGCAAAACAAGTCAACTTTTGGTAGTTTCCCCCACAGTTGACCGGTTGTCGTGGTGTTCTTTGCATAACTTTATGCAAGGCCCCGCATACTCGCATATTTAGTCACAGTTATGCAGGCTAGCTGATTGGCTAGGTGTGGCGCTTCAGGCAGCCCACGTGGAGCATCTGATTTGTTTTGTGTAGAGCGCTTTACTCTACCAACTATATTTCTCGCGGTCAGTTCCGCCGCTTGGCCCCTGGATTGAGCGATAACCGGCGAACGCCATCCGGTCACGTGCGATTTCGTAGCTTGTGGGATCCCCTAAAACATAAAAAATCTAAACCACGGCCTTCATCTGCAATGACTCAAACTGTCAGTTCGAGCCGGTCTGCGGTTGAGAAGACTGTGGACGGCCTAGTGTCGAAAACGTTTGTTGTCCCTGGCTTCAACGAGGAGCAAAGCGGTCCCAAAACTGTCGAGGTTCAGGGTGACGTCCTTGGCCGCGTTGCCTCATTTTTGGAGCGCGAGGGCCGTCAGAGCACCGCGGTGGTTGTGCCTGTGGCCGAGGTGTTTGCTGGCATTGGCCACCTCCACAAGTTGAAGGGCTCGCCGGTTGTTCTGCACGCCGAGGTCAGCACCGACTATGGCATTGTGAGCTCGCTGCGCCACTCTGGCTTGGTGTTTTTGCAGAGCTTTGGCCCCGAGGATGCCCAGGACATTGCTGTTGCCGCGCACATTGTGGCCCTTTTGCTCAACCAGCCCGTGGTGCACTTTTTCGCTCAGGTCGAGCGCACTGCTCCTCTCAATTGGACTAGCGAGGGTAAGGCCGACGTTTTGGCCAAGATCGCTGTCCAGGGCGTTGATGTTGGTCTCGTTGAGGGCGAGGTTGAGGCCAAGGAGGCCACTCCCACTGTCACCGTTTCGCACGCCGTGAGCACTGCCTTGGGTCTCGTTGGTGCCTACACACCCTTTGAGTACCACGGCGAGACCACTGCCGCCACTGCCTTGGTGGTTCTTGGTAGCGCAGACCACATTCGCGAGGCCGCTCTCAAGGCCAAGCTTGGCTACGTGCAGATCCGTGTCTACGCACCCTTTGACGCCGCCGAACTTTTCAAGGTGCTCCCCACCAGCGTCAAAAACTTGGCCCTGCTCGAGCAGACCGCCGTCGTGACTACCACGTGGCTGTCGCTGCTGCAGGACGTTTTGAGCGCCGAGTCGCTCGAGAGCATTGAGAAGGTTGTGTCTTTCCAGCTCGGTCAGATCGAGGCTGATGCCGCTCTTGCCCAGATCACTGCTACTGTGTCCCACGAGGGTGCCCCTCAGGGCGCTCTGTTGGGCACCCCCTTTGAGACCACTCAGAGCACCTCGTTGTACGCCGAGAGTGCTTACGAGCTTGAGACCGCCTACTACAACGTTTTGGCCCAGCTTTTCCCCAAGCTCAATATCCTCAACGCCGGTAAACAGGCCAAGCTCGAGACGTTGCCTGAGTACGGCTTTGGTACGTTTTTGGCTGGCGGCGATGCCGAGAAGACCAACTGGATTATTGGCAGTGATGCGTGGTCCTATGATTTGGGCAACTCGGGTCTGTTCAACGTCCTCAAGAGCAAGAAAAACCTCAACATGCTCATCATTGACTCGACCCCTCAGGCCGAGATTGCCGGCCGCAAAAAGGATTTGGGTCTGTTTGCTATGGGCTTTGATGATGTCTATGTTGCCAGTGTGGCTGTTTACTCTAGCTACACCCAGCTTTTGCAGGCTCTTCTTGAGGCTGAGGCCTTTGACGGTCCCTCGGTGGTTGTGGCCTACTTGCCCTACACTAACGTCTACAGGGATGATGCCCTTGCTGTTCTCAAGGAGACCAAGCGTGCCGTCGACACTGGCTACTGGCCTTTGTACCGCTACAACCCTCGCGCTGAGGAGGCGTTCAGCCTCGACTCGTTCACCATTAAGCAGCAGCTGCGCACTTTCCTCGACAATGAGAACCGTTTGACGCTTCTTAGTGCTAAGAACCCCCAGTTTGCCCGCGATTTGGCCGGTGGACAGGGCGCCGAGGTGCGTCGTGCTCAGGCCTCCAAGGCTTCGCAGGCGTTTGCCAACTTGCTTGACGGCCTCAGCGGCGAGCCTTTGCTTGTACTCTTTGCCTCCGACGGTGGCCAAGCCGAGAACGTTGCCAAGCGTTTGGCGACTCGCGCCAAGGGCCGTGGCCTCAAGGCCGTGCACGCTGCCTTTGACGATTACACCGCCGAGGACCTGCTCAAGGAGCAAAACGTTGTGCTTGTGACCTCGACCGCCGGTCAGGGTGAGCTTCCGCAGAACGGCCGCAACCTTTGGGAGTCGCTCAAGAGCGGCGAGTACGACTTTTCGGCCGTCAAGGTCGGTATCTTTGGTATGGGTGATAGCCTTTACTGGCCGCGCAAGCAGGACAAGCACTACTACAACAAGCCCTGCAAGGACCTTGATGCCAAGTTCAAGGAGTTCAAGGCCCAGGAACTCGTGCCCCTGGGTCTCGGTGACGACCAGGACCCCAACGGCTGGTCTACCGGTTACGAGGAGTGGGAGCCGCTTGTGTGGACTGCCCTGGGTGTTGACAAGGTTGGCGCTGCCGAGGAGGCCGCTCCCATCACCAACGAGGTCATGAAGATCGAGTCCAACTACCTCAGAGGCACTATTGCCCCTGCGCTCAAGGACCGCTCCACCGGCGCCATCTCGGCTGTGGACCAGCAGCTCACCAAGTTCCATGGTATCTACATGCAGGATGATCGCGACATCCGCGACGCCCGTAACGCCGAGGGCCTTGAGCCGGCCTACTCGTTCATGGTGCGCGTGCGTCTCCCTGGCTGCGTGTCGACCCCTGAGCAGTGGCTCAAGATGGACGAGCTGAGTGACAGCCGCGGTAACGGTACGTTTAAGATCACTACTCGTGGTACCTTCCAGCTCCACGGTGTTATCAAGGAGGACCTTAAGCCGGCCATCCGTGGCATGAACTCGGTGCTGCTTGACACTGTTGCCGCGTGCGGTGATGTGGACCGTAACGTTGTTGCCGCCTCGCTCCCTGGTAACGCCAAGGTTCACAAGCAGGTTGTCAAGGCTTCGTACGACCTTAGCGAGCACCTGTTGCCTCAGACCACCGCCTACTACGAGATTTGGCTCGAGGGCGAGGATAAGAGCGACCAGCCCGGTGACCGTGAGGCCTGGGAGGCCCGCCCCGATGGCTGCAAGAAGAAGACCAAGGAGATGGTTGCCAGCAGCAACTTTGTCGACCATGAGCCGCTGTACACCAACATTTACCTGCCCCGCAAGTTCAAGATTAACATCGCCGTGCCTCCTTACAACGACGTCGATGTCTATGGCCACGATATTGGCCTCGTGGCCATTGTTGGTGAGGACGACGAGGTGCTCGGTTACAACGTCAACGTCGGCGGTGGTATGGGCACTACCCACAACAACAAAAAGACCTACCCCCGCACCGGTTCGTGCATTGGCTTTACGCCCGTGTCCAAGCTGCTCGATGTGTGCGAGAAGGTCATGCTTGTGCAGCGCGACAATGGTGACCGCAAGAACCGTAAACACGCGCGCCTCAAGTACACCGTGGACGACATGACCCACGAGGGCTTCAAGGCCGAGGTCGAGAAGTACCTGGGCTACAAGCTCGAGCCCAAGCGCGAGCACGTGCCGTTCACCACCAACGTAGACACCTATGGCTGGGTCAAGGACGAGGACGGATTCAACCACTTTACCACCTTTGTCGAGAACGGCCGTATCGAGGACACCCCCGAGCTGCAGCACCGCTCTGGTTTCCGCGAGATTGCCACTTATCTCAAGGGCTCCAAGGCCGAGTTTAGACTGACTGCCAACCAGCACGTTTTGGTGTCCAACTTGACCGATGCCCAGGTGCCCAAGGTCAAGGAGCTGCTCCAGCAGTACAAGCTCGACAACCTCAGCTTCAGCGGTCTGCGCTTGTCGAGTGCCGCCTGCGTGGCGTTCCCCACCTGCGGTCTCGCTATGGCCGAGTCGGAGCGTTACTTGCCCGTGCTCGTTACCAAGCTCGAGGCGGTGCTCGAGGAGTACGGTTTGCGCCACGACTCGATCGTCATGCGCATGACCGGTTGCCCCAACGGTTGCGCGCGCCCCTGGCTCGCGGAGATCGCCCTGGTCGGTAAGGCCTACGGCGCATACAACCTGTACTTGGGCGGTGGCCACGTTGGTGAGCGCCTCAACAAGCTGTACCGCAGCTCGCTCAAGGAGGACGAGATCATCGCCACCCTTAGCCCCATGTTCAAGGCATGGGCCCACGAGCGCACTGAGGGCGAGCCGTTTGGTGACTTTGTGATCCGCAAGGGCATCATCAGTGCTACCCGCGAGGGCAAGGACTGGTGGGAGAATGTCGAGCCTGGCCTCGAGGAGGAGTAATGTAGATATTTATGACGAACTCTGTACTGATTTATGCGTTTAGAGGTGCCTGTAGTATTAGAGGGGGCCGTGAACCCATTGGCCGAAAGGTAGGTGTGTCCAAGTGCCCGCGAATTATATATGGTGGTCTACTGAGTGTCCCGTAGCCCTGCCCAGAATCTACTTAAAGAGAACCGCTGTAGTCAATGGCTTTGCATGCGATTGTAGAGCATGTCTGTGAAGCCTAACACGCCAGCCACAGCCCTCAACACCTTCTCCGGCAAAAATAAAAGCCTCCTCTAGAGCCAAACCCTCAAAAAATGTAAAAAGATACTCCGTTACAGGGAATTGAACCCTGGCTTCCGCGGTGAGAGCGCGACGTCCTAGCCACTAGACCATAACGGATCTTGTTGTTGTAGGCTTCCCGGCTGAACTAGTGAATTTCCATGGCTATTTTTTTTACTCCAGCGTACCGCACAAAAATGTCAAAACGTAAATTTTGAATCTCATACATTTTTATAATCTTCGAGTAGTTTGAAGCATATTTTGTCTGAAAATTTTCCTAGCGTTTCTGACCTGAGATTAACGGTTTTTCTCATCTATATGAGATTTTTACAGCTTTCTCAGCGCATAATATGTGTTATCTTAGCTTTCAAGTTTCTCAAAACTATAACCAGCAGATTGTGCCCTAACTCACTCTCTCTGCCACATCAGAAGGAATAAAAGGTAGAATGTCACATTCTAATTGTACTGTAGTCTAAAACCTTTTCATGAACTCCTCCGCAGTCCCCCAGTCTTCTGCAATTGTGTTCTCCCTTACCAGAAAACATCTTCTGTTTGTACGCGATAGCGCCGTGAACTAGCATCAATTCCATTTACCTGTGAGCTTATCCATACTTCTAATAAATTCTGAGCACCTCAAGACCCAACTGATACTCAGTTCAAGCTAGCTCACGAATCATGTCTCGTCGCGATTCTCGTTCCGCAGTATTGTCGCTGAACCGTTACAGGAAGTGGTTAGATTCAGCCTCACAATACACAATTGCTCAAAAATTTAAGCAATTGCTTGATGATTCGAGCGGCGTGTCTGAGAAGCCTTACCAAGATCAAGCTCGACCTTGACCCTGACATCTACCCACACGCCATGCCGTCAACGATGCCGCTCCCCGTGGCGCTTTTGATTGCGCCCCATCTCAGCCCCTACGAATTATTACAAGCTGCCAGAGTGAATCGTGCCTGGTATGAGTCGTTTATGTCTGATGCGGTTTGGCAAGAGTGGGACGTGTATGGTATTGAGAGAAATATCGCAAGACATTATCTGAGTCTCAAGTTTGACGTCACACCGGATCAGTGGTGTAAATTTGACGCCCTTCCGCAGGCCGGCTACTTGGGCTTTAACTGGTATCGGTTCCTCGCGATTGGTAAAAACAATCTTCAAGCACGCACTGAAAGTTGGTTATCGTATCTGACCAAGGCGCCTATACCCCTGCTCGAAGCAATGGCAAAGTGGCCTTACTGGCAAGGTGTGAGCTTTTTGAACGTGAGGGCCTCAGACCAAGAGGACAAGCAGCTCGTATACGGCCTGCTAGAGGCTGGGCTTAAGCCGCTCGGTTTGAATGCCATTTACAAGACTGATGTCACGGCTGCTGCGAGCACAAAGAATTGGATTGTCGAGAATTATTTCAATCGGACCCTACTGGAGCATTTCGACTGCGCTCTTAAGCTTGTCCAAGACAGCCCCTTGAACTATGCCAAGCTTGGTGAAAAATTGAAGCAAGACAAAGAGATTTTCAAGGCGCACATTGACTGCCATATGTCCTACTGGCGAAACTCCAAGTATGAAGAGGAAAGTTCTCTCAAAAGTCACCAGTCCCACCAGCTGGATATTAACCCATTGATTTCTGTGCCTGCATCGATCAAACAGGATAAACTCCTCATGCTTGAGCTTGTGAAAAAGCTACCCGCATGCTATGCATCACTCGCAGACAGTCTCAAGCTAGATCAGGACATCGCAATTGCTGTGTTGAGCAGCTTTGGTCCGCATTGCGACTACTGCAAGACCGGTCTTGATGTGAATCTCTACAAAGACAAGGACTTTGTCGTCAAAGCGATTAGTCTCCCAAAAGCGCCAGTTCTGCGACTTGAAGAACTTCCTCGTGACATTTTGTTTGATGTTGATGTTATTAGGGCAGTTCTTGAACATTACCAAAAATCATTAATGGCCTTGTCTCGCTCATCGTACAAGTCTGGGCCCAAGACCAACATGATCACCGCCGAGAAAGTCGTAATTCAATTCGTGACTCGGACCATCTCTCCCAGTCGTATTTTAACACTGATTGCGTTTATTGACAAAAGCCTTGACAATCATTCCGATTGGACCTACAAAGCCGAGCAAGTTCAGTTCACTCTGCAGCACTGCCTTGTGACTCTTCCCGAAGTAGACGAGTTGCATAAATTGCGTGTACAAACCCTACCTGTGCCGCAGGAACCGCAGGAACCTCAACCCACTCCACCTGACGCTCTATTCGGTCTTCCAGTTGATAATCGGGCTGGTGCAGATGCACGTGTAGTTCGTCACACTCATGTTGATGTTAACCCGTTACTTCCAGTTATAGATCGGACTGGTGCAGGTGCACGTGTAGTTCGTCACACTCATCACTCACGGCAACGGGTTTACATCGACACCAATCCTTTTTATCACACAGAAGCGTGAGCCCGACTCACATCCGCGCGTGGAGGCTGGCCCGTAAAACAGATGGCCACAAGAACCAAATAGGCTGCCCGAGGAAGCGGGAGCTCAGCGCGGCAGTCCGAAGACCTTCCAAGGCTAGTGGAGGATGTCAATTATTCTCATGGCCAGCTATGGCCAGTAGAGTGGCAGAGGGGCAAACAAGCAACTGCAGAAGCATTGGGCTCGAAAGCGCAAACTTTGGGAAGCCATGGGTAGTCCAAGCTCTTGCACCTACTCCCCCATATACGTTTCAGACCTCGGGGCTGCAGGGATCGCATGCTAACCAGCACTGCTCCCTAGAACTATATAACGATTGGTGCGGCCCAAGTCCGTGCCCCTGCGTCCTCAGGACCAGGATAAATTTGAATATCTAATAAACAAACAAACGGTGTAGTTCGTTGGGTACGTCGGCGGTAGGGCTGAAATCCCGGAAAAGCAGAGCAGATTATAGTCTATCAACGCCATTGAAACAGCTAGAACAATTAGCTTCTCAAACCTTACCGTCTCTTTATGGCAGCATTCTAATGAATATAAATTCTCTGACTTATTGAACTTGTATGTGCTAATTTGATATTGTAGAAGCCGCAGTGCAAGGCAAGACGCACCTTTGATCTTCTCAGCGCAGAAGATTTAATGAGTTCTTTTGGGTTGGCTGGCTTGTAGGCCCTCATTCCATGGCCGTGCAAAGAAACTGCCACGGTGTTATGGGTTCGGCACCTCAATATCTGAGGGGCCAAGGCTAGCGCCAGGTTAAATAATAATAAAAATAGCTAAGATAACTAATAGAGACTGCCCCCGCGAGCGGCGCGATGGGCTCTCAACTCAGATCTGGACATGTGCCGCATCGAGTAAACGTTGTAGTCGACGCGCACGGTAAGAAAGATGAAGCGGGCCAAATTCTGGAGCCCGAGGTGAAGTTCATCACCGTAATAGTCGCTCTCGAGACTTTTCAACTCGTGCTTCACTTTCTCTTCAAAGGCTTTGGTATGCTCTGAACGGTTCTCGTTGTGCTGCTCAAACAACACGGCGGTCTCCAGAAGCTTGTGCAGTTGGTCAAAGTCGGGCATACCATAATCAGAGCCTGTGACAAGCTGGTTGCACTCTTGGGTCAAAGCGTCGCGAAACTCGCTGTCCCCGTCCACCTTGTTGAGCAGCGCGTCCCACCAGCCGCCGACACAGTATCTGTTGAAAAAGGACCGAGACAAGTCCATTTTTATGCTCGGGATCGGGAGCAGCTCCAGGCCACTAAAAACGGCCTTGCAGTCGGGCCTAGGGCTGCGCAACAGCGACGCAATGGCGGCGCTGGTGACCCGCTCGTTGGGCTGCTTCTTGTAGTAGGAGCACGATTTGGTGTAGCAGTGGAGGATCTCGGGGTGGGCGCCAAACATATCGATCATCCACTGAGTCTCGTTCAATAGCTTGTCGGACACGAACCACTCGACCTGCGCTAGGCGCTTGGCGTCGCTTGGGTCCTGCTTGTTGATGTTGATGCGCATGCTCTCAATTTGCATGTAAAAAATCTCCTCCTTGCCCCTCACTGTCGATTTGAGCTGGAAATAGGCCCATGGGCTGCGCGGCACAGCCAAGCGAGCAAACTTGATGCTACTGCAAATGGTCGGGAAGCTGTAGGGGTCAAGGGAGCCCGTACCTTGCAGAATGCTGAGAGCAGCATCTGGGTCATTGGACAGCATTGTGGGCAACCCACGGGGATAAAAGCCCGCCTTGAGCAGCTGGCACACCAATTCCTTGTTGTTGAGCGCCCGGTGGCTCACGTCCAACAGGCTAAAGTGGTCATATTTTGGGTAGATGGGCAGAGGTCGAGTGGCCAGGGCCTTGTAAAAGCCAAGTTTCTGGGACCCAATTGACTGGCGCACGTCGTAATCAATCCGGTCGGACTGGCGAATCATTGAGAGCATGTTGTACAAGTTCCCAATAGGGTCGGACCCGCCAAGGGCGTCGTACTCCGAGTCGTACTCGTCCTCTTCTTCGTCGCTGCTGTCGTCCTGCTCGTCCTGTGCAGCTGGTTCCGCGCGACTGGGGCATTCCCGGCGCAGAAAATCCGCGTAGATGCCGCGTTTAAGGCCGTATGCGTCCCAGTCCTGCCAAATGGCGTTGGCGGAAAAGGCCTTGTTCCAGGCCTTGTTGACACCGGCGGCCGCGTGAATATCATAGCAGTCAAGATATTTCGCGATTTGCTTCGCGTTTTCAGCCACAGTCTCTGCCATGTAAGTCGCGGAAAAGAGGAGCACGCAGGCATGCGCCGTGCGGGTCACGACGCGTCATGCAAGGGGCTAAAATACAGACACGGAAAATGAGACAAGACGAAGAGAAGGGGTAAAATCTTTCAGGAAATTGGGTAGAATCAAGCAAGTTTAAGCAGAGAATGTGGTTAAACGAGCGCAATTGATTGCTTTCAATATGGGCTAGGAAACGTGCCTAGAGTAGCAAATCTAGGTGGAATTTCGGACATCTAGAAATATTTGAGGCAAAAATGTGCGAAACATTTAGTTTAGTGCGCGCAAAAGCTGTGTATATTGAAATAGCCCACCACGACCATGCACCGGTGTGGGTCCACTGCTAGTCAGCCGAGGCAGTCAAACCCGACAAGGTTGGGCACTCAAGGCTACAAAGTCCAGCACAACCTGAATTTCGGGAGGATACCGATGAGAGTTGGGCTGAAAGCGCACTGGGGTATCAGCCAATCAGGGCCCAGAGAGATTATACAAGGGGGGCACTTGAGGCACTTTTTTTTGCACCTCTCGGCACCAAACTCTTTGACACTCGTTAAAATTTTGTTATTTCGTCTGCTACAGCTCTCTTCACACACCCTCCATCACACTAAGCGGGCCAATCACACGATCTTAAATACATCGAGTGCTTACTCTTCTCCTCTTCATGCTTCGCACCAAGCTCGTGCGGTTGTTTAGCGCCTCGCGCGCTAGCCTCGAGAACGTGACACTCACGGTGGACGGCAAAAGCGTGACCGTTCCTGCCGGCAGCGCGCTCATCCAGGCCATCGAGGCCGCTGGCGTGCAGGTTCCCCGCTACTGCTACCACGAGAAGCTGGCCATTGCGGGTAACTGCCGTATGTGCCTTGTCGACGTTGAGCGTGCGCCCAAGCCCGTTGCTTCGTGCGCCTTCCCTGCTGCAAATGGCCAGGTGATCCACACCATGAGCGAGCGCGCCAAGAAGGCGCGCGAGGGTGTTACCGAGATGATTCTCGCCAACCACCCGCTCGACTGCCCCGTGTGTGACCAGGGTGGTGAGTGCGACCTTCAGGATCAGTCGTTGCGCTACGGTAGCGACCGTGGACGCTTCAGCGAGATCGCCGGTAAGCGCGCCGTCGAGGACAAGAACATCGGCCCCCTCGTCAAGACCAGCATGAACAGGTGCATTCAGTGCACTCGTTGCGTGCGTTTTGCCAACGACGTGGCCGGCGCCCCCGAGCTCGGTACCTCAGGCCGCGGTAACGAGATGCAGATCGGTACCTACCTCGAGCGTAACCTCAACTCTGAGCTCAGCGGTAACGTCATTGACCTCTGCCCCGTGGGTGCCTTGACCTCCAAGCCCTACGCGTTCAAGGCTCGCCCCTGGGAGCTCAAAAAGACCGAGTCGATTGACGTGTTTGATGGTCTTGGAAGCAACATCCGCGTCGACTCGCGCGGCCAGAGCGTGCTCCGCGTCGTGCCCCGCCTCAACGAGCAGGTCAATGAGGAGTGGATCTCGGACAAGACGCGCTTTGCCGTCGATGGTCTCAACACCCAGCGCCTCACTGTGCCCCTCATCAAGGAGGACGGCGTCTTCAAACAGGCCTCGTGGGAGGACGCTTTGCTCCTTATTCAGAGCAAATTCCAGGAGCTCGCGCCCGCTGCCAACGAGTTCCAGGCCGTGGCCGGTGACCTCGTCGACGTCGAGTCGCTCGTGGCCCTCAAGGACCTCGCCAACCGCCTCGACAGCGAGAACCTCACACACGATTTTGAGGGCGGTGACCTGCCGCTCGCGCACGGCGTTGACACGCGCGCTTCATACCTCTTCAACGCCTCGATCCAGGGCGTTGAGGAAGCCGACGTTGTGCTGCTCGTGGGCACCAACCCCCGCCACGAGGCCGCCGTCCTCAACGGTCGTCTCCGCAAGCACTGGCTCCACAACGAGGTCGAGATTGGCCTTGTGGGTGAGGACTTTGAGAGCACCTTTGACTACCAGTCGCTTGGCACCGATGCCGGTGCTCTGACCAAGGCCCTCAGCGGCAAGTTTGGCGAGAGCCTCAAAAAGGCCAAGCGCCCGCTCATCATTGTCGGTAGCGCTGTTGCCGAGCACGAATCGGCCGGTGCCATCTACGCCGCCCTCGGCAAGTTTGCCTCTGAGAACGCCAACGTGGTGAGCGACGAGTGGAACGGCCTCAGCACCCTGCAGCGCAGCGCCTCGCGCGCCGGCGCCTACGACGTTGGGTTTGCCCCCAGCGCAGACGCCGCCAAGGCCACTCCCAAGATCGTGTACCTCCTGGGCGCCGACGAGATCGCGGCCGCCAAGCTCCCCAAGGACGCTTTTGTTATTTATCAGGGCCACCACGGCGATATCGGCGCCCCGCTCGCCGACGTGGTGCTGCCTGGCGCCGCCTACACCGAGAAGGCTGCCACATTTGTAAACACAGAGGGCCGCGCCCAGCAGACCCGCGCTGCAGTAGGCCCCCCCGGCGCTGCCCGCGAGGACTGGAAAATCATCAAGGCCGTGTCTGAGGTTGTTGGCGCGCCCTTGCCCTACGAGACCGAGCCCGAGCTGCGCCAGCGTTTGTTTGAGGTGTCGCCCAACCTGCTCTCGCACGACGCCCTCGAGACATCGAGCCTTGGCCTCCTCACGGCAAAACAATTTGCAAAGAACGGCGGTGCCCCCAAGGGTGGCTTCAAGAAGACTGTCGCAAACTTTTACTTTACTGACGCCATCTCGCGCTCGTCGCCCACCATGGCCCGCAGCTCGCATGCGTTTAATTAAATAGCATATCTTGGATGATTTTTAATTCTTAAAGAGCAATGCGCCGTGCATTGGGGGTGTGTTTAGCATCTGAACTGCAGTGAAACCTCCATGCAGGGGTGGAGGTGCATGGGCGCATGCACGAGGTGCGCGCCGTGTGACATTCATGTTGGAGGCGCAGGGGCAACCCTTGGCATAATGTTACGCTCGAAATAGCATAAATACCCTGCCAGGCGCCGCTGTCTGTCCAAATGCAAATCGCTCTCCTGACCACCTTCTCGCTTGTTTTGGCCCAGGGCTGGGACTCCTCGGATACTTACACAGTTCCTGCATCTACAGCCTCTGTTGTTTCCTTTGGCTCGTTTGATGCTGGTACCAGCGCCACCAGCATTGAGAGCGCTACCGCCGAGAGCTCGACTGCTGCGGTGTCGACAACCAGCAGCTCCACCGAGAGCTCCAAGAGCTCCACCGAGATCTCCACCAAGAGCACCACCAAGATCTCTTCAAGCGATGTCTCGAGCTCCAGTACCTCCTCCAAGGCCAAGAGCTCCACCACCGTGGCTGCATCTAGCTCGAGCGCCAAGTCGTCCACCATCTCGTCCAAACTGGAGAGTACCGAGACCAAGACCAACGGCTCAAGCACCGTGACAATCCTTGAGAATGCGGCTGTGCGCAATGGCCCCTGGTTCGGCATTTTTTAAAGTTAATTATCTAGTTGCTACCCTAATTTTCACCCTCTGCCTCCGCGCCCTGTGCCTCTGAGCGAGCTGGGGAGGGCACCTACTAATCATGCTCTGGCTGCAGCTGGCTACTTGGGCCGCCGCCTCTGCGTACACAATCAAGGGCAGTGTGAACTCATTTGAGATTCAAGATGTTCAAACAACCACTGTTCAGCTCACAGACGGAGGCACAACCACCTCTGAGCTGCTCTCATCATCGGGCACATTTACGCTGCGAGACGTCGCCGATGGCGAGTACAAGCTCTCGCTACTATCCACAACCCTTGAAGATAACTCTCACTATATTCTCAATCTTGAAGAAGGGGTATTAGCTGTTACGCGCGTCCAGAATTCAGACAAATTGCCAGTCTCGTACCCCATTGAGATTGGTGCTACACGGCGTAACAACGTTCGCAAGCGCCGCATGCCCCGCCTAAGGGATATTATCACCGACAAAACGGTGATACTGGCAGTGATCGGCCTGGTTGCCGTTACTGCAGCCCCTAAGCTCATAATGAATATGGAGGAGGAGGACCTCAAAATGCTCCAGATCCCCGAGGGCGAGTCTGCGCTTGATATTGCTCAAAAGTTTGCCAAAGCGAATACTAGCTAGATCATGTACAAAGCAAAAAAATAGTTGGAGGTACAATTGGGTGCCCACTTGTGCGTAGACAAGAGCACCATGCTAAACCTCGCAGGCCAGTGCCTAAAGCAGTTGTTTTAGTATCCAGAGGCATAAAAAGGCAAAAAGAATGCGTTAGCCCGGAATCGAACCGGGGGCACAACGATGGCAACGTCGTATTTTACCACTAAACCACTAACGCTGGCTGAAATTTTTTTAACGATTGTATATATCCAAAAATATCTAGCCAAAATTATAGCGCAATTAGTCAGCAAAGACATAAAACGTCTAAACAAAAATTTGAAATATCAGCGTTATCGTGCCAGCTCGGGTGTATTCAAAGGCCGCATAAAATACAAAACAATGTCACGCATTTGAGAAACAGAGTGTCAAACTCCATAACTTAGTATTCAATGATTTAGGTGGTGATTTTTTTAACTACCGAATGAATGCTAATTAGCTCTCAATGATATGTTAATTGCTGTAGAAACGAGCTAAAAGGAGATGTAGACAACAAAGTGAGCGTCTATGGTCTTGTAGCGGTCTGTTGGCGCTCAATGCCGCTTTTCCCTCTTCAACTCGCTGCAATCAGTGGAAATACGCTCAGTACGCAACAAACATGTAATTACTCCCTTTTAGCAGCCTGATGTGGGTTGGAAAAAGTGACAGTTAGTGAAAATACAGCCATCATTGTGGACAACCGTGCAGAGCCCGAGTAGTGCCATGATGCTTCTCAATTGACCACGCAGAGCGTATGAAGCTATTCATTTAGCAAAAGTTGCGAATTAGTAGTCGCGACAGCCAGTGTACGGCTCCTCACCTCACTAAGCCCGACATTCGACGTCCTTGATAGACACCTCTCGCCTATGGTACGTGCTTTATATGGCCGCGGTCAGGCCCGCTGCTGGAGGGGACCCACTCAAGTACTTCTCGCCTATGGTGCATGCGTTACTTGGCCGTGATCCAACCGGGAGACAGCGATGTAAATGTGCAACGCGGCCAAGTAAAGGACGCACCCTAGGCGAGAGGTACTGCAGTGGGTCTCCTCCAAGTGGAGACCTACGCGCCCTAGCTGCCCATTCACGCGAATGACTAGCATAAACGGCATCGTTGTAGAAGAAGGTGCCGCAATAAGCAAGTACCCGTACGGGGCGCTTGCTGAACACGCCGTTGTTGGACAGGCTGCTGGCATAAAGCGCCTCGTACAAACTCAAGAACACAAGGGGATTGCTTATTGCAAATTAAAGTCTGGGTCATTAACGGTGCCCGGGTGCAGACGAAGCAGGCTCTGTTCACACAGGAGCTTGATGTAGATGTTGACCTTGGCCTCGTCGTATACCGTATACAGAGCGGGGGTAGCAGCTTTTATACCCAAGGGATATAAATGACAGGGGTGTGTGCATGACAGGGGTATGTGTATTATCAAGGGGCTAGCACTCCCCGTGTGCGCGGCCACGCAGATCGACGCATGGCAATGCACATCGACCCGCCATCGAAATACACAAGAGGCTAATGATGAAAGGCTAATTGTCCGGGAGCGAGGGGCTCCTCTATTTGCCCGTAGCACATTTGCTGGAATGTGCGCGTGCTGCAGCACATTTTTTGTGACCCAGCACAATGCCCTTGGGGGTCCCTAGTGAATTAATGCCTGACGGCTAATATATATGCTAAACAAAACTAAGCGGTACCCTTGATGAATTTGCGCACAAAGTCCTCGGGCTTACGCTCAACCTCGGTCGCCAAGTAGTCGTCAAAGAACTTGAGGATGTGGCAGCTCTGCTTCCAGAAGTTTGCTGTTTCTTGAAAGTCCACCTGCCCCTTTTGCAGGAGGTGGTTCTTGACCCCCAAATCTTGCACAAAGCGGTTACGCTCAAACTCCTGGCGGAACTTTGTGCGGACGAGAGCGACGGGGATGTTCATCTCGTACATCTCGATAAAGTTGGGTGCGCGGCGGATGTATTGCCTGTAGAGGGCGATCACGGCCTGCTGGAGCTTAGCGGGGTCCTTGAACGCCTTGGAAGTCGTTGCAAAAGCCGTCGCAGTGGTAGGCATATGATGAACGTTAGTAATTGGCTCGAGGTGAGTGGACCGATTGATGGGACCCAAACCGGTTGGAGACGCTGCTGGGCAAGCTTGGGGAGGGGGGTGTCAGGAGAGCGCGCTGGCACCGAGATTACCTATATACTACGAGTAAATACCCTGGGTGACCATCTGGAATTGGTCATAGAGGCGCGTGTAAACGCTTCCATAACTCTTAAACACAAGCGTCTTGGCCACAAACTGGTCGACCTCGGCGTCGCTGAGGTGGAGGGCGAACCGCTGCTTGAGCTGGGCTGCCGTTTGGGAACCGCTCACAAAGCACGGCAGCTTAGACTGAACGGCCATGATTTCGACCATGCGCACAAACTCGTCTGCGTGGCGCCGCAGGACTTTGAACGAGTCGGTCATGAGCGCGACAAACTTGGCGTACTGCTCGGACCCCACGCCGCCAATTAGGTCAATGTACTCGTGAGTGAGCTTGAATGGCGCAGCCTCAAACCCGAAATGGCCCGGCGAGTTGCTCAGCATGAACCCAAAGTCAATGTGGATGATGTGGCCCTCATTGTCGAGGAGGATGTTACCATTGTGGCGGTCCTTGATCTGCAGCAGGTAGCACAGCAGCGAGTACGCGGCAAGACTCTTGATGAAGTTGTCAACAGCCCGCGTGTGCGCGCGAGAACCACGGGGCCCAAACTTGTTTTCAAAATGCTGGCTCAGCTGGGGCACCTTGTCGACGCCCTCGGCATGGGTTTGGGGCACGATCCCGGTCTTGGAGCTGAGGGCTTTCTTGATGCTGTGGAGGGACAGTCCATTGGTGATAGTCTCGACGAGTCCCGACGAGCTGCTGGTGACCAAGATGCCCATTTTCTTGACCCACACATCCACGCCCTCCTCGGCCCACAAGCGCTGCGCCCACTGGATGATTTGCGAGGCGAGCGCTTCCTGGCGCAGGTCATCGCCCGTCTTGACGATAACACTAAACAAGTCCCAGTTGGGGTATGAGCCATAGGGCGAGGCGCGCCGGATCCGTTCCTTGCGGGAAGCCCAGTCCTCGCCCAAGTTGGCCGCGCTCGGGTCATCGCTCGAGCTGCCGAGGCCGCCAACCTTCATATCGTTCTCAAGTTTGCGGTCGCCGGCCTCGCCCTGCACAAGAATATCGTGGTCCTGCATGGCCTGCATGTTGTCGATGATCTTGGCCTTGATCGAGGCGATCTCGGACTTTGAGAGCTTGCTACCGTCTGCGCCGTCGAGCTGAGCCAAAATGAGGCTCGCGGTACGCATCTGCACCACCAATTTTTGGATATCGTCGGGCGTAGAGGCTTGCCCCGGCTCGGGGGCCTTGGGGGCAGGGGGCCGTTGCGAGGCGCTGAGCTCCTCAAAGTCATTGATGGTGTACCCCGAAATGTCGCGCTCTATTAGTGGCAGCTCGCTCTCGATCGTGGGCGTTTGGGGCGGGGACTGCTCGGGCTGCTGCTGCTCGGGCGGAGCCGTCTCGCGGAACGTACGCTCGAATAAATATTGGCGGGCCGGCGCCTCCAAAATGTAGCGGTTGCGGTCCGTCTTGGGGTCAAAGGACACGTCGTCCTTCAGATACTCCACAAGCAGCAGAAACGGAGTCTTTTCGGCGCTGTTGAGAACAGTGGCCTCGCTCGGCGAGATGCGCACAATGCGGTGCTGACGGCCCGGCGTAGGGTCCTCGAGCAGCCAGGGGATATCGACCTCGGCAGGCAAATCGCGGTTGAGGAGCGCCAGCTCGAGTTGCAGCGCGCTGAGCCGCGCCTGCTTGGGCACCGAGACAAGCTTGTTTGCGATCGATTGCAGCGAGTAAACAAACTGCGTCTCGCATTTAAAGTAGTTCATAACCAGATTGCGGTGGCTGAGAATGCGTTCTTCGCTATTGCGGCGCGGCCGCGGCGCTGGCGGCTCGTTGAGGTTGGGCATCGACTTCGAGTTGTGGCCCATGGCGGGGCGCGTGGGGCCGGCCGGCGGCGACGGAGGAGCCGGTGTGTGTGATGGCGAAGCGCTTGGCGACGCCGCTAGCGACGCGGCTGGCGAGTGTGACGGCGACCGCCCTACCGAGTGGCTGCCCGGTTGAAGGCTCGAAGAGCCCTCATCGGCATCGTCAAACTGTTCACGAGCTGATCCACCTCCTCTGCGTTTCAACAAAAAAGTACGTTGCCGCCTGCCTTGGGCAACCACGAGCGGCTTGACTGTTTGGCCCAGCTGGGGCACGAGAGCGCCCATGACCATGGACGCGAGAACCAAGGCGGGGCTGGCATTTTCACGGATTTTTGAGCGCTCTGGCGCGCGCGTACCAAATAAGAGTTCTTGAAGTTTGTTGTAGAGGCGCTTGGACACCGAAAACCCATATGTTTGATTAAGATCGGCCAGGTCAGTGATGGCGGCCTGAAGCTGCCAGAAAACCAGCAGGGTGCAGTGGGGGCTGCGCTCGCAGAGCTCGACCAAAAAGTCTTCAAGGGCCGCCGACTCGGTCTCGACCGTAACAAACACGTGCACGAGCTGCGGCAGGTAAAAGGCAACGTCCTGGTCGGGGTAGGCCCTGAGGCGCTTGCACAGCTCCCACATGAGCCCGACGCTCTTGGCGTTGCGCACAATGTAGCTCACGCACTCAAACACGCTAAATGTCGGGCTCTCAATGTGCCGTAGCGTGTCCATTTTGCGCGGGTTGACGGGGACGTGGTGTTTGGTAGGTGGCTTACACGTTGACCTACGAGTCGCGCAGACCTGACGCGCGCGGCAGCGCCAACACGGGCTCGATCCGCTGGATTGTGCGCGCTTGCGGTGGAGGAAACTTGTGAAGGTACCCACACAGGCCGCACATTGAGACATTTAGACCAAACATGTAGACATTTGACGATGTGCACGGCGCCGGCCCCATGGGTTCCTGAGCTCTTGCGAAACCTGAACCGGCAAAGAAATAGATGAGTTGGAGGTTCATGGGTGAAGGGCACACTTGGGCATCTACTATGTACTTATATACCTGCATCTGAGTCCGCATCTGGGCGCCGCTCATGGCGCCATGTGCAGCCGCTACCTAAATGGGCTCGGCGCCACCGAGGGCGCCACCCACACATGGACCATCGCGAGCTCAAACAAATTAGTGCCCAGATGGGTGGCCAGCGCTCTGAGCAAACCGATCAGGAGCGTCAACAAAAGGAAATGATCAACTCGGTTCTCTCACAGATCCTCACCTCGGACGCCCGTGAGCGGCTCATGCGCATCGAGATGGTGCGGCCGGACAGGGCCAAACAGGCTGAGACCACCCTCGTGCAACTTGCGCGCAGCGGCCAACTACGCAGTAAAATCGACGAAAACATGCTGGTTGATTTGCTTGGGCGACTAGGCACCCAGGACCAGCAGCGGGTTGTGTTTCAAAGAAAACGCGATAGCGACTCGGAAAGTGAGGCCGAGCCGGCACAGCAAGCTCAGCAGGCTCAGCAGGAGGACGAGGATGACGATTTTTTTGATTAATTTCCCCGCAGAGTGGAAAGAGTAAATAAATATAATGCTAAGTAGGGCAGGGGTCACTTGGAAGTGGTGAGCGTCACTTTAGAGCTCGCAGTGCCAATGGCCCAAACGGGGTTTGCTGGATGTTGCGCCATAAACCCTCGCCAAAAACGAGTTCCCGGTCGATTGTGGAGCTCGTGTCCCTGAGGTCGACGGGGAATTGCGACGCGGCGCTCTGTAGCCACCGCACAAGCCGGCTCACTTCTTCCTCACTTTTGAATCTGTATGAGGCGTCTGTTACCATGGCAAGGCATAGCTGCGGGTTAGTATGGCCAGTGAGCAGCCCGCGCAGGGCTCCCGCAGTCACGGGCAGCACCGAGACAAACTGCAAATTGGGGCATTTGAGGTTGCTGAAGAGGCGCTCCACGGAAACCTCGTCGAGATCGCATGCAAATAAAGCTTTTACACTCTCGCCAACCACCGAAATATCCGCAGCATAGCCCGCAGGCCGCTGTTTGAGGTGAACGCTGTCGCCAATCAGTTTGAGCTCCTCAATGCACGAGTCACTGATCTGAATTTGGGAGAAGGGCATATACTGCTTCTCCACGTCACGTGCATGTTGCCGGTATAAATAATTTGGGCCCAGCTCGAGGTCGAGCTTTCTCGAGCGGGGGCGCCCCAGAGCCACCCAATCTGCGTAGCTGAGGTGGGCGTGCTCAAAACGCAGCGCACGTTTTGTACGCTTTGAGAGGGGCTCAGCGCCTTCGGCCTTGGCCGCGGCGGCGGAGACCTCTGCGGCGCTCACTTCTTCGTGCACAAAGAATTCCACCTCGAGCGACTTGAGGTTATGCATACGGCCCATCACGCTCACGTAGAGGGTTGGGGCCATGATGTAACGGATTTTCGGGAGTACTGAGGCACTTAGCAGCAGAGAAGAGCCCAGCCCTTGGCCGCTGCGGCACCTAATCTCAAACAAAAAACGGCCGCTCGCCGTGCGCTCTAGCTCGTTGACAATGGTTATTGCATCCTCAAACCAGTAGCTAGTGATGCCCAGAGTCTCCAGGTTGCGCAGTAAACCACTCACACGACCAAACGCAGCCAGCATTGACACTGATCCGTCCCGCGAAAGCACCTGAAGTTCAACCTGTTGAATAGCGTGAACAACATCCTCACAAATGATTTTGCGCTCAATTGCCTGAAAAAACTTGAGGCCCTCGTCGTTCCACTCCGATAGCACCGCATACTTGTACAGTGTGGGCACAATTAACGCCCGTAGTTCCTTGCATACAGATCCAAGCACAATCTGGTCACCACGGTCCAGCTGTTGGCTGATGAGGCTCCAGACGGAAAGCGGCAGTCTTAGCCAGCTCTGGCATTTTGCATCTGCCGGCATTCTTCTTTTGCAAGTTTTGGAAGTAGTTGGGTCGGCGGCTGCCTAAGAGGACGGGTCATTTCTCTGTGCATGGCCATAACCCTAACCCATAGCGCGATCATGCAGGCGTAGCACCCCCGCTCTCCTGTTTTAATTGGCTGTCACCAGCCAAAAGGATGTACACGGCCTCTAAAGGACCTCGGATGCAATCCACTGGGTACTCATGCACGATTCACCGTCTATGCACCCCAAATTCTGGGCGCAAAAGCCCGCCGCGCAGCTGCCCATCTTTTTTAAAATGTGAAGAACTTGATTCCGTGCATGATATGACGTGAGCACATGCAGCAGGCCAGGCGGCGATTACACCGTAGAGGCGGCATCTCTGTCATAGTGTTTGAATTGTTGGGCATTTTGTGGTTTTGGTAAAAGTTCTGAGAATAAAGCTTCTTAAGCTGGTACTTGACAGCCGGGCGCCATGGCTACCGATGTGAGGCCGTGAGGAGTACCCTGTGTTGGAGATAATTAGGCGAGATGCCGATACCTGGTAACCCTTCTAGCGACATGCACGCTGTGTATTGAACCGTTAAATAAGATTATGAAGATTTGTCTACAATTAACCGCCAGAGCAAGGTTAGGGCAAGCCCCAATCCACTTTTTCTGGCACCCCAAGAGGTACCCCCAATAGTGTTCACTTCATTCTATCAGCCTGCACAGCTCTTTCAGTACCTCCTTGTGTTACTCTTCTTAAGGCTAAATTGGTGCCACGCTATAAATTAAACAGCTCAGTTGCTCTGGATCTGCACAGTCTCGATCTGGACAGCAGGCTGATCATGGCCATACAGGTTCGACAGCTGCATGTTGCGCGGATCTCTCAAAAATGCGGGAATAAACGACGCAAGCAGGTCTCGAATATGCTGCTCAATCGGCGTCAAGCTGGTAACAACCTGGCTGATACGGGCGTACATGTCGCGGTGAGGAACGCGGCCTTTTGATTCCATCAGGTCGAGAATCTGTTTGCGGCGCGCGTCAGGGATGTTGACTTCGAGGCACGAGTCCACAGCAATGTACCGCCATACGAGGTTGTTTAGAGCTTGCCACAGGCTCAACATGGCGCGCCCGTCTTCGTTGGCCGCGGCGTTGGCCCCGAGGTCGGGCGAGCCCTCGGGTGACCCCTTGGAAAAGCTTTGGGGCGAGGTCGCGAGAGCAAATCGCATCTTGAAATCCACAAGCTCGTTAATAAATTTCAAATTCTCGCTGGCGCTGTTCATATCGACTGTCTTCTCAAACAGCATCCTCAGGCCTGGGTCGCTGAGGATGCTTGCCAAATCAAGAGAAGCGGTACCCTTGAAATTGCTCACGCACTTGGGTGTGTGATGCGGGCTGATACTAGTGGGCTCTATCCACTCGCGCGACAAGCTATAAGTGGTGTCGTCACCGTCACCATAGTCCTCGGCCCAGCTGCTGTTCGAGTAGCCATTGCTGGCGATGCGGTACATGGTGCTGCGAGAAACCATAACCGGGAAATCGTCGGCACAAGTGATGTTGGAACACAGATGGTCGTCGACTTGGCGCACAAACCCGTTCTCAACAAACTTTTCCACAATAATTTGGGCCTCGCGGCCGGTGCGCACGTTTGTGCAATCCATAACCCACTGCCACATGGCTCGCCCACTTAAAACCAAATTAATATTGTAGGACTCGTCCTCTTGCTGGGCCTTGAACTTGACATCCGAGAAAAGCATTAGACCCTGCGAGTTGTAGTATTGGCTGTGGGTGTTGCCGCTGGGGTGCAACAGATACTGGTGGAAAAAGGGACTACCGTCGTCCTCGAGATGCTCGCTCCATAGATGGGGCTTGAGACCAAGCATACGGTTCCATAGCACATTGCACATCACGTCCGAGGTCTCGAGCCGGTCTTCAACAGGGCTACGCGACATCTTGACCAGCTTCATGGTATTGAGGCTGGAGGCAAACAAAGACGTGCGATACCCGTGCTCCAACTCAAACTGGTTGCAAAATTCTTCAACTGTAGCCACTCCTTTTGCGGTGAGCTGCAGCAGCTTGAGGTCGTCGGTCCCGAGCTTGGACTCACACCGGGCCCCAGGCATGTGAATGAGGTGCGCGGCCAGGTACTGCAGGACCATTGCCCGTTGCGAAGACTTGGCAACCGAAATTGTCGCCGCAAGCTTTTGGCCGCCAAACTCGAGCCGGTAGCTGATCTTGTTCATGGCAGCCATTATCGCTTTGACGGTGAATGCGTAGGGATACGACTTGGCAAATAGCTTCTTAACGCCACTTTCTTGCAGATTGAGACTCAGTACAATCACTGAAAACGTTCCTTCAAAGCTCTCAAAGCTCATACTAGGTGACAAGTTGGACCCTCAAAGCTAAGGTTCGCTCTTTATTTAGACCAGCCCACTTTTTCGCATAATCCGCATATGCATAGGGCATCGTGCCAATAATGCACCACCAAAAAAACGTATAAATCGAAATATTTGTACAAATCCCAGTACAAATCCTTCTAAATCAAGCCTGGTTGTGCTACTTTCTATGGACTTTTCGCCAAATTTGCTGTGTGAGTTTATGCGGGTTTTCGGTATTCCCTAGGGACTTCGACCTAAATTATTGCCTCAATGAGCTTAATACAATATAAATACTGTTATTTGATAATTGTTTTGGTGTTCCACCTTAGATTTTACCTAGTCGACCCACAATTCCCCGTTTCAAAACAAGCGAGCTTGAGGATAAGCACAAAGGTGGCGCCACAAATTCGCCGATTCAATAGAGACAAGTGCAACTCCACAAACTGTGGCTGAAGAAATATCATAGCTTCTTGAAATGTGGCTACCTCTTTCCCTTCAAGATCGCTTCACTTGGCGATAGCTTCAGTTGGCGACGCCTGCACGCGCACATGTACAATTTTGCTTGGTAAGCGATCACCCCATATAGAAAGCTAGATAACAGGTAAAAGCATAGAACAGCTTCATTATGGCTCCTTTTTTTACGGCTCCGGAGGCTGTAAGGTTCGGATGCATATAGGGCTGGGGTGCATGGCGACGTGACTGGATGACCCCAATGAATTACATGTGAAACACACCTGAAACAACTTGAAACGCACTCTTCATTGATTTCTGGGCGTACGGCACATCTTGGCGCGCCACCGTCTTCATCAAGCTAATATACTACAAGTTAGGTATCGTATGCACCGTCACTGGGCTATATATAGCGTTGAGATGCTTCTCTTTGTAGCCACACGGGCATATCATGGCAGCAACACATTGCCAGCGGAGTGCCTGTGTGGGTCGCGGCGCAGGAAAGTGGTTCGTGATTATGCGAGATAAAAATACGACACGGCCCAAAGCGGAGCCGATTTTGTAACATAGCTCTTCCATCATTTGAGAAGACCAGTCTGTAATATAGACGTAGAGCCCTGGACACAGAGTAAAAAGGGCGAGAAAACGGGATTAAGGGGATGACAACGGTCAAAGTGCGGAAAATCCACTCATTCACTCCATAACAGCTCTCGGAGCATTCCTTAAAGTCAGACAAACGAATACCTCAGGAACTATTTACCCTCTAGAATATTTACAAGGTCCTCAGTGGACATAGCCTCTCTGGCCAAGTCCATGTCCAAGGCAAAGTTGACTTTGCAGGTTGCCTCGCCAATGACATTGTCTTGGGCAATGATGCCGCACTCGATGAGCTCGGCCAAGGCGTACTGGTAGCCCCGCATGCGCACGCAGTTGTTGGGGAAAAAAACATCATCGAACCGCTCCAGAGCAGGATTATTGATGAAAAGCTCGCGAATTTGTTGCAGTACTTCAACGATTTTGTATTGACCTTGCTTGGGGTATCGCCGCGAGTACTGGCACATGGCCAAGTAAAACAGCTTTGACCCGAGGCCAAGCGAGGAGAGCACGCGAGGAACCGCCAGCGGCTGGGCATCGCTAAATGCCTGTTGCACGTGCTCGATGGTTGTGGGCTCGCCTTCTGGGGTAACCTCGATTGCTCGGCGGCAAATGTCTAGAGCCCGCCTCGCATCTCCGGAGACGCCACTGACCTTACGAGCAATGTACTCAATGGCATCTGGAAGCACTATACCGCTAGTTTCCTCTAGCCGAATGTCGAGGATAGTCTGCAGCTCGGTGTGGGTGTAGCCGGGGAACTGGATGCGCGTAAGCCCGAGGCGGCTCTTGATTTTATTTTGCAGCATGCGCTCAGGAAGATCCAATGTATTTGCGATCGCAATGACAACCAGCTTGGAGTGGCTCAGCGACGGCCAATTAAAGAAATTGTAAATGACATTTTGGTCCTTAGTGACCAGCTGGTCGAGTTCGTCCATAACCACCACGAGCGGCGTACGAGAATTTTTCTTATCGTTAAATGCTGCCTCAAGCCTGCGCATGGCATCCTTGGTGGCGATGTGGTCGCCGCCAACCACAACCTCGTAGAGCTGCTCGTAGGCGTGCTCGGGGCGGGCGAGACGGAGGCCGTTCACCTCAATAAACTCAAAGTCATACTCGCCATCTTGCTGGCGAATGGTCAACTGCTCCATAACCTCGCGCACAGTGGATGATTTACCCGTGCCTGGTACGCCACTCACGTAGATACAGGTACCTGTTTCAGTTTTGATGGCCTGTTCCAGGTGATTGAACAAGCTGGAGAACTGCTGTTCACGGCAGGGCATCTGTTCTGGTGCTTGTGACATGTGAAGCGCATTGCGTGCCTTATTCTGTGGCGTTGTTGGCACCTCCTTGTGGGGTGTACCCGGCAACGATCGGTGCCGATCAGCATCGTGCAAGGAAGTAGCATGCCGTTTCTTGCGTGGCGTCTCCGCTTTTTCATTAAGTCGTTTGTTTGTGCGGCGCTGGTGCCGTGGCGTCATGGCTTTTTTCGGAGTCGTCGTTGACGGCCCTGCCTTGCGTCTCCGAGGTGTACGCGGTGTGGGAGGCTGCTCTGGGTCTGGCCCTGACCGAGGCTTATCGTCGAGCTCCTCATCGTCCTCAGATGATGATACCTCGAGTTCAGGCTCACTTGACTCGCTCTCTGCTTCGCCAAACAACGATCGGGGAGCCATATTGACCTGGACATTTTGAGCCGCTAGACGCCGCGACGTGCGCCTGCTCGGAGTTTCAGGTAGCTCAGAAATGTCAAGATCTTCCTTGGCGTCCATTGGCTCTTCCGCGAGCACTTCCTCGGGCTCTGGCTCAGACTCAGACTCAGGCTCAGGCTCAACCCACTCGACTCTAACCTGGTCCCAGAGGTCTTGAGTCGATTCCCACTCAAATTCCTCGTATATTCCATTGATACGAGTGCGTTTACAGAATTTTTTGCCCCGAGGAGGTTTGAAGTATAGCTCTAAAGGCTCAGGAGACCCTTCGACTGTGACCAGCCTATTTGTCGCATAATATTCGCGTCGATACTGCTCAAAAACTCTCAAAGTGACTTTTCCCTCATCCCATTCTTCGAGCAGTCCGTGGGTGGTGCCGACCTGCACAGAATCGCCGGGCTGCATGCGTTGATTAGAGGGTAAAACAGATGGCACAACTACAACAAATATTTAGCGCGTAAATAGCAAATAAAGTCGACAAGCTGATCGTCTTCTGCGTCAAGGTCGCTTTGCAACATTTTAACAAATAGCGAGTTGCGCACGGGCGCCTCGTACCGCTTGTAGATACGGTCTTGGGGTTTGGTTGGGTGTGCGAATTTACATTTTGCGCCGGCCTTGCAAGATCCTTTAAGGAAAAATCTGCACACTTGTTGTCTGCGGGGTTTATTTATTCCTCCAGAAGGGCCAGCAGGGGCCGTAGCACCTGGTTGGGCTGCACTCTGCTCGGGCTGATCTGGGGCTGAAATTTTCGCCTCCGAGGCCTGGAGACGCTTCTCGCGGGTCGGCCAGCGAGCCCTACGCTCCTGAATCCAAGCTTCAATGTCCTTTGCCTTATTCAAGAGCTCGGGGCGTACTTTACTCAGGTCACCATCAGGCATAGCTTGGGCTCTGCTTCTCCTCTGGCTCTAGTCGGGGGTCCTTGGGAGGGGAGATCAGATCACACCTTACGTCATGAGCTGGAGGAAAGCAACGGACTTTCTGTTTTCCAAAAAGAGTATCAAGTGTAAGTAAACCGCACTTTTAACCAAGGGTAATACTAACTAGACGTGTGCTCGACGCATTTTTGGGGCCCCGTGTCCAACTTTGGTATTCCGCTCGCCGCGGTGATGGACCTCAACAAGGACCCCGAGCTGATTTCGGGTAGCATGACCGGCTCGCTGATCATTTACTCGATGGTTTTCATGCGCTACGCTACCCAGGTCACTCCTTGGAACCCGCTTTTGTTTGGCTGCCACTTTGTGAACGAGTGCGCTCAGCTCGGCCAGGGCTCGCGCTGGGTCAATTACTGGTACATGGGCGGCCGCGAACGCGCTCTTGAGGGCGCCAGCACCGAGGCCTCCAAGGCTGCTGCCGTTGAGAGCCACTAAACTCTCCTCGATTGGAGCCTACGCTAAATAGACAATATCTAGTCGAATAAACCCTTTACGCGTTCTTGTTGGGTGCTGGGGATCTCTGCATGGGGGTTTAGGCTATCCCAAGTCTCTACAGAGACGTCTGGCGTTGCCCCAATCTCGGGCGAGGGCTCACGACGCTCAGGCTCGGGAGGATCCATTGAGACGTCCTCAAATGGGTCTTCCTCGGGCCCGTCGCCCTCGGTAGGCTCTGGTACGAGGCAAAACTCAAGTGGAGCAAGTTGCCACTTGATTTGCTCGCGGCCCTCGCCCCTCGGTTTGGCCAGAGTTGCAAACTCCACGCAGTAACTAAAGCTGCCACCTCCCGTGCAAAAGCTGAGCGGGGCACCTGGCTCGTTGAAAATACAGCAGACTTCACCATCACGACACACTTTTTCCAAAAATTGTGCCGTGTGTCTGAGCTCCTTGAGTTTGAACTCTGCCCTCCAGGGGATCTCGACCCGTAGGCCTTGGAGCATTTCCGTGTAGTGCATGGCGGCTGTGCTATCAATTTTCGAGTACATGTCCTCACGCGTGGCCCGCTGAGGATTGCGGTACCCGCGCCAGCGCACGCCACCGCCGTCGTCCAGCCACAGCTCGACCATTTCTGCCGAACTCGAAAAGTGGGACAGAATATCCTTGAGCATGTCGACCCGGAGCACAAACGCGTGCGCTCCCTTGACCGAGGATTCACGGTTGGCGGGGTCTACGGTCGCGGCGATCCCCTCCACATCCAGCAAGTCCAGCTTGTGGGTGCGCTTGAGCTTGTGGTACCGAGCGTGGACCACGAGATGTTGGGGCCTGAGCTCGAGCGTGCAGCTGTCCAGGCCGGCAATACCGATTGTGCCGAAAATCTTGTCCAGGGATGCGCTTTTTAGGGCACAACTGACGTCGCGACGCGGTCGAGGCTCGTCCTCAGCACGCAGGACGAACGCGCGCGTGTGTACTGTTTGGGAGCTATTTTCGGCGAAAAACTCAATGCCTCCGGCACGGTTGTGCATAACTATGACATCGCTAAGCCTGGCCATGAGGCTGAAGATGGCTCTGAGCCGCTCAATGCCGCCTCCGTCCACATTGAACATGATTATGGGCAGGGGAAAGTGGTGGCTGGGGGTGTTTGTAGCGCATAAAAATTACACTGCTCTCATTTTCAAGTCACAGATAGATGGCAAGGCTGTTAAATTCAATCCCTTTTCTGTCGCAGCTACCCCACAGGATATTCGGGCCGCGTGGGGGGTACAAAGACGCAAAAAAGCAATAGTCTGGCAAGCGTAAAGGCATCTACAGTCGTATATATATAAACATTAAGACCTCTTAAAATCTAGGCTGGGGTCTTCTTTTTCTTCTTTTTCGTTTTGTGCTTCACTTTCAGCTCGGCCACCGGCGGCGAGTCAATCTCGACTGAAGCGAGGCGGCTTCCAAGCTGGAACACCGAACTGGCTCTAGAGTGAGCCTCTACGGGTGGTTCATCCTCATCATCGAGAATTTCGACCTTGACGCGCTCGATTTTGCGCCGCACAGGCAGCGACTCGGCGCTCACATTGGGCGAGCTGGCCATTGGCGTTCCCCCGGCACTGCCCACGGCGCTGGCAGCCTCGGGGCTCACGTCGCTAACGTCTGCACTTGCGTTAGCGCTTGCATTGGTGCTTGTGTTGGCACTAGCACTGTCCATGGCAATATAGTACGGGTCAACGGCGCGGGCCCGGGGCGGCTCCACGGGCTCGAGCTCCTCTTCGAAATCATCGTCAGTCGAGCCCCAGTCAACGACAGGCACCTCGATAGGCGTACTGAGATCAACTTCAGCCACAACACGGCCCATGGCGCTCGCAGCAACTGGCTTGAGAGTGCAGAAATCGAACAAAGCTGGGAACCCTACGCTCAACAGGGCGGGGACCGTTTCTGAAGGTTCGGCCAGCGAGTCGAGGCCGAGTCTAAACAGCTCCAGAAACTGCGTGGCCCGCTCCTGCAGCTCTGCCTCTTGGGACGTGCTCAACTGGTCCAAAAAGTCAATGATGGAGCCCACGACGCCGCGCACTGTTTCAGCCTGTTCTGCCGACCAATAGCCGAGCACCGCGACCCAGGCGTTGAAAATCTTCGCCACGGCGTGCACAGTCTCGGGGCAAGGGCTTGTGTTGGCACAAATAGATCTCAAAAAGTCCGGCCCGGTCGAGGCGTTGGCGCCAGTAAAGTACTCGCCAATATACTCGCCTACGAGCCACATGAGCGGCGCCGCAAGCTCGGGCTGGCGTTTTTGCAGGTGCTTGTTTAGGAGCAAAGTTAAACTGGCGTTGACGACCACAGCACGGGCGCTCTTGACCCGTACAGCCACGTTACGGAGCTCAGCTCCCACGCGCTCGCCAAGGCCTGGAGCGTCGTGTGCAAGCACCATGAGCTCCACCAAAATCTCAGTGTACCACTCAAAGTTGGGTAGATGCGCGTAGTTGCGGTAGGAACACAGCTTGATGGCGGTCGATGCAAGCTGGAAGGCATCATCATCTGCCTCGGCCCTTAGCTTGTCCATGAGCCACGAAACAAGATCAACCAGGTTGTACTCGGTTGTAACTAGCGGCAGCAGCTCCAATGCCTTGTTACGGATACTTGGATCGCTGCTGTAAATCTCGTTAGTGACGAGCTGCGGATCGCGCGATAAGAACGCCTTGTTGATGCGCAAAAGCTCGGCCACAGCCAACAAACCCACGTAACTCAAGTTTTGGTCCTTTCCCTCAACAAGAGTGGAGATGTGGTTGACGCAGCGGGAGGCAAGTTCAAAGTCGTCCTCGTCAACCATATTTCCTCGAAGCAGGCAATTGATACACTCGTACTTGAGGCTGAGCGCACTAGTACTCTCCATGAGCTCTATAATTAGCGGCCTGAGCTTGGGAGCAAGCCGCGGCTCGGCGGGGCACAGCTTTGCAAACAATTTGAGGATCTTGATGAGGCACCAGTTATTCTTGCTTGTATTGAGCAGTTCGTATAAACTGGGGGCCAAGGGAACAATTTTGGAAGGGGGCACCTGGTTGGCAAGCTCGCACAACACATTGACCGCCGCGCTGATGACGCTGGGGTCCTCGTCCTCGAGCTCAAGACGGGCCTTAATCTTGGCCATGACGGTGTCAAATGCCTCAGGGTACTGTAGCACAAGCTTGTACATGGCCAACAAAGCCTTCTTGCGCACGTACGGTTTGCTGTGGTTGAGCATTTTGACGATATCTTCGGAAATGTCCTGGGCCAAAAAGGGCGTCACAATTGAGGCCAAACCGCTAAGAGCGATGGCGACGCGCGGCAAGGACGAGCTGCTCAGGTCGTTACGCAGCAGATTGGTTGCCATCATGAGCAATTCGGGGTCCCTGAATGACTGCATCGCCGCCAAGTAGCCAATACGTTTTTGTTGGAATTGCTGCGAACTCATAACCTCCAGGACGTTGAAACCGGCCCATGCCATGTCAAAACCGTACATCTCGAGGTAACTGAGCTTGAGGACCGCCATAGCCTTGACATCGAGGTCTGGAGAGCGCGCTTCTTCGCGGCACTCGGCGATGGTTTTGCGGAGGTACTCGGCCAACAGCTCGGGGTCTTTGCGCTTGCGCATGCCCCTGATCATGTCGTTGAGCGATTTGTTGAACAGCAAGCCAAATGGCTTGAGCCGCGAGTCCATAACGAGGTGGCTTGTCGAGGGAATGATTAGGTGGGTGCTGGTGGTGGGTGCCCGAGGGGGTGCCTGGGCTGCCTGGGGGTGGCTTGCGTGAAAAGAGCTGGCTTAATCTGCAGTATTTTAGAGTAGTTTTGGTGATTGAGTGTCTATGCTATTGAATAGTTTTGGGTTGTAGTCGTCCAATGGCGGCTATTGTCTCGGGAGCGCTCGGGTCCCCCACGCTGATGAAATACTCGCAGGTCTGTCTACGGCTCAAGACCGACTCGGCCCAACTATTCTCCTCAGGAATATACCTTTTGGACGGCTCGACCGAGCTCATTGTGTCGCTGTGCCCCCATTTTTCCACTGCCCTCGGCCAGCATCACGACCTCGAGGCGGCTCTCCGCAGCGGCCACACCCCCACAGCAGTGATTTGGGATGTAATTGAGTTGCTAGGAATCGCTCCGCTTAACACGACTGCCACTTTCAAGTCCAAATTTCACGACTTCAACGCCAAACCCAGTGAGCGGCCGAGCGTGTCTGTTTTCCGCTTTAAAGCGTTTAGCGCTCAACGCCTAGACCAGCAACAGTCTACGGCCACATTGAGCATTGCTAAACCATGCAAATCTGCTGTTCGTATTCATAGCTCGCCGTTTGGGGGCCACCTTTTCATGGGGTTTGAGACCGCCGCCGATGTCGCCTACCTCGGCAACAACCACATGCTCTTGGATACACGGTTTATGGAAGATATGATGGGCGGCGTGGTGGTAGCACCACAAGGATGCATTGGGCTCGTTCAGGGAGAGCTGGCAAAGGTTGGTGGTGAGGGAAAGCTCGTGCTGGCCGTTGGCTGGGGCCCGATCTTGAACGCCCTCAAGGCTGCAAAACTAGGGGGTTCAATAGTGGATCAGCTCGCAAACATGCAAAAAGCATGTGAGGCTATATCTAACAGCGCAACACCTAGCCCCGCACCTTCTCACAGCCTAGCTGTCCAAGTCAAGCTCAGGGGCAACCGCCGCGCATGGGGCTCGGGAGTGCTGGTTCGTCCCGATATTGTGGCTACAAACAAGCATGTCGTGGGTGACTACTTGAGTATTGCTGTGCAAAACAGTGCGGGCACGACCCAGGTGAGTGCGGTCTCGGTGCCTATCAACGGGGTCGACCTGGCGTTTTTAAAGCTTTCTAGTCCTCTAAAAGGGGCCTGCATGCTTGGCGCTGTGCCTGCAGTTGGTTCAGAGCTGGTATCGTACGGATATGGGCTCATTTTCCCCGGTCGACTCGGAAAGGTGCAGCCCCTGCAGTCGACAGGAATTGTGGCTGCGCATCACGAGCAAAAGTTTTACGAGAATCAGACCAAGGCAGAGTTGGCTCTATTCGTCTCTAGTGCGAGCTGCTGGAACGGCTCAAGCGGCGGCGCCGTGTGTCACAAAGGTGAAGTCGTTGGGATCATGGCCTCCAACGCGCGCGACGAGACGACCGGCGAAATAATGCCCGACATGGCGTTCGTGATTCCAAGTAATGTGGTAAAATTGGGGCTTGAGTGTATTGACGCTGGACGCAAACTCAACGCGACGAGCTCGATGACGCGGCTGTGGGAATTGAAGCCGGTTCTCGTTGATTCCCGCCGGCCCAAGTTGTAGTGGTTTTGTGGGGGTAAAGCTTTGTTTTTTAAATCTATTTTATTCTAGCCCAATTAGCCCAGTAGCTCCTTGACAAAAGAAGCCGTGTCCTTGGCCCGCATAAGGCTCTCGCCCACAAGCACACCGTGGGCGCCCTGGGCAGCAAACTCGCGCACCTGGGCCGGGCCGGTGATTCCTGAGAGGGCTATGAGCAGAGCGCCCTTCGGGGTCAGGCTCGCCACGCTGCCAGTTGTGTTCATGTCTACTGCAAACGAGTGCAGGTCGCGGTTGTTGACGCCAATCACCTCGGCGCCAAGCGCCACTGCGCGCTCCATTTCGGGGGTGTTGGCGACCTCCACGAGCGGCTCCATACCAAGGCTGCGCGAGTAAGCAATGAGGTCCTTGAGCTCGGCGTCAGAGAGCATCTTGACGATCAACAAAACGGTGTCGGCGCCAAACAGGCGCGCCTCGAGGATCTGGTAACGCGAGAAAACAAACTCTTTGCGAAGAACAGCAGGGCGATTCTTGAGGGGCTCGACTGCCAAACGAACTTGGCGCAAGTCCTCAACGCTACCCTTGAACCAGTGCGGCTCGGTGAGCACCGAGATGGCGCTGGCTCCGCTCTCGGCATACAGCTTTCCCTGAGACGCGGCGTGCACGTCCAAAGCAATGTCACCCTTGGAGGGCGACGCACGCTTAATCTCGGCCAAAAGAGCAGTGCGAGAGCCACTCAGGCGCTGCTTAAAGTCGATTTGAGCGGGGGCCAAGCCGAGCGCCAACGAGGCCTCGAGGTCGCGGAAAGTGCGGCCAGGAGTGGCTTCAAGAGCGGCAATATCGAGTTTACGCTGAGCGTAAATCTTGTCGAGGATAGAGGGCCCACCAGCGCCAGCAGCGGCAGGTTTACCTTTGGCGGTCTGCAAAAAATTGTTGAGCATCTGCATACCGTCTTTGCTCATAATCGACTCGGGGTGAAACTGCAAAGCCTCAATGTCAAACATCTTGTGCCTGATACCCTGGATAACGTTACCCGGAGAAGTGGCAGTCACCTCGAGGCAGTCGGGAAGCGTAATGTGCTCCGCAGCGAGCGAGTGGTACCTGGTAACCACTGTTTCTTGGGGGATACCGGCAAACAAGCCCTTGTTGTTGTGCTGAATGGGCGAGGTCTTGCCGTGCTTGATCTCCCCGGCAAATTTCACCACGCCGCCATAGTGGTCGACAATGCACTGCAGCCCCATGCAGATACCCAAAATCGGTAGCTTTCCGGCATAGTAGGCGATAACATCGCGGCTAAGGCCTGAATCAGTGGTAGGATGACCCGGGCCGGGCGAGATCACAATGGCATCAAAGTCGATTTTCTGGATCTCCTCGAGGGTAAACTTGTCGTTACGGCGGACATCAACGTCGGCTCCGAGCCGGCAAAAGTACTCGTACAGGTTCCAGGTGAACGAGTCGTAATTATCAACCATAAAGAGCTTGACCATTTTGACGGTAGGGTGTGGTTGTGTAGGTTGTGCGCTCAAGTAGTAGTCACCCTTTTGGGACTCGACTTGTCAGTCACAGTGGGGAGTCATCGTCTCCCACCACAATGCCTGGTGGCCGCCGCCACACCAATTTATCCCCAAAGTCCCATTTAGCTTGTTACGTCAAAATGCTATACAAACGCGCAGACGGTAGAACCCTCAAGAACCACATCAATGAACTCGTACAGGTCGTTGGTACAGTGGAAAAAATGGAGGACGCGTCCACCGCCACCGTTCTGAGCCAGGAGCCTCTCAGCGCTCACATCCCCAACAGCATCGATTTGGACTTGGAGGCCGGCGAGGTGTACGCGTTTATCGCCACCTGCGTCGACGACTCGACCATTAGCGTAAAGATGGGCGTGCACGTGCCCAAGGAAGAGTACGATGAGCGCGTTTTGAAGGGTCTTGTTGATATCAGTGAGAAGTACTCTGACTTTTATTATTACTAGTTTATTTATACAGGTGATGGCGTGTGAAATGATGGTTTAGACGGCGTTTTTGGCTGGGATCCGGGGCGCCGGCGTCGTGTCCCGCCGGTAAAGGTCCCATGGTCCAGGCCGCGACAGGCCGAGATTTCTCGGTGGCGATACGTTGACGAGCTCAGCTTTCTTCAAATTTGAAGCTTCAACAGGTTTTTATGGCATATTGTGTGTGTTTTCATCGTGGTTCGGTGTTTTGCCGCTTGACTCTGCTGGGCGCTGGGTGTGGCCACTCTCAGTGCTCGCCGCATAAAGCAATCCCGTGACTGAAAAATATGGAGACTAAACCAATCTATTTGCTAACAGCTGAAGGCGCCACAGGCACGGGCGCACTAGGCGCGGCCCTTTGCGGGATGGGGGGCGCCATTCGGCGCGGCGCCGAGGGAACCATCTTTGGGAACCATTTTCATCAAGTGGGGCACTGCTGGAGGCCCCGAAGCGCTGGAGATGCCAACGACGCGCATGGGCACCTTGCTCACCTTGTGCGCCCGGGAGCGCAACTTATTTGAACCGCCCGGGGCCGACGCGCGCGCCCTGTTCTGCTCGTCCTTGACGAACCGCACCCCGCAGCACTCTTTGCCGACCTCAGAAACGGTGGGAATACTCTTGCACATCATGCAATGTGCGCGTGTGCGGCCCCATTTGAGGCCGCAGGGGTTGCACAGGTGAACGCCGCGTGTCCACGCCTCGCGCCAGGGGCCACCTTCGGTAGTTTTGCATGAAATGCACGTGCGCGAAAGGGACGGTGTGGCAGCTCGAGGCAGGACGACCAGCGCAGAGGACTTGACAGGGGCATCAGGGGCAACGCCCGGGGCCGCGCGAAGCTGGCGGGTCGGGGTGGCGCTGGCAGCTGGTACAGCACCCGAGGGGCGAGGAGTGAACGCCACCATTAGCTGCTTAGAGGGCTGTGCACCGCTCTGACGGCGGCCCTGCGGGCCAGTTGCGGCTGGCGTAAGAGGCAGCGCAACAGGGGCGTGGGCAGCGACAGGATGAACAACGCCGGGAATAGGAGTCTGGGCAACAGGCTGGCTGGGCGCGCCACCTTTAAAATTGGGGAAATCGAGCGTCACATCAACGCGCGCGCGTTTGGGGCTCGGCCCGCCAGCAGGAGAACCCCTGGGGGTCACGGATTGGGCGGTCTCAAGTGAGCGCAAACGGGACTCAAGAGTGCGCACAATGCCCTCAAGACTCTGGATTTGCATTCGTTGGTCGCATACATTTTTTTCCAATTGGCAGAAACACTTGTGGCTGCAGCTATCGCTCGCAGTCAAAGCCATTGGAGGCTTTGCAGGCAGCGCGGGGGGGACCCACCCTTTTATAGCTCAGGAATGTGCTGGGTCATATGCACCCTATGCATAGGGAGGGGCAGGGAGGGCAGGGGTACATTGCATGTGCATCTGCATTTGCATTTGCATTGCATTGCAGGTGTCCCAGCACAAAAAATGTGTCCTAGCGCTGCACCTCGGCTCAAGCCCGCACAAGCTCGATTCGAGTTTCACCAGTAGCCCAAAGATCCTCACAGTGTCCGAACAAGTGTACAGAATTGCGGGCCACACGAATCACTGGCGCCCGCTCAACAAGGGCCAAGCCGCGGGCCTCGTCGATGAGGGCGGCCGCTTGCTGGGCATCATCGCCCACGATAGCCACGCAGCGGGGCTGCTCGTTGAGCCCTTCAAGCAGTGATAAGTAACCTGTGGGCTGAGCGGCAATGTCGGCACTGAACGATCCCAACAGCTGCTGGGCCTTATGCACAAAGTCTGCCTGGCCGGTCATGCTGGCCAAGGCCCGCAAATTCTGTAGGGAAATACCGTTTGAGCTAGGCTCGGCCGAGTCAAAAGTGGCTTTTGGCCTAAACAGCAGCCACCCAAAGTCCTGAGAAGTGTAAAAGCCGCCCCTAGTGTCCCAGAACTTGGCCAGCTGGACGCGCTGTAGATCGAGGGCCCAGCTGAGGTGTGCGGGGTCAAATGTGGTCTGGTACAGCTCAATCAGGCCCTGGATCAGGTAGGCATAGTCGTCATTCACGGCAGGCACGCGGTCTGCTGTCCTGTAGAGCTGGTCGCCGTCCCAGTTGGCGGCCTTGAGGTGGGCAGCAGCCTTGAGGGCCGCGCTGAGGGCGTCGCGGCGATCAAGGACATGCGAGGCGCGAGCAAGAGCACCGATGGCTGCACCATTCCACCCAGTAACGATCTTGGAGTCGACAGCAGGCGGTTCGCGGTCGAGGCGCGCCTCGTACAGCAGCTTGCGGCCCTCGGCGACAATTTCGGCTGCCTTGGCCTCAGATTTACCAAATGTGGCGGCAACCTGGGCAAGTGTCTTGTGTTTGCTCAAAATGTTCTGGCCCTGAAACTCGCCGTGGGGGTCCAGATCGGCGTTCACATTGCCGTTATCGTTGACACCGTAAAAGTCCATTACAAGGTCGCGATCAAATAATTTGAGCGGCTTGAGCGCTGCTGCAATCTCACTGCTTGTCCAGGTATAGTATGCGCCCTCTTTGGGCTTGCCATCGACGAGGGAATCGGCATCCACGGCCGAATACCAACCACCCTCAGACCTCAGGGGCCCATGCACTAAAAAGTCGACCAAATCGTTGGAAAACTCGTGCTGCGACGGGTCTTCTAGGGTTGCATTCAGAACGAGAGCCTGATCGCACAACATTTTCTCAAAATGCGGCAGGTGCCAATCGGCGGTGACCGAGTACCGCGCGATGCCGTTCCCGATTTGGTCCTTGATTCCGCCGTTGTAGATATTGTTGAGGGTAAACAATGCGTGGTCGCGCAGCTCAGGTTGCTGAATAGAATAGTGCAGAGTAGCAGGCAGCGGAAATTTAGGGGCTTGACCCCAACCGCCCAGCTCCTTATCGCTGGTTTGATTCAAGGTGGCATTTGCGCGCTCAATGGTACCATCCAGGGGCACAGGCTCGGCTGTTTTGCTGTCAATAAGCGCCCGCAGCCGCTGCGATATGTCTCGGGCATTGGCACGGGTGGTCTCGTTGTTGTCAAGCCACTGCTGGGACACAACCTCCAAAACGCTGAGGAATGGCACGGCCTGGAGAGTCGCTAGCGTATCCTCCGGAACGTTCGGGCCAGCCCAGTAAGTTCCCCCGAAAATAGGCTCGAGTTCGGGAGTCAAAAACACGTTTAGCGGCCATCCACCAGCTCCGGTTGTGGCCTGGAGGTACATCATATAAATGGCGTCCAAGTCGGGGAACTCCTCCTTGTCGATTTTTATCGGCACAAAATGGGAATTGAGTTTAGCGGCAACTTTTTCAGAGGCAAATGATTCGCGGTTCATCACATGGCACCAGTGGCACGAGTGGTAGCCAACACTGAGAAAGATGGGTTTATTGAGGTCTTTTGCATGTTTAATTGCGTCTTGAGACCATGTGTGCCACTCCACAGGGTTGGAAGAGTGTGCCGCAAGGTACGGGTTCCTTGTGTGAGCATTTTTCAAAAGCTGAAGCCACCGGCTGCTAGGCTTCATCGTTTGAGGAAGGGAATCTCGCAAGTCTTACATGAGCATGAAGCGAGGCAAGAAAATGAGCCCCTGGTGGGGCAACGACAAGCCCAGTGCTACGCCTCAAAATGGTACGCTAGACCCCAGTTTGCTTCCCAAATTGGGCCAGCCCAAACGCGCGGCCGCGCGGCCCATTAACGGAGGTCCAGGAGCCCCGCCAAATTTGGGTGGCCCACAGCCCGCTGCGGCCCCTGCGGCGACTCCTTCCCCTGTTCAACCACTTGAACAAACCCCCAAGGAGCCGGCCCCCAGCGCACAGCCCCCAGCAGACCCCAAACAGGGCCGTGTCCCGCTGCACGTGCCCTACCTCGATACGCCTCCAAACAAGCCTGCCACGCTGCTCAAACAGTTCCCGCAGCACCGCGAGCCGCGTACGCGCCCCAAAATTGCCGAAGCCGATTTGTACGGGGTCAAGAGCCTGCTGGAAGTGCTCAAAGCCGACTCGAGCGGCGTGTTTAGTCCTGCGGTTGGAACAGACATTCCGCCGTTTTTGGCAGCTCAGGAGCAAGTTTCCAAGTCGTTTGGGTCGCCCTGGCCCGAAATGGCCAAGCACTGCGTCGTCCCCGAGCACTCGCTGCCGTCGTGCTACGTCGTCAACAGCGTGGTCCCCCAGCAGCAAAAGCTGCAAAACTTGACCGAAGAAACGCTCTTTTACATTTTTTACACCATGCCGCGCGACGCAATGCAGGAGGCGGTGGCCGTGGAGCTCACAAACCGCAACTGGCGCTACCACAAGGATCTCAAGCTGTGGCTCACCAAGGACCCGCTGAGCGAGCCGGTGCAGCAAAACCAGCACGCAGAGAGCGGCGTCTACGTTTTTTTCGACCCCAGCTCGTGGGAGAAGGTCAAAAAAGAGTACGTACTGTACTACCCGGACATTGCCTAGAAAATTAGCAATAAAAGCGGCTGGCCCGATATTTATAGTGTTTTATAGTAGATTACGAGCGTGTAAGTGCTGACGATGGCCGGCGATAGCTCTGGTGGTGTTGAGCGGCGAGGCAACATAGAAGCGGGGTACTTTTGCGCGCACATTGAGTCTGTGAGCTCATTTAGTATACCTCTACACATCTAGGGCGGTGCCATCAAGTGAACCTGTTGAACCGCGGGAGGCACACCAAGCTGGGAGGCTCCAAGCTCACGGGCCCCGACGACCCCGCCCACGGTAACACGCGCCAGCCGGTTCTGCAGTACATGCGCATACAATAGCTCTTGTCCACAAGTAGGGCTTGCCAGATTAATCACAAACAGGTCCTTATACCACTGAGGGTCGCCAACCCCAAACGTGAACACGCCTGCGTCAATGGCGGCAAACACAACACAGCGCCTCTTGCGGATGTCGAACGGCAGCTGCGCAAAGTCCAGGGTACCAATTTTGGCATAGTTATCCGAGTCCTCAAGCATTTCCAGCGGAACGAAACGCGCTGCGGTCGGGTCTTGTGAGCACGCTGCAGTGAGTACCCCACAATTATGCTGAGCCGCCGGTCCACAGTATGCCAGTAGAGAGCCCTGAGTAGCAACAGCCAGTGTAGCAACTACAAAATCATTGCGGCACTCAAAAGTCGCATGGGCAAACATGGCCGGCGCTGCTTGGACGGCGATCAAGGTTGCAGCGATATCGGATCGCACGTGGACAGGCGCAGCCCCAAAAGCGCTAGGGTCGACCTTGATGAGCTTGTGCCAGTACGCAACGTCTTGGGTCTGGAGCTGCTTGCTGGTGTAGTCGACGTAATTTTTGCCGAGCGAGGCGGCGACGAGGGCTAGGGCAGGGTGGGTAATTTTCTGGGCCAAAGCAGCAATAGGTTGCCCACCAGAATGCAAAATACACAAGAGAAGCAGGCCCTGAGAGGCCTCAGGTGGAACAGCGCCCAAGTCGTGGGGGCGCGTCCAGTCCACGCACAGGTTCCACAGGCTGGGGGTGCAGTCGTTCCGAATAAAGTGGTTGAGCTCAGCAGTGGTCGAGAAAAAGTCAATGAGTTTGGCATTGAGGAGTGCTCGAACATAAGGCAGAGCTGAGGGCTCCATTGAGGTTGAGAGAGGTGGAGCTCATGGTGCGACTGGTGCACTTTATACATGTGCGACATCCTAATTTGGCAGACGGTAGGATAGGCAAAACAAGTGTTTTAGGATGTCAAAAAAGCTAAATAAAAGGATTCTATACAAGCTGGCGTTACTTTGACTCTAAACATTGGATGCAGCAGTTAGCTTGATCGGGCAGTGTGCTGCATCATGTGGGGCTGGGTGTGCAGGGGGCTGGAGATAGTGGGAGTGGTGGGGCCCAAGGTTGTGGGGCAACCAGTGCCACGCCTGTAACAAAATTCGCATAAACCTGCTCAAGTTGCGAGGAAGCACAAAGTCAATTTCTGCTGTGCTTCATGTACAGTTCAATCAACTCCTGCAAGTACATGGCTGAGAGGCACCCCACAAAAACCCAAACAAGAACACAGCCCATGTACAAAATAATAAAAAAAAGAAAACTTAATACTCTCCTAGATGCTCAGCGGTTGGAGAAAAGTCCATTGGGTCATAAGGAGGCTCAGAGCTGTAAATTTCAGTGGGCTCCTCAGGGCCCTCTGGATCTCCATGAAGCTCGGCTGCGCGGATCCTGATTTTTTCTGCACGGTGGGTTTCTAGCCCCTCGACAACCTGACGAGCTCTCTCAGGGTCTCTCGACGCCAAATAAATGCCCAATTGGACCTGAGCCTCGGGGTGCCCAAGCTCCACAGCTTGCTCGTAAAAGTCGAGGCAAGGCCGTCGCACCATACGGTGGAGGTCTCCGAGTCTGAGGGCAGACTCCGCTGGCTCCGAACCTTCTAGAGCGCGGTACAGAGCCACGCACAGCTTCCATGCATAGATATATATGGATTTATGCCTTGCACAGGGCACGGTGTTGGGTTTTGCTGCCAGGGATCGTGTTCTCAAGGGTTGAAGCAGCGCATGTACCTGTTTCCAACGCTCAGGAGCACTTTCCAAAGCGGCCTGGGCCAGCCGCTCATTTATGCGCACGCGGGCCCGGCGATTTGTCATAAAATGTTCCGCACACTGCTCTCGAGAAGGGTTGCTGTTTCTCTTGCTAGCGTGGGAGGTGCTGCTGCTTTGGTGGCGCAGCGCACCCGCAATGAGGCACACCTGCTCAAGGCCTCGGATATCGACACCAAGATCGAGCCCATTAGCGTGGACGACATCGAGCCGCCGGCACCCTCGGCTTACGACCCCGAAACGGGCGAAATTAATTGGGATTGCCCCTGCCTGGGCGGTATGGCCGAGGGCCCCTGCGGTGAAGAGTTCAAGGCGAGCTTCTCGTGCTTTGTCTACTCGAAATCCGAGCCCAAAGGCGCCGAGTGCATTCCGCTGTTCCAGGCGATGCAAAACTGCTTTAGGGCGCACCCCGAAGTTTATGCCGAGCACCTGGGCGAGGATGAGGCCGAAGGGGCCAGCGAGAACACCTCGCGCGCCGAGCCGGTGCCTGTTTCTGAGGCCGAGGTCAAGTCGGCTCCTACCGCTGAAAAGCAGCACACGGAAAAGCGTAGCCTTGAAGATGAGCTGCGTAAGCTCGAGGATGACCTTCAGGGCACCGTTGGTGCTGCTCGCGAGCACGCCCGCACTCGTGCTGCCGAGATTCGCGCTGAGCTTGACGCCCGTGCCAGCTCGGTGAAAAGCAGCGTTCAGGGCGCTGTGAGCGGTGCTGCTGCCTCCGTCAAGGACGCCGCAGCCTCTGCCAAGAACACCGCTGCCTCTTCCTACGAGTCTGCGCGCGCTGATGCCACCAAAAAGGTCTCTGACGCCCGCGAGACTGCCGACGCCAAGTACGCCTCTGCGCGCGATGCTGCCCTTGCCAAGTACAATGAGGCGAAGGGCGCTGCCGAGAGCACTGCTAAGTCTGCCCAGCACAGCGTGAACGAGGCCGTGGACCGCGTGCACGCCGCTGCCGGCTCGGCCAAGGCCGACGCCGAGCAGGCGCTCAAGGACGCCGAAAAGCGCGCCGAGAGTGCCAAGAACAGCGCTGAGGGTGCTGTCAAGGACGCTCAGGTCAAGGCTGAGGGTGCCGCCAAAGATGCCAAGGCCGCCGCCAAGGCCAAGGCTCAGGACGCCAAGGCCGCTGCCAAGGATGCCAAGGACTCTCTTGTGTCTGAGGCCAAGGCCGCTAAGGCCAAGGCTGAGGGTACCGCCAAGGACGCTAAGGCCAAGGCTGAGAATGCCCAAGACTCCTTTGTGTCTGAGGCCAGCGCCAAAGCCCAGGGAATCTATGATTCTGTCGCTTCTGCTGCCGATTCGGTGAGCTCGTCTGCCTCGGCCGCTGCTGCCGGTGCGCAGGAAAAACTGGCCGCTACCAAGGCCGAGACTGCTGCCGTCTACGCCTCGGCCAAGGACCAGGGCTCCTCTGCCCTCCACTCTGCCGCCAAGGCCGCTGATGACGCGTACAGCGCCGCCCAGTCCAAGTGGCAGGATGCTTCGAGCGCCGCCTCGCAGCAGTTTGCTGAGTTGTCCAAGACTCAATCGGCTGTTGCTGGCGATATTTCCGCCAGGGCCAAGGAAATCAAGCGCATTGCCGAGCGCGAAATTGGCACTGTGCGCGAGTCCGCGTCCAGCGCCCAGGAGCAAATCAAGGCCGCTTTCAAGGACGACTCGGCTGCCCACGCCAAGTTTGACGATGTCCAGCGCAAGGCGAACGTTGTGATTGCCCAGATCCAGGAAAACACCGCCGCTGCGATCGAGCAGATCGAGAAGGACCCCAAGAGACTCGAGGAGGTCATTGCCATTAATGGCGAGAACTAGTGTACATATTATACTTTTGATATATGATGTGGGGCCAACAGGGTCCCGGGCGTGTGCTCAGATTGGTCCAGAGGGTGTGGTGGCGACTGATACATGATCCCCATTTGCCCTCCCTTGTGACTTGTGTCTTTGGACTTTGTGTCGCTGGGGCTCTGACCAAATGAGGCGGCGCGAGTGGCGCACTCACTGAAATGGTTGGACCCCAGAGCTATGTACAGAGTCAATAAATATAAAAAGAGTTTGGGCCACCTTTCTACCCCAAATTTTCCAACGCTTTGGGCTCTCCATCCACCCAAAATACTCCGTCCCTCAGCTCCACCCGATTCCCGGCCACAAGGTACCACGAATTCTGCCGCTCGCACTCGATGCCGCGCCCAGCACACCATTCTTCCAGTAATTCGCCCAGCGTGCGTTTGCGTGTGGGCACTGTCCGCGGCACATCAGTCCCTGAACCGTCCATTTCGGTATTGATGCAGTTTAGAGTCCACACCAGCGCGCTCTGCAGTCCCAAATCAGGGTCGGCCACCAGCTCGCGCACCGCGACGTACCGCTCGACCATCTCGTCCAATGGCCATTTGCACCCTAGAGCTGCTGCCAAAACCTTGCTAGATTCCGCTTCATCAAACCACTCGGCCCACACCTCGAGGTCGATGGTCCTCAGTTGCTTGGCCGAAGCAGTGGACGCCCAGACCTCGAGACACAGTCGCGCCACTTTTGCAGGGTATCGTACGTGCCATAGCGCCTCGGGGAGCGCAGGCGCACTCTCACAAACTGTGTCGCACACAAGCTCCACCGTCTGGTCAAAGTCGCACTCGAGCAGCACAGCCCAGCCAAGCTCGTTTTGGTGGATCTGGGGGAGAACCAGGGGGCGCACCTCGGCTAAAACAGGTTGCAATAGGGGATTTTGCAGTAGAATAAATAGTTTTGACAGCGTTTGGCTGGTGTGCTCGTTCAGCTCGCCGTGCCCGTTCAAGTCCCCCCCCTCGCTGCTCAGGGTGTCTGCCAGTTTTGGAACCCAGGCGTGCAGCAGTACCTGTCGCATCTGCTCAGGCGACATCATATGGCTGAAGTCACTCAAAACTTCTAAAAACTCAGCGTCCAGCGCCCCTAAACTTGTCAATTTTTTGGCTGCTTCGACCATGGCCAGCTCGTCCAGGTATAACTCGGTCCAAAGAACGCCAAACTCGGCAAACAATTGCTCGATATCAATGTTTCCGGCTTGAATCAGGTCCAAAACCCGCTGTGCAGCGCTAGATCCGTCCTCAAGGCCTGGTGCTGCCATTTTATTCATCATTCGTTATGGGCAGGCACATCATGGCCCCATTGTACGTGGTGGATGCGCTGGCCGCGAGCATATTGTTTGCAATTCTACCCGAGCGAGTATTTATTATTCTTGAGCTCGCATTCATTGGCCTTTGTTTACGGTCGCTGTGGCACCACGCGCACACCAAGTTTTTGAGTCTTGTTTTTTTGGGTTTAGTGGCCCTGGTGCGGCCCATTCCGCGGTTTTTCCCGGTACTTCATTTCACGGCCCAAACAACAATTGCAATTGTGATGACCGGCGAGCGCAAGGGCTCGTCCGAGCTGCTACTGTGCCATGGCTTTTCGTTTTTGTTTTATTTCTTTCGCAACGCCCTGCAAAACTTTGTCTCTGGCCGACCGGCGCTACTGGTGATTCCCAGCTTCTCTTATGACCCGTTGCTCGACCAGTACCCGCGAATCACGAGGTTTATCCTTCCATTTGCCGTGGTCTGGGTCGGGGTGTTCAAGCTGTTTGACGGCGACAAAAAGGTCCGCCGGCCATGGATTTGGCACCAGGTGGCTTCGCTTCGAGTGCGTATGCCTCAAAAGGTGCAAACTTTGGAGTACAAGGTGCGGTTTGTGCAGAACCACCTCGTGGGGCTCGAGCTCGCAATGCCGCCAGCCTGCCTCCAAGTCAAGGTCGATGCGGTCGAGTGGGTTCAGGTATGGTTGGAGGGCTCGCTCCTGATAATTTACGGTCTTAGTCCTCAAGTGGACTACCTAGTGCAACTCATTGACGAGCAGGGCACCCAATGCCACCTGATTGTCTCGACCCATGTGCCTGGCACAGAGACTCATGCTGGGGTGCGGCGTCAGACGCCAATGAAGACGCTGCTCGAGGCTCGCGATATTGCGCTAGATACACTTTCTGAGGAAAAAGCAAAGACGAAAAAATTGCGCAAAGAGCAAAACAAGACTCTGGCCAACCTGCGGCACGAGATCGATGCTCTGAGCGCCAAACACAATCGCACCGCTAAGTCGGACGAGAGGCTGACGCGAAAGCTGTTGGGGCTACAGGAATCTCTCAAGCAACTCAACGAGGAAATCCGCGAGATCTCTGCTGCGCACGCCGAGCTCGAGCGCGACCGCCCCGAGTCCGAGGCCGCCTACGCGCGCCGCGAGCGCGAATACTCTGAGGAGATGCAGCGGCTTGCACAACAAGAGGCCCGGCTGGACCAGGCCCTTCAAAAGGTGCAGGCCTCGTGCGCCAGCCACAAGCAGGATATGCGCAAGCTTGAGGCGCGCCAGTCCAAGCAAACCCACCGGCTTGTCAAGCTCGAGCAGGAGTTGAATGCCGCCAGGTTTGCGACCAGTTCATTGATATCCCAAGTGTTGGCTAAACGCGAAAAGTCTCGCAAGCAAAAGTACGGCCGCCGGGCCACCCAGCAGGCCGAGTTTGAGGCATCGATCCGCAAATTGGAGTTGGGGGTACGCGAGGTGCAGACCCGGGCACAGCGGTTTGAGGATGCTAGCTCTAGTTGGTAGTTTATTTTTATTCATGCATGTTTTTTCTTCTTCCTCTATGGGTGGCGGGGAGCCTGGACCTAAACGGTACTCAGGGGAGCTGAGCTCCCTGCGGAGGAGGACGAGAGGGCACTCAAATAGCCAGCGATCGTCACGAGCCTCATGTTACCACACAAACTGTGCATCTCATCTAGTCAATTTCTAAACCTCTAGAATAAAATTTAGAGCCATGGTAGGCCATGCTAGAGCCGGCCCCCGGCAGAACCCCTGTGACCTGGGCAATTATCACCAGGTGGTCTTGCACCGCGAGTTGCTGGCTCAATTTACAGATAAATGTGTTGCTTCCGCGCACAATTGGCACGCCTCGGGCAGTGTCAAACAAGTTTGGCAATTTTTCAAAAGGGTTGAAGTCGTGGCCCCGGGCCCCAGCAAACGCCAGGGCCAGGTTTTTCATTTCCGGTGATGGCGCCAAAACGTTTATTGCAAAGAGCGGAGCCTCTTGTAGGATGAAGTTTGTGCGCGAAGGGACCTGGATATTGAACGAGAGCATGGGTTCTGGGTCCACCGAGACCGAGCTCACCGAGGAAACGGTCATCCCAGCCAGCTGGGGACCGGATTGGCAGGTGATGATGCTAACGCAAGACCCCACCCCACGCATTGTGGAGCGGAATTGCGTTGCCAAAGATGTTGGCTTAATCATGGCACGCTCTTCCTGCTTGGTCCCTGACGCACCCAATACACAACAAATCAGCCCCTTCTTGGCTCACTTGTTAATTGGTCACCGCTCCATGGCTGACACGGCGGTGCCTCGCAGTGGGATCTCTGGCGCGACCAAGCGTAACGTGTTTTAGTTTCAGATATAATTAGGAGTCAAGGAGTCAAGAGCTACATGCAAACTAGATGAGCTATTACTGCTCTGCCTATTTGGCCAGCGGGCGCACTGCATCTACCAGCACCCTTGGCCAGCCGCAAGTGTCTCCTTCTACCAAAGCTCATGCACATGCATGCCAAACTACGACGTCCTTGTGCTTGTGCGGCATCCGCCACACTTGCCACACCCCACCCCAGCGTGGCCGGAATAGGAAAGCTCAACATACTAGATTGGCCAGGATGCTAATCCACCTCAAGTCATGAGGAAAAAACACAAAACTTGTCCTTGATTTAAGCGAGATTGGTCAATATGTGCAATGCCGCAAGGACGCATAAGGATGCATTGTTTTATGCAGGTGCATCCGATTACCGCACCACTCAAACACACCCCTTCCGAGCATTTGTTTTAGGTTTTTTGGTATCGTATTTGAACCCTGTACTCCCCTGTCGAATTTCAGCTGTGAAAATTTAGTTTACTGATCTCGGAACAAAAATTGATCCACTCCCACCACCCTTGTTCAAGCGTCTACCAGTTTGTATGCAAGTGTAACAAGCCAAGAGTTCGGCATTTGTTTTGCCAGAAAACACCAATTTTTTTATTTGATGTTGAATTTTAAAGCTCAAATGGCAGCCAATGCTGCGGGATGGCGCGGTCCAAGCTGGCGCTCGCCAGCGCACAAGGCAATGAGCTTGGCAATGGTGGCCAGTGCCCGGCGCCAACCCGAACATTCGATTGTGCGCCACGTAAAGGTGACCTATCTACTGTACATCGCCACGCACACCGATAATTTTTTAGACTTGCCCGAAGACATGTCACTGCGAGTGCGTATTGACCTGGATGCAAAGATCTTCCACCAAGGGTTAGGGCGCCAAATCTGAAACACAGCTACTCCACTCTGGGCAGGGGTGCACTAATGGCGGCCCGCGCTGAAACATAGCAAGAAAACGCCCTCATTTGGTGCAGAAAAAGCGATTGGCGACAGAATTGATGGCGCCAAACGACCATTCACCCCGGCAATATAGTGATTGCATGTTACACATGTGTTGTTGATGCGACGTGCAAACAAGCTGCGCCGAGCCCTCTCTGAGAGAAATGTGGCTAGGTTCAGCATCTTTTCAAGACTAGAAGTACATTTTGTCTGCCTCTGAATTAAGCGTCGCATGCATGAGCTCGAGGACAAGAGTCCCCTAACCCTCGCTCTTTGACAAAAGCCAGGAGAATTAAATATGCCAAAGTGGTCAAAACTAGGGGAAATATATTCGCCAATTTGTAGTTAAGACACTAGCGCTGCTTATAATAATATATAGGTTTTGCTCAAACAGCGCCCTAGTGGCTAAGATGCGTAGTAGCACTAATTTAGAAAAAAGACTTGCATGCATGATGCACATGCAATGTGACAGGGTTAGGTAGGACGCTGTCCCCTTGTTCGCTTTTTCCTCCAGATATATAAACATCGCGAGCACCACCCCCAAAGTTGGATCAAGCGACATGTACTCCGTTTCCACTGTAGCTGCGCTCCTGACTCTCACGTCGGCGCTCACAACTGTATCTCAGGAGGACTGCAAATATGGCCAATCCACCCGTATTTGCTCTGAGTACACCACCATGACCACTTGCGACGATGCCGTGGTATACCCTATGGTTGTGACTGTTTGCGAGAACGCTTTGTACAACTGTGGCGGTATGGGCTCCACTTCGAAGGTGAGCTCGGCCGACAAGACCACCATTGGTGTTAGCACAATGTCACCAACTTCGACTCTGGCGCCCGATACCTGCTACCCTGTGCCCAGCAGCACGTGTACCAAGGGTACCACCACCAGCTGCTACGGTGGTTTCCTTGGGTTCTTCCAAATGACCAACACCTACACAACCACCAGCTGCTCCACCAAAACTACCACGTCGTGCCCTGGCGTTTGCACTCCCACTACTTCCGTGGGGTGCAACCCCAGCACCTACATTACCCAGTCGACTTACGGTTGGATTTTCCACTGGACCGTTGATTACCAGGCAGTCACTACCAAGTGCTCAACTAGCGTGAAGACTTGCCCTTCTACCACTTCGACTCACACCAGCAGCGCCAAGCCTTCGAGCAGTCCCGCCGTGACCAGCAGCAAGGCCAGCAGCACTAGCCGCAGCTCGAGCCCTGCTCCTGCTTCAAGCTCCAAGGCTTCGAGCTCTGCTCCTGCTTCGAGCTCCAAGGCCTCGAGCTCTGCTCCTGCTTCGAGCTCCAAGGCCTCGAGCTCCGCCCCTGCCTCCAGCTCTGCTTCGAGCTCTGCTCCTGCTTCGAGCTCCAAGGCCTCGAGCTCTGCTCCTTCCTCGACCTCTTCTGAGGACGTCAACACCTTGCCTCCCTGCCCTACCACCACTCCTACTGCGCCTAGCAGCACTTCGCCTGCTACCAGCTCCAAGGCCTCTGACTCTGCTTCGAGCTCTGCTCCTGCCTCCAGCTCTGGTGCCTCTAGCTCCAAGGCCTCTGGCTCTGCCTCGAGCTCTGCCCCTGCCTCCGGCTCTGGCTCTGCTTCGAGCTCTGCTCCTGCCTCCAGCTCCGGTTCTGCTTCGAGCTCTGCCCCTGCCTCCGGCTCTGGCGTCTCTAGCTCCAAGGCCTCTGGCTCTGCCTCCAGCTCTGCTCCTTCCTCAACCTCCTCTGAGGACGTGAACACCTTGCCTCCCTGCCCTACCACCACTCCCACTGCGCCTAGCAGCACTTCGCCTGCTACCAGTTCCAAGGCTTCCGGCTCTGCTTCGAGCTCTGCTCCTGCCTCCGGCTCTGGCGCTTCTAGCTCCAAGGCTTCCAGCTCTGCTTCGAGCTCTGTCCCTGCCTCCGGCTCAGGCTCTGCTTCGAGCTCTGCCCCTGCCTCCAGCTCCGGTTCTGCTTCGAGCTCTGCCCCTGCATCCAGCTCCGGTTCTGCTTCGAGCTCTGCTCCTTCCTCGACCTCCTCTGAGGACGTGAACACCTTGCCTCCCTGCCCTACCACCACTCCCACTGCGCCTAGCAGCACTTCGCCTGCTACCAGTTCCAAGGCTTCCGGCTCTGCTTCGAGCTC